>ML782229.1:87539-106263 GCA_009831015.1 Picea engelmannii | reverse complement strand
AATGTATTACTTTATTAGTGTATTAATAATTTAACAATATATTAATGTATAAATTGATTATATATTACATTATTAATGTATCAATCAATAAGTTAATTTATACATTACAATAATATATTACTATATCAGTTTTCTTACATTACATTATTAATATATGAGTCAATGTATACTTTAAGGTATTAATACATTATTAATGCATTATTATTTTAATATGTTACATTATACATTAATGTATTAATAGTTTACTTTATACATTACAACATTGTAATAATGTATTATTAAATACATTAAGATTAATGTATTACTACTTTATTAATGTATTAATTAATTAGTGTATCAATACTTTTATAATGTATTTAATGTATTAATTAATTAATACATTAATATAACAGATTAATGTATTACATTAATAAGTTATTATTATATATTATATTAATGTAATAATTAAATAATACATTAATCATATATTAATGGTAGTTTTCAAGGCATGTCGGCTGTCAACTAGCAACAACCACTTTATAAAAATGGTTGATATACGTCGATCGGTGTCATTAGTTTGGAAAGGTGAAAAATGCGTTGATCTGCATATATCAACCACTTTTATAAAGTGGTTGTTGCTAGTAGTATACATTCAAGATAATTACTCCCCTACCCCTTATTGGATAATTACTCCCCTACCCCCTATTGGAATGGTTGGATTAATCATTCTTTTAATTACAAAATTTGGTTTGATGGCTAAGAATTGATGCTGGTATATTCTTTGTCTTACCTCCAAATCAATAAATGAGATTTGCATAATTAACTCTCTTGCATTTATAATTTCATCGTTTAACATTTACTTTTTTAATTGTTTTTACAAATTGACGAATTCATAAATTCTAACGCCATGAACACAACAGTGTGGTAGAAAACATTTATGTATCCTACCTTTCACCATTCCATGAGAAAAAATTACACAATGTGGTACTAGGAAACAAACATTTACTGTATCCGCCCTTTCCGCCCTTTCACTATGCTAGGCCACGGAGAAGAGTGGATTACATGGTGTACTAATGTTAGATGCTCCCTATAGCTTGGCATTTAGATTTTACCTTAAGTTTTCATTTCTTGGCATCTAGATTTCACTTGAGATTTTCATTTCAATATATATATTAATGTATTCATATTTTTTTTAATACTTAAGTGTATATATTAATGTATTTATATATTTTTTAATACTTAAGTAAAGAGGGCGTATATGCTTCTTAGCTTAAACCAAACCATATTTAGAACAAAGTACTATCACTATAACACTATGCTTAATCTTGCTTGCTTTTTGCAAACAATGTATTTCTTTTTCATAGATATATTCTTTGTAGGATTAAACGAACAACCTTATTAGTAATGTAAACCCTATATATTCATATATTTTGTTTACTTAGTATAACTGCAAACTGCATGCCATTTCTTGTTAATGACAGATTGGCGCAAAGGTGCTAAGATTTGAAGGTGACTATGGTGAATATGTGCGGCTGAGTTCTTTATTTCGCTTGTCAGGTTCATGGGTAAAACAACATGATGTAGGGTATATGGGGCTGTCCTATAGTCATTATTGATCACATTCTCTTGGGGGCGGGATCCGAGTGAGAGGACCAATCTCTCCTCGTCCGATCCTACTTCATAGTTAATCCATTCTCGGACCCACCGGATCCAGCTCTTGAGACATATGGATACGATTTATGGTGGAGTGAATGCAACAGAGCTAAATCAGAAGAAACTAAACCAGACCGAGAAAGAAAGCGCTTTCTCCAACTATAGCTATATCATAGAGCGCTCACTTTCTCTTTCTTAGTATTCTTTATCAGCGTGCACTTGACACACCTACCTTTGAGTGAGACCTGGACCCAACCACAAGATCGCATAGGAGGGCCACAATGAAGGTCCGGGTCAACCTACATTAGTAGCCTTTGTAAATTCTCTGTTTCCGATCTTAATATGAAATCTCTTATCTAGTTCATGGGTAAAACAAACAATAGCGCCTGCTAGATATCAACACTTTCATTCAAAATCACGGCCATAATTGTTTGCATGGAAGTGTATACATATTCGGAATAAGGATTCTGAGAGACAGAAGAAAAGAAATATTCTAACATCACGAGCTCGTTCAATCCAAGGTCCAACATTGTTGCACACTAAGTGACATATGCAACAGTTTTGAGAATGGAAACCCTAACTCCAAATACAGGACTATTCCTCTTAGCCAGATGTTAAAAACTTTTGATATATTACAATAGATCATCGTGGAATGGTTTATTGAGTGTCTTTATAGGGTTTTGTTGAGGCAATGGACGACGTGGAGCTTCACTTCTTCTTGTTCTAAGCTCTAGGTTACAAAGCATCCTTGGATAAATGCATTGCATTAAGAATTGATTCATAAGGTGTTTGATTCACTATGGATAATTAGGCCTCCACTTTCTCTAAGGCCCTAAGCATTTCATGCTTGGACCGAGGTGGATTTGCGAGTTGGGAATTTAAAGTTTTTAAAAGATTTATTCTTGAGACAATCTAAGGTGGATGCTTTCAGATAAATGTATACTTGCTCGATGAGAATTATCTTGAACATGTTGTTGAGAAAATAAGTTGAAAAGGTATGTAATTATTGGAAGAATAAAAAAATGTAAATATTTAATTTTTTTGATTTGATTTAATTATTTTGTGCATTTTATTTTTAGGGTCATCGTTTATGATTTGATTTAATTATTTTTTATTTTTATTTAATTATAATTTAATTATTCTGATTTGATTTAATTATTTTTCATTTTTATTTAATTATTTTGTGTATTTTATTTTTAGAGTAATTTATTATGATTTGATTTAATTATTTTTCCTAAAAGGTTATGGGATGAAAGAGTGTGTCACCTTTGTGACACTAAAAAGGTTGAAGATGAAAAACACTTTCTCTTAGATTGTCCAACCTATACCCATATTATATCTCATTTTCAAAATATTTATCACTACCAACCCTTTTAACCTCTTAACTCAATAAAAGTATGGTGATCTTGGAATGCTTCTCTTAATGCTTTTTGAGCACAATCATTTACCCTCTTAAGGTCCGATTGACCAATTCGATCTTAGTAGACTTTAATCATCATCATCATTTAATTATACTTTTATTTAATTATTTTTCATTTTTATTTAATTATTTTATGATTTGATTTAATTTTTTTTTTTTTTATTTAATTATTTTATAATTTGATTTAATTATTTTTCATTTTTTTTTTAAATTATTTTGTGCATTTTATTTTTAGGGTGATGTTTATGATTTGATTTAATTATTTTTCATTTGATTTAATTATTTTGTGCATTTTATTTTTAGGGTAAAAATTTATGATTTTATTTAATTATTTTTCATTTTTATTTAATTATTTTATGATTTGATTTAATTATTTTTTATTTTTATTTAATTATTTTATGATTTGATTTAATTATTTTAATTTAATTTAATTTAATTATTGAAATGAATAATAGTGAATTCATTCTCGAAAGGATGTTGTTGGTTCCAATGGAAAGAATTGTCTTTTCATATAAATATAAATTTATTCATTCAAAATTTGTATAAAAAAATTAAAATTAAAAAAAAAATTAAGGAAAGTATTTTGGAATTTTAATTTTTTAAAGAAAATAAAAAGATTTTTTTTAATAATAAATATGAAGTTCTGTCATAATAAATCAGATGTAACAAATGTTGAAAGTGGTTATAATTTTTTATTAATTAAAAACAAATATTTAGTAAAAGGTGAGTTAATTTTTTATAAAATAATTAGAGCAAATTCAATTTTTTTCCTTTAAGTTACTTAAAACTAAAATCCAAATCACTTTTGAATGATATTGTTTTATTAATAAGATCATCTAGTGATATAATTGAATATAATTTAGTAATAATTAAATATTAATTAATTATATATTTTGATAGTTTATAGTTTTATATAAAGTTTTATTTATCAAATATATATTTTGATATTTTTTTATAATAACAATATTTTTAAATGCATTTATTTTTATAACTTAAAATTAGTTTTATTTATCAAATATTTTGATATTTTTCATAATAATAATATCTTTAAATATATCTATTTTTATAAATATTAACATTGATTTTCATCAAAATTCATATTTTTCATAATAATAATATCTTTAAATACATCTATTTTTATAAATATTAAAATTGATTTTCATCAAAATTCATATTGAAAATTTTAGTTATAATGAATTGTTTAAAAAACCTAGATTTATTATAAAGATAATACATGTAAAATTAAGATTGATCATTGTTTTTATATTTCTAACAAATTGCTTCACAAATTTGTTTTCACTTTAAAAAAATAATGATAATTAAGTAATTTTTTTTATATATCTTGATTTTATTTTTAATAATAGTAATATGAAAGAAGTATTTTTTATAGGCATTTGGAAATTGATTTTAATCACAAGATAATTGAAGTATACTGTTATAAAAATTAACTAATAGAGATTGCAAAGCTTATTTAAATATTCAGAACAATTGTAAAACTAGAAATTTGTTTTTTATAGAAAAAAAGGACTAAAATGTCATATCGTCGTAGTGTGATGAATATATTTCCATATCAACTTCATCGTCAATATGTGGAAAATAATATCATGTCATCTCAATGTTATAAACATATCCCTATCGTCATAAGGTTGTGCAAATATCCACTCATCATAATGTGATGGAAATATCTTCTCCTCGCAATGTGACAAACATATCTCGACCATTTCACTATGACGAACATAACCATACTATCACAATGTGATGAACATATCCTGATACGATGAACATACAATGTGACAAACAAAACTATGGTTGACTTTGGTTAACGATGAACATACGACCACTGCAATGTGATGAACATATCCCCATCATCATAATATCCCCGTTGACGTCAATATGTGACAAACAATATCCTATCATCGAAGTGTATTGAACATAATTATGTCGTCGCAATGTGACACAAATATCTAGTCGTCGTAATGTGATGTTATCAATGTGATGAACATAGCCTTATCATTGCAATGTGATGAACATAGCCTTACCATCGCAATGTGATGAACATAGCCTCCTCATCACAATGTGATGCAAATATCCAATTGTCGTAATGTGACAAACAATGTCCCGTTGTCGCAATGTGATGCACATAGCTTGTCATTGCAATGTGATGCAAATTTCCAATTGTCATAATGTGATGCAAATATCATATCCTCACAATGTCATGAACATAGCCCTCCCATCGCACTATGAGGAGCATAACCATATTGTCACAATGTGACGAACATAGCCCTCCCATTGCACTATGAAGAACATAACCATATTGTCACAATGTGAAGAACATAGACTTATATGATGAACACACAATGTGACAAACATATCCATACTGTGGTAATGTGATGAACATAACTATGGTTTACCTTGCTTTACCTTGGTTGACCATCACCATGGTTGATTGTGGTTCACCATGGTTGATAATGGTTAATCATGTTTGACAGTTATTTTCCATAAAGGACTATGGCTACCCATAAAACAATTTATGTTCATCACATAATCACATTTTACTTAAATATCATATTGTGGCAATGCAATGAACATAGCCTTGTCGTAGAAATATCCTCGTCTTCATCAATATGTGACAAACAATATCATATTTTCACAATGTGATGAACATAGATTTTTTGTTGCAATGTGATGCAAATATCCAGTTGTCATAATGTGGTGCAAATATCATATCCTCGCAATGTGACGAACATAGCCCTCCCATTTCACTATGATGAACATAACCATATTGTCACAATGTGATGAACATAGCCCTATGCAATGAACACACAATGTTACAAACATAACCATATTGTGGCAATGTGATGAACATAACTATGGTTGACCTTTCTTTACCTTGGTTGACCATGACCATGGTTGATTTTGGTTGACCATGGTTGACAATGGTTAACCATGTTTGACAGTTGTTTTCCATAAATGACCGTGCCTGGCCATAACCATATTCTCGTGATGTGATAAACATAACCATATTGTCGCAATGTGACGAAGATAGCCTCGTCATCGCAATGTGATGAACATAACGATATTATCACAATGTGGTAAACATAGCCTCGTCATCGCAATGTGATGAACATATTATCGTTGTCAAAATGTGACACAAATATCCTATCATCATAATGTGACAAACAATGTTCTTTCATTCCAATGTGATGAGCATAGCTCTATCATCATAATGCGATGAACATACGAAATTATTTTCTGTGGATTTAAATGTGTGATAAGATATTCAGAAAGTAATGCCTTCTCTCTTAGATCCAAAATCCTATCTATACCTATCAAAATATGTTGACTGGAGCCCAAATTCTGGCTGATCCAGTTCGTAATAATATGGGCTGATTTGGTCAGACTTAACCACATCTTAGACACTGTAGTTTTCCCATGTTTTTCCAGATGAAACCAGTCAATGACTGAGCAGTTTGATAAATACTTGTCCACTATTATCCAATTCCAAATACTCTGTTGAGTTAGAACTCTCCATAAAGTGTTTTCATTTAATGCTAGATTGAAAAGCCTGAGATCGTGTAGCCCCCATCCACCAAATCACTTTGGTATTGATATTAAATCCCATATACATAGGTGCTAGTGGTGAGAGTCGTCAAGTCCATTCCATAAGAAATGAAATATAATTTTTCTAATCCTAGAGAGAACTATAGTCAGGAGTGCCTCCATGGACATCCAGTAGACTGGTTGTCCTTCCAGGACTGATTTGACAAGAACAAATCTACCCCCCAAGGAGAGCCAACAATAACACCACGAACTTATCTTTTTTGATACCTTTTTTACTAACCAGTCCTAGTCAACTTCTTTTGGAGTTCCTGTCTTTAAGTGATATCCAAAATAGCGAAATCCGATGGAGATATTGTTGAAAGTAAAAGGAAATATGGTCTTGAAAGGTGAAAGTTCAGGATCAGTGAGTCCTTCAAAATGGATTTTTTTCTTTGTTGAGTTAATCGATAGGCCTGACGCCTTGCAGAAGAGATTGATAGTGGACATTATAGCATGCCATTCTTTGAAGTTTTCCTTTGACATAATCAGAACGTCGTCCACAAATAGTAAGTAGAGAACTTGCGATAATCTTGAAACCTGAATACCGGAAAGGGCGCCTTCAAGAAGTTTCTGATTTAATAATCTACTAAGTCCTTCCATGACTAAGATAAATATAAGAGGTGATAAAGGGAACCCTTAACGCAATCCTCTACCACTCCTAAAGAATTCAGTTGCTTCGCCATTGATAAGAACTGTGAAGGATGGGGAGGTGACACATCCCATTATCTAGTCTATTAGTTGAAGCCCAAATCCCACTTTAAGAAGAATTAACCTTAGGTGCCCCTAATCAATGCAATCAAAAGCCTTTCTTCGATCTAGTTTCATGATAAGGGTTTGGATTTTTTTTATTTTTTACATAATGCATGCTCTCGAGCGTTGTACTGATATCATCATGTATCCTTCTGCCCTGAAGGAAACCCAATTGTTCTGTGGAGAGTGCTCTTGATAAAAAAGGCTTTATGTGGTTTGCGATAGTTTTTTTATATTAGTTTGTAACATAGATTACATAATGATATCAGGTGAAAGTCTTCAAAGGATGTAGGACTATTCAACTTTGGAATAAGTGTAATAAATGTAGAGTTTAGATTACCTGAAACAAATCCCAATATTCTAGTTTCTTCCACCATCGCCAGGAGGTCTTCTCCAACAAGATCAGTAAAAAAGCTAAGAGACTCAGTAGTCCAGCCATCCGGGCCTGGACTATTTTCCTTTTTAAATTGATGAAGAATGGTCTTTATCTCCTCCAGAGTGACCAGAATATATAAACTCTCTGATTCCTCCAAACTAAGCATTTTTGGGAACAACTCCAAAATCTTGCATTGTTCAGTGATGTTTTGAGTTAAAGGCGTCAGATATAAATCTTTAAAATAATGAGTTGCTTCTTGTTTGATGAGATTCTGGTCAATAATTGTTTCACCATGTCTAGCATTTATTTCCAAAATGTGCTTTTAGTTTCTACTATTACTAGAAAATTTGTGAAAGAAACTCATGTTATTATCCCCGCTTTCTAACCAAGTCGCCCTACTGCATAGCCTCCAATGTTCCTCGATCCCCAGAAGAAATGCATTCCTTTCTTTTTCCAGAATTTTGAGAGAGTTATGAGTGGCCTGATTTCTTGAGTCTTCAACCACTTTTAATGTTGTTTCTTTTATATTAGTTTCCAGCTTCAATAATCTACTTTGGTCTTTTTCCACTCTCTCTTTATACCACAATTTAGTCTATATTTTTAATTCTTTTAGTTTCTAGAAAAGTCTTTGTTGGCTACTCCCTTCCAAAATGAAAATAATGTCTTTGCAGATTTTATGAACGAGGGACACGAAGTCAGTCTCCTTGGGCCATTGAGCATTGAATTTGAAGGGGTAGGCATTTTACACATGTGGGATTTCTAGCTGAAGAAGTACTGGTGTGTGGTTCGAAATATAAGGATATTCGACCCACGACCTATGCAGATCCACAGTTGATAATAACTCTACAGAAACCAAAAAACTTTCCAATATCCTGGCCATGGCATCAGATCCTATTCACCCATTATGCCAGGTGAGAACCAGTTTTGGAAGATATATATCAATCTGACTTTTAGATGTTAAGATATCAACAAAAAAATGGTGAATAGAAACTCACCTTGAAATTCCTCCCTAGGCCTCTGACGAAGAAAGGATCAAATTTAAATCACCAACAATAATTAAGTTTTTTTTGTCCAAGAGGCCACTATCTTTAACTGAAATCTATAAATGTCTCCTATCTGTACAGGGACCATAGATATTGAGCAATGCCAAATCCTTTTGAGTTCTAGAGCACCGACGTGTCAATAATAAACCACCTATAGTAAAAAAATATTCTCGGTTGAAAAGGCTAGGATACCAAGAAGAAATCATTCCTCTTGAAGTAGCCAAGGAGATAACAACACATGAAGCCCAAGTAGGACGAAAAAATTGTAAAAAATACCGAGCTCTTTGAGCATTAACCAATGTTTCCTGTAAAAATATGATTTCGATCCGATTCTGTTCCAAGAAGTGCCTGAAAGAGGATTTTTTAAGGGATACCCCAACCCATTTAATGTTCAATGAGAGCAGCAAAATTATTTTGATCGAGCCAAGGCTTTCAATGCTCTAAGCGGCCCAATTTCAGAAGATGAAGGAAGAGTGTCAACAGATTTTAAAGAATACTCCAATTTTTTATGATGACTGCACATCTTTATGGGAGATAGTTCAATCCCTAATACTCAAGTCCATGCATATTATTAATTTTTCTCCCTAGCATGAACTCGCATAGAGGATTCCCCTGAATTAGTATTAGGTTCAATGATATCTTTTCCCAAGTAAGTAGGAAGTTTTATGGAAGAGTTTGAATCCTTGTTGGAAGGAATCAGGGAGCCCATCATATCTCTGAGGGGGGAATCCACCTCTTCCGATTCTCTAAAGCCTGGTTCAATCGATGAGTCCGTCTAGTTCAACTGGGTGGGAGGCTGAGTAAGAGAAAAAGGTCGGTCGGTAACAAAGGGAAGGATATTAGGAGGGGAAATAGTTTCAATAGTGTCAATAGAAGAAGACGAAAAATTTTGGATCCCCAAAGTCCCCAGAGATCTATGGGTTTGAATAGAAGAGGAAAATATCTGCAGTGGAAGAGTACTTGGAGAGAGTTGTGAAGGTGAATGCAAAGATGTGGGAAGGTTGACTAGGTCAACGAAAATTTTTTCAAGGGAAGGAGGAAATTCCTTTTCTCTTTGTATCCCAACAACCTCAGGCAGAAGGTGTTTTTCCTGAATCCCAGATGAAGATGAATTATAAGAAAGCAACCAATTAGATTTGTCTATATCATTTCTATCCCAAAGCGATAAGGTTGAATACAGGGAAGGACAATAGTATTTTGACTTACCCGAGAGAGAAGGAAGGGTCTTTGGCTAGCTTGAAAACTCTGTAGCATAGTGTATCTCCTCAGTGTTAAAGGCATCCACTTATGTCATATACTCAGGCAGATATTTCTGGATACTTCTATCCTCGGAGGATTCTTCTGCTCCCTTCCCATCGCAATCTCGTCTCAAATGACCAGGGCACTGACATATATTGCATCTAGAAGGTAGTCCAAGATAATCTAGAGTTTGAGAATAGTGTCAGACTCTCCACTGAATGCCCAGTACCTTAGGTAGACCGCCATGAATGTTCAAAGCCACCAGAACCTTACCATATTTTCTACAAGGGTTTATTAGATTCTGTGGATCAATCATAATATACTTTCCCAAAGCCTCACCAATGGCACGAAGCACTCCTTCATTCCAAAGAAACAAGGGAAACCCTGGCAATAAAACCCAAATATGTCGAAACTGAAAGTGTTCTGTTAATGGGTTAAAATCCACCCTCCAGTGTTTTATCAAAATGTTGCTCCCACCTATAATCCATAACTTACTCAACAACATCTCCTCATCCTCAAGAGTTTTTCAAATGATGCCTAGCCATCCTTTGGTCAAATAAAGAATCTCAGGTAGGTATCCCAGGAATGGAGGCTAGTTTTTTTCAAACCAGGACTGTAAAGGCTCCTTTTGCAAGTATGGGTAAGCTATTATACCTACCAGTACACACATGGTCAGCCTGCAAGTATCCTCCAACCCTACATCAACCCCCAATACCATTTTACGAACCTTTCTATTTGCCTTCTCGACTTTCCTCATAATACCAATCTTTAAGTGTGAGAAGTGTCTAGACCTCAGATGTTCATATGATCCCCCACCTCTTGACTCTGTATAACTATCGAATAAGGTTTGTGACCCTTCATCCCTTTGAGGGAAGTTTTGATGAGTTGCAGGGGGAAAACAAAGGTAGAAGTAAGGTTCTTGGGAAAGGAAGAAGATAAGACAGGGGGAGGAGTTGTGGTCTTCCCAAGAGTGTCCCGTACCAAAACAGGGGTTGAAAATGGGCGAAAAGATGAGTTTAATGTGGCCCCAATTTATCCATCCTATTAAAAAGGCCCACCTGAATCCAATTGGCCTCATCCTCTGGGCTCATCAGTGCCCTGACATTTTTTTCTAAGTCAACCGTTGCCTGATTAGCCATACTACCTCCACCTGTAAGGAACTAAGAACCTTCGACCTAGAACAATGAGCAGATTAAAAACCAAAAAAAGTAATAGAAAACTTCCGACAGTAGTCAGGCCTCAATCCTAAACAAATAGGAGAGGAGGAAGGAAACCTCTAAAAAACAATGACTAGTGGGTCCATCCAGAAGGCAGTAGAATCTCAAAACTAGCACCTCCCATCAATAAAACAATAGAACAAATCAGTGAGACCTTAAAGATAATAAAATGCCTCTATATTCTCAGACTTCAAGGAAAAATCTTGGAATACAAAATTAATCTGGAAATAAACTCAATGATAATATCTCGGACTTCAATGAGTATGTTCAGACGACAAAACTATGTCGGGAAGCTCAATGATACATTATCCTCTAAGTCACAAAAAGACAGACTCATGACTGAAAGTCCACCGAAACTATGAGAAATAAATTACCAGAATCAATTTCTGCAACATATAACCCCAGCCTAAAGTAGAAGCACCATTGATGATCAAGTCAAAACAATATGCAGGAATTCAAAAATAATTCCCACCTCCTCAGCCTCCTCCATCTTCCATAAAAAAAAATGTACCATGTAATAGTGTGTATGCTACATTACTATGAGAGATTCTTACATTTAATACTTAAATATATTATTATATTTATTATTTTATATTCCATAAAAAAAAAATGTACCATGTAATAGTGTGTATGCTACATTACTATGAGAGATTCTTACATTTAATACTTAAATATATTATTATATTTATTATTTTATATAGTTATTTATATATGGTTAATGTATTATTTAAATAATACATTAATCTATTATAATATTATAAGTACATTAATATCTTTATCCTATAATATATTATAAATATATTTTTAATAATTAATGTATCAATATATTTTTATTAATAATCAATACAATACATTTTATAATGTTTTAATACTTAAACTTATAAATAAAATTAATGTTAAAATTATTTACTACATTTAATACTTGAACACACTAATGTATTTATTATTTTATATATTTATTTATATATGATTTATGTATTATTTAAATGATATATTATAAGTACATGTGTTTAGTGTATAATATATTATAAATGTAGTTTTAGTTTCTTTATTTATTCCTAAAACTTTATTATTTTAATATATTATTTTATCTTTTTGAAACTATAAAACTTTATTAATATAGAAATGATTTATAGATTCATGTATTGCTAATAAATTTATTACTTTAATGTCGTATTTATTTTTGACACATTTAAAACATTTTTTAATATATAAATACTTTATAAATATATTTATAAATAATACTTTCATATTTTATTAATTTAAATACATATTTTATATTTGTATTATTTAATTAACAAATATTTTAATTATTAATATATAAATGTATTTTTAATAATTAATTTAAAAAATAATACATTACATGAAAGATTAATGTTTTAATATTTTAATTTATAAATTACATTAATCTTTTAATAATTTCATATATTAATTAACGATTAATGTATAAAGTATTTTATACATTCATTAATATATCATTTAAATAATGCATTAATATATTATAAGTACATTAATGTTTTATGTTATAATATATTATAAATGATTTTTTACTTTATTTATTCATGCATTATTAATATTATTAATAATATTTTAATTTATAAATTATATTAATATTTTAATAATTTCATATATAGATTAACGATTAATGTATAAAGTATTTTATACATTCATTAATATATCATTTAAATAATGCATTGATATATTATAAGTACATTAATGTCTTATGCTATAATATATTATAAATGATTTTTTACTTTATTTATTTATGCATTATTAATACTTTTTTTTTGATAAAAATAGATCCTTGTATTATATCATCATGAGTGTACACTTGTGAATCGTTTGACAACTACCTGGTCTGTCACGGAAGGGAAACCAGAACAAGTGGCTACAAACAGTGATATGCCTCAAATGGCAGATGTTCTGTTTTACAAAATTTACAAAAATTGAGCAAAAGATGAGGGATTCAGTTGGGACTTTAATCCCATTAGCTAGCCTAAGGCAGTCTGCATTTAGAGCCGCCATTACTAAGATGCTAATACAACTGTAAAAAAGAGTAAACAGATAAGCACTATTCATTCTAAAAAATGAAATTGACAAGAACCAGAGTCAAGGGTGGGCCACATCAAGCCTTTAGGGAACCTGGTTGTCCCTGGGCGGTGTAGACTGGTACAAACTTCTGCTTGCAGGTGGGGAATTGTGCTTGCTGTGGGGCATCTGAGAAGGCCTCAAACAAGAGATCCAGTTGCTGGTGGATTGTTCGTTGGCCATGCACTTTCTCTTCCTTCCGCTGTCGGATGTCAAAGAGGAGCTCAAAGTGCTCTGCTGCTAGATGATAGGTAATTGGGTTCTCCTCATCGCCTGTCAGGTTCCAACTTGGGGGGATTTCCTCCTCCACTATGAAACTTCCTTCCCACGAGCGAGGCTAAAAGTATTGGGAGGTGGAGGGCCTTGGGCCTTCCATTGTCACCAGGCTTGGGCCTGGTTGAGAAGCTTGAGTTGGCTTAGCGTCACTCAACTTCGATCTAGGATGTGGAATTGAGGGTGGAACCTCCTCTTTGGTTGTCTCGTGCGTGTCCTGTGAGGGCTGGGGTGGTGGAGGAGAGTCCTCAGTGAGGGATGGGGTTTCCAATTTGGGAATGCGAAGGGGAGTCTGAGCTTGAGTCTGGGGCGGAGGAGAGTGCTCAATGAGGGATGGGGTCTCCATCTTGGGGATGTGAAGGGGAGACTGAGCTTGAGTCTGGGGCGAGGGAGGCAGGTTCTCCTCTTTAGGCATGCACAGAGTGGACTGTGTGCTGCGTGAAGGTCTCTGAGAGAGGTTGAAATGGGCAATCAAGGCTCACTGAGAGGCAGTGAGTCGATTGTCTCGAGTGTGTGTGTGTGCTTGTTCCTGGAAGAATTTCTGGACTTGCCAGGGTCCCATGGCATGATGAGAACCAGGGAAGTAGGGCAATTGTGGTCGGGAAAGATACAAAGGACACGTAGGAGGCAAGTAAAGAGGTCAGGAGGACCAAGCAACACTGCGTAGAGGCGGAGGCTTGCAAAAGACGAGTGAAAGTGTGCACCTTGGCTAGGAGGGTCGGTTATAACACTGATGGGAGCCATGGAAGCCATTGAAGGCTAATGGGATTGGTTCAGTTTCCAAGTACCAGTGGCCTGGCTGGAACGTGCATCCGTGAGCTCCTCCAGGCGCACTGAATTAATCTCCCTTATGGTGAACACCACGGGGAATAAATAGAGTTGGGGGTGGCAGCTTGGGGTATTAATTCTCCCTACCAACGATGCCTGCCACCTATCTCCCTCCTTTCACCAAATGTCACCCCATCCTGGTGCATTATTAATACTTTATTAATGTTAAGTATTATTGTATTTTTATAAACTTTAATATTTTCTTAATGTATATATGTTTTTTTAAACTATTATTAATTAATTAATTATAATCTTTTAGCAATCTATTAATTTATAAATTAATTATTAGATTTCACTATTAAAATATTTATTAAATTACATGTTACATTAATACATTACATTGTATATTAATACTGGGAGGTGGCCAGGGTTTCCTTAGTTGCTTCCCCTCGTACAATATTATTATTATTATTAATTAATTAATTAATTAATAATAATATTAATTAAATTATTGATTATTTTATTTTAAAAAATAATTAATAAATAATATTTAATTATTACATTTTAAATGTATAAATATGTTCATGGTTGTGCACATGCATGCCAACCTTCAACTAGCAACAACCACATTTATGTAAAAAGTGGTTGATATAGGTCGATCCCAATTTCCACCTTTTACAATTAATTGTGTTGATGGGCGTATATCAACCACTTTTTACATAAATGTGGTTGTTGTTGCGTATATTAACCACTTTTTACATAAATGTGGTTGTTGTTGCTAGTTACGCCCATAGGTATCCCCCTATCAAAAGATTAATCATTCTTTTAATTACAAAATTTGATCTGATGGCGAGGAATTGAAGATGCTGGCATATTCTTCATCTTACCTTCAAATCAATGAATGAGATTTGCAAAATTAACTCTCTTGAATTTATGAATTCATTTGTTCATTATATTTAGTTTTTCACTTTTACATAACATGATTAAAAAATTACTAAACCTACTTATGAATTTTCACAAACCATAATTTAACAATTACACAACAAATTACTCAAGTGGAGAGCAACCATTTAAGTTTACTTTTTTTTTTTTTTTTTTNATAAATTCTAAGGCCATGAACGCCATGTTCTATAGGAAACATTTATGTATCCGCCCTTTCACTATGCGAGGAGATTCAGGGAAAGGAGTAGATTAGCCCTTTTTAATTGATGGTTTCATAAAAATTTAAGCCATGTAGTACGCCATGTGGTATGAGGAAACAAAAAATTATTATATCCGCCCTTTCACTATGCCAAGCCAGGGACAGGAGTGGATTACCTGGTGTAATAATGTTGGATTCCCTGTATAACTTGGTGTACCATGTTCTAAACAAAGTACTATCACTGTAACATTATGCTTAATCTTCCTTGCTTTCTTGCGAACAATGTATTTCTTTTTAATGGATATATTCTTTGTAGGGTTAAAAGAACAACCCTATTAATAATGTAAACCATGTATATTCATATATATTGTTTATTTGGTATAAATGCAAGCTGCATGCCATTGCCTGCTAATTTCAGATTGGTGTAGAGGTGCGAAGATTCGAAGGTGACTATGGCGAATATGTGCGGTTTGTTAAATATATGGTACCCTCAATAGTATAACCGTACACTACCAGCTGTACTGGACAGTTGTACTTTCTATTTTTGTCTTGCTTGAGCATATATAGCTCAACCATCTTACATTGTAACCGTGAACTTCGGCTCTTCAGTTCTATTCTGTACTTCTTCATACATTTGAATATACTATTCTTTTCTCTCTGCATTTCTCTGTCCTTCACAATTTATCATGGTATCAGAGCTACAGCAGTAAGCCTCTTCACACTGTTGGGAGAGCAACACGATCCTCACAGCGCAGAGCTTACACGCATCTTGAGAGCACGCGACACAGTTATTTCACAAGGCTTGGAAAGATGTCTCCACTACTCTTTAAAGATCACCATAAGAAGCTTGCGGAGGAAGCAGAGCGTAGAGCGCTTGAAAGATCCTGGACGAACAGAACGCAGAAGAAGAAACAGTAAAGATTCTTGTAATCTTCTCAAGAATCGTCAAAGAGTGACGAAGAAAAGCCGGAGGAGGCGAGAAATTTTAAAGAACTCGTAAATTTCCCTCACATATGTTAAATATTGAAGCGCAGAACAAGTATTCGTGAAATTCTTTCAAATCTTTGAAAGATTCACGAATCTTTTCTTACGCAGGAGAAAATTCCGTTAAATTCGGGAAAGATCGCATCAAACACGCAAAGAACAGCCATTAAGGCTGCAAGATTCACCTTGCGAACAGATCCGAGGCGGGAAACCAGTCCAGAAGGGACAAGGAAAGCGCGGAAAAGGCGAAAGCATTTCAGCCGTCGGATCTTGCGCAAAGGACTGACAGCCGTTAGATCAACAAGAAGTTGCACGACGATTAGTCGTGTGGAGCGCACAAGAGGTTTTTTCACTTGTGAAATCCCGATGTCATCTTGACCGTTCATCAAGAGACACGTGGCGAGATCCTATTCCATCGCAAAATCAGGAATCGGGAGTTGGACGAGCGAAAGACTCAGCTCTCCAAAAACTCCGATACGCGAAATCCCGATAAGATCTCAGCCGTCCGTTTGTCAGGACACGTGGTGAGCATCGCAGCGCCCGTCGGCATTTCGGCATTCGGGGTTTCAAGTTGTCAAAGAAACTTGACATCACAACTAGCGAAATCGCGATACGCGAAATCCCGATAAGATCTCAGCCGTCCGTTTGTCAGGACATGTGGCGAGCATCGCAGCGCCCGTCGGCATTTCGGCATTCGAGGTTTCAAGTTGTCAAAGAAACTTGACATTGCAACTCGCCAAATCTCGATACGCGAAATCCCGATAAGATCTCAGTCGTCCATTTTGACCGGACACGTGGCGGACATCGAGGCCACTATCCGCATTCGGGGTTTCACGTTGACAGAGATTGGCGCATCGCAAGTCGCGAAATCCTGAGGCTAAATCAGGACCATCCATTCTTCAAGGATGCGTGGCGCAAATCTGGCGACTCGGAAAAAGTCCCGAAGAGGAAAGCGCCATCGGCACATCGGGATTCAGGAAATCGTGAAACTTGAGAACAAGTGCTCGGGTTTCCTTCCAGTGAAATCCCCGACGCAAATCTAGCCGTCCATCTGTTCAGGATGCGTGGCAGAGATTGAGGCTTTCGGGAAAAGTCCCGATAAGCGAATTCATCGGCTTTTCGCGATTCGACATTTCGCGGATCTTGGAGACAAGAGGTCCGAGACATAACATATCGCGAAATCGCGAGAAGAGATCACGACCATCCATCTGTTGAGGACGTGTGTCGCAGATCAGAGCCATCGGGAAAAGTCCCGATAGGACAGCGCCATCGGTAAATCGGAGTTCAGGAAATCAAAGGGACAAAAGAACTTGACATCAGAAATCGCGAAATCCCGATAAGATCACGACCGTCCGTCTGCTGGGACACGTGGCATAAATCAACGAAATCGGGAAAAGTCCTGAAAGGAAACACGACATCGGTAAATTAGCGATCGCGAATTTGAGGAGACAGAGAACTTTGACATCAGAAATCGCAAAATCCCAATTCGCAATATCCCGATACGATCTGGACCGTCCGATCAATGCACGATCTGGACCGTTGAAAAGTCGAAAGGCTATTTTTCGCATTTCGACGATTTGAAAGCCAAAGGAACGGGAAAAGCCCGTAGCGCTTACACAAGGTGCGTGGTCACATTGCAAGGAGACCAAGGGCCATCTAAAGCCCGATAAGCTCCCATCGACTATCAGCGAATCGACGATCTCTGAGATTGGAGGTAAATACAAATTTTTCCCTCTATTTTTTTTCAGCATTTATTTTAATGGCATCGACCAGCAATCTCGGCCCGAATCAGGGTCCGATTCTTTTGGGAAAGAATTACGAATTCTGGTCTCTTCGAATGAGGTCGTTCCTGCAAGCACAAGAGTGCTGGGAACCAGTGGATCTTGGCTATATAGAACCAGATCCAGCCACCCTCACTGCCATGACAAATGCCCAGAGAATTGCTCAGGCAACTCTGAGGACCAAAGAAAACAAAGCGAAATTATGGATTCAGAACTCTGTGGATGATTCGATATTCTCGAAAATTACAGGCGCTGGTACTTCAAAACATGCCTGGGACATCCTCAAATCGTCCTACCAAGGAAATGACAGGGTAAAAACAGTTAAACTGCAGACCTTGTGGATGCAATTTGAGACTCTAAGGATGACAGAGTCTGAAACAGTGGATCAGTTCATGACCAGAGTCATGGGAAT
>ML782229.1:70541-83846 GCA_009831015.1 Picea engelmannii | reverse complement strand
AATTGCATTATCCAAGAACCATGTGTTTCATAAGAAGAGTAAACACATTGATACTCGGTTTCATTTCATACGTGAGTTAGTCAATAATGGTGACATTGCACTACAATTTTGTGGTTCTAGAGATCAGCTTGCTGATATTTTCACAAAGCCACTAGGAAAGTCAGTTTTTGACTTCCAGAGACAGCACTTAGGCATAGTCAGTGCTGCTGATTGTAATTGTTGAGTCTAAGAGGGAGTGTTAAATATATGGTACCCTCAACAGTATAACCGTACACTTGGACAGTTGTACTTTCTATTTTTGTCTTGCTTGAGCATATATAGCTCAACCATCTTACATTGTAACCGTGAACTTCGGCTCTTCAGTTCTGTTCTGTACTTCTTCATACATTTGAATATACTATTCTTTTCTCTCTGCATTTCTCTGTCCTTCACAATTTATCACGGTTGGTGAAGACTTGTTTATTTCTCTTGTCAATTTCATGGGTAAAACAATATGATGTCGGGTATATGGGGATCTCCTACAGTCATTATTGATCACGTTCTCTCCATGGTGGGATCCGAGTGAGAGGACCAATTTCTCATGGTCCAATCAGACTTGTTGAATGAATTTATTTATGCCCCTACTTCCTAGTTAATCCATTCTCGGACCCACCCGTACTGATCCGACTCCTAAGACGAGATATGGATACGAGTTATGGTGGAGTGAATGTAGCAGATCCGAATCATAATAAACTGAACCAAACGACGGAGAAAGAAAGCTGTTTCTCCAACTATAGCATAGTGCGCTCGCTTTATCTTTCTTAGTATGCTTTATCAGCGGGCACTTGACACAACTACCTTTGAGTAAGATCTGGACCCAGCTACGAGATCGCATTGGAGGGCCACAATGAAGGTTAGGGTCAACCTACCTTCGTAAATTCTTTGTTTCCGACCTTAATATGCAATCTGTTGTCAAGTTCATGGGTAAAACAGACAATAGCGCATGCTAGATATCAACACTTTCATTCAAAATCACGGTCATAATTGTTTGCATGGAACTGTATACATCTTCAGAATAAGGATTCAGAGATATATATGGAACTGTATACATCTTCAGAATAAGGATTCAGAGATATATATGGAAAGAAATATTCGAACATCACGATCTCATTCAATCCAAGGTCCAACATTGTTGCGCACTAAGTGACATATGCAATGCAATAATTTTGAGAATGGAAACCCTAATTGTAAATACATGACTATTCATCTTTGCCAGATGTTAAAAACTTTTGATATATTACAATAGATCATCATGGAATGGTTTATTGGGTGTCTTTATTTTCAGGGTTTTGTTGAGGCAATGGACAACCTGGAGCTTCACTTCGTCGTGTCGGTTCCTCATAAGCTCTAGGGTTACGAAGCATCCTTGGATAAACACATTGCATTGAGAATTTATTCATAACATGTTTGATTAGCCATGGATAATTAGGCCTCCACTTTCTCTAATTCCCTAAGCATTCCATGCTTGGACCCAGGTGGATTTAAGAGTTGTTGTCTGGTGGTAAAAAATACTATGTCGGAACTGTGTTTCTCTTAGATTTCCATTTCGTTCTCAAAATCACCATGCGTCCAATCCTGAAAATATTTAAATTTTATTTCAAATATTTAGGTTTTTTTTTCTAATTATTATTTCATGAAATAACATATTTTAAGAATTAGATGGATTCTTGAGGCAATGTAAGGTGAATGCTTTAGGATAAATGTATACTTGCTCGATGAGAATTATCTTGAACATGTTGGGAAAATAAGTTGAAAACGTATGTAGTTATTGGAAGAATAAAAAAATGTAAATATGACAATGTCAATTATGTTCTTGTGATCATAATGAATTCATTCCCACAAGGATGTTGTTGGTTCCAATGGAAAGAATTGTCTTTTCATATAAATATAAATTTATTCATTCAAAATTTGTATAAATAATTTAAACTTTAACAAAAATTTCAAGGAAAGTATTTGGGAATTTAAAAGTTTTAAAAAAAATCAAAAGAGATTTTAATAATAAATATGAAGTTCTACCATAATAAATCAGATGTAGCAAATGTCGAAGGTGGTTAATTTTTTTTATTAATTAAAAAAAAATATATTTAGTAAAGGGTGAGTTAATTTTTTATAAAATAATCAGTGTAAATATAATTAGTTTTTATATGCTCCCTTCATTCTAGGTACTAGAAACAATCACATTAATGTTGGGTATGTGTTATATTCTTTGCATAACTAGGGGGATTGTAAGGGGGTGGGAGCCCTCATGAGTGGGATTTTAGGAGCAATGCTCTCAAATTTTATTTTTTTGGTGTTTTTTGTTTTCTTTTTTAGTGGTTTTTTTAGCACATGACTTTTGCCTAAAATGTCCTATAATGGATTATTTAAAATAAAATTTTAGTTATAATGGATTGTTTAAAAAACCTATATTCATAAAGGAAATTTTAGTTATAATGGATTGTTTAAAAATATATTTATTAATAATGGATTGTTTAAAAAACCTACATTATAATAATAAATGAAAATTTTAGTTATAATGGATTCTTTAAAAAACCTAGATTTATTATGAAGATGATACATGTAACATTGATCATTGTTTTTATATTTCTAACCAATTGCTTGACAAATTTGTTCTCATTTTAAATAAATAATGATAATTAAGTAAAAAAAATTATATATTTTGATTTTTTTTTTAATAAGAGTAATATGAAAGAAGTATTTTTTTAAGTATTTGAAAATTGATTTTATTCACAAGATAATTGAAGTATAATGTTTTAAAAATTAACTAATAGAGATTTCAAAGTTTATTTAGATATTCAGAACAATTGTAAAACTAAAATTTTTTTTTATAGAAAAAAAAAAGACTAAAATGTCCTATTGTCATAGTGATGAATATATTCCCATCGTTGCAATATCCTCATCATCTCCAATATGTGACAAACAATATCATGTCATCGCAATGTTATGAACATAACCATGTTGTCGCAATGTTGCGCAAATATCCACTCATCATATAATGTGATGCAAGTATCTTGTTCTCACAATGTGATGAACATATCCTGACCATTTCACTATGATGAACATAACCATACTGTCACAATGTGATGAACATAGCCTGATACAATGAATATACAATGTGACGAACATAACCATATTGTCACAATGTGACTAACACATCTATGGTTGACTTTGTTCTACGATGAAAATACGACATTTATGTTCATCACATAACCTCTTTTTATTTAAATGTCATATCACTATAATGTAATGAACATATCTCCATCGTCACAATATCCATGTCATCATCAATATGTGACAAACAATATCATGTCATCGAAGTGTATTCAACATAACTCCGTCGTCGCAATGTGACGCAAATATCCAGTTGTCATAATGTGATGTTATTAAAATATGATGAACAAATCATCATCATCGCAATGTGATGAACATACCCTCCTCATCACAATGTGTTGCAAATATCTAGTCGTCGTAATGTGACAAACAATGTCCTGTTGTCACAATGTGATGAACATAGCTTGTCGTTGCAATGTGACGCATATATCCAATTGTCATAATGTGATGAAAATATCATATCCTCGCAATGTCATGAACATAGCCCTTCCATCACACTATGAATAACATAACCATATTGTCACAATGTGACAAACAAAGCCATCCCATCGCACTATGACGAACATAACCATATTGTCACAATGTGACGAACATAGCCTTATATTATGAACATACAATGTCATGAACATAACCATATTGTGGCAATATGATGAACATAACTATGGTTGACCTTGCTTTACCTTAGTTGACCATGACCATGGTTGATTATGATTTACCATGGTTGACAATGGTTAATCATGTTTTTTAGTTATTTTCAATAAATGACCATGGTTGGCCATAAAACCATTTATGTTCATCACATAACCACTTTTTACTTAAATATCCTATTGTGGCGATGCGATGAACATATCCTTCTTGTCGCAATATCCCTGTCGATGTCAATATGTGACAAACAATATTCTGTTGTTGTAATGTGATGAATATAGCTTTGTTGTCGCAATGTTATGAAAATATCCGGTTGTCATAATGTGATGCAAATATCATATCCTCGCAATGTGAAGAACATATCCCTCCCATTAAACTATGACGATCATAACCATATTGTCAGAATATGATGAACATAGCCCTATACGATGAACACACAATGTTACGAACATAACCATAGTGTGGCAATGTGACGAACATAACTATGGTTGACCTTGCTTTACCTTGGTTGACCATGGTTGAAAATGGTTAACCCTGTTTGAGAGTTGTTTTCCATAAATGACCATGCGTGGCCATAACTATATTCTCGCGATGTGATGAACATAACCATATTGTCGCAATGTGACAAAGATAGCCTCATCATCGCAATGTGATGAACATAACGATATTGTCACAATGTGACAAACATAGCCTCATCATCACAATGTGATGAACATATTATCGTTGTCGCAATGTAACACAAATATCCTATCATCATAATGTGATAAACAATGTTCTTTCTTTCCAATGTGATGAACATAGCTCTATCATCGTAATGCGATGAACATACAAAATTTATGTTCATCACATAACAATATGACATATGATGAACATACGAAATTCATATTCATTACGAAACCGCTTTTTACTTATATGTGATGTCATCTAAATGTGATGAACATATCCCCATCGTCACAATACCCCCGTTGTTGTCAATATATGACAAGCAATGTGTCATCATCACAATGTTATCAACATAGCCTCGTCATCGCAATGTTATCAACATAGCTACGTCATCGCAATGCAACACAAATATTTTCATCGCATAATGTGGCACACATATCCTTTCATCATAATGTGACAAACTTAACCCCTCCATCATAATGTGACAAAAATAAAATTATTGTCTCAATGTGATGACAGTAACCATATTGTCGCAATGTGATGAATATGGCCTCGCCATGGTAATGTCATGAACATAGCCTTGGCGTCGTAATGTGACAAAAATAACATTATTGTCTCAATGTGATGACAATAACCATATTGTCACAATGTGACAAATATGCCGTCGCCATGGTAATGTCATGAACATAGCCTTGTCGTCGTAATGTGACAAAAATATCTTATCATCATAATGTGACAAACAATTACAAATGTCATTATCTAAATGTCATCTATAGTCTTGGTCAATTAAGGTCAACCATAGTCAACCACAATCAATCATAGTCATGATCAACCAAGGTCAACTATAGTGAAGGTCTATGAAAGTTAACCATGGTGAAGGTGTATGGAAGTTAACCATGGTCATGGTCAACCATAATTAACTATTATCATGGTAATCCAAAGTCAACCACAATTAACCATAGTCATGTATTATTAATGTATTACTACTTTAATATTGTATTTATTCATATATTAATACTTTAATCATGTATTTTTTAATGTATTATTTATTGATATCTATTAATATATGAATAATTTATTATTATATTAATATTTTAATGTACTTATCTAAACAAGTATTATTAATGTCTTTTTACTTTGTTGATGTACTACTAATGCTTTATTAATGTATAGATATTTTATTGATATATTAATTAATAATACATTAATAATATACTTTATTGATGTATGAATAATACTTAAATCTAATATATAATAATAATAATAATAATAATAATCTATTTTTAAGGTCATGTCCAAGCCACACCAAATTGGTGTATGAGACCCCCTTGTTTGTGGGATAAGGGACCCCCCTTCGCCCAACGATTTGACTGATAAAGTATACGGAGGTATACATACCCTACCCCCTCTGGATTTGAACTTGTTATACTTTAATATATTTATTCCATAATGTATTATAAATACAATTTTACTTTAATGCATTAATTTATTATTGTTTTTTATTTACTTTAAAGGTTTATTAATAGTTTATTAATGTATAGATACTATATATATGTAATAATTAATAATACTTTAATAATTTATTTATATTTTATCAATGTATTAATTAAAATATTAACAAATACTTTTATGGCTAATATATTAATGCATTTTTATTCATTAATCAATACATTGCATTCTATAATGTTTTAATACTTTAATTTATAAATAAAATTAATGTTTAAAATATTTAATACATTTAATACTTAAACATATTAATGTATTTATTATTTTATATAGTTATTTATATATGAGTAATATATTATTTATATAATACATTAATTTATTATAATATTATAAGTACATTAATGTGTTTATCCTATAATGTATTATGAATGTATTTTTAATAACTAACGTATCAATGTATTTTTATTAATTAATCAATACATTACATTCTATAGTCTTAATACTTAAACTTATAAATAAAATTAATGTTTAAATTATTTACTACATTTAATACTTGAACACATTAATGTGTTAATGCATTTATTATTTTATATATTCATTTATATATGATTTATGTATTATTTAAATAATACATTAATCTATTATAAGTAAATGTGTTTATTGTATAATGTATTTATCCTATAATATATTATAAATGTTATTTTAGTGTATTCATTTATTGCTAATACTTTGATGATGATGATGATGATTAACGTCCACTAAGACCGAATTGGTCTATCATACTTTAAGAGGGTAAGTGATTATTTGTGATTCTTTAGAATTTTGTTTCTATGTTCGAAAAACATTAAGATAATCTTTCCAAGATCACCATACTTTTGTTGAGTTAAGAGGTTAGGAAGGTTGGTAGTGTGATAAATATTATGAAAATGAGATCTAATATGGGTATAGGCTGGACAATCTAAGAGAAAGTGCTTTTCATCTTCAACATTCTTAGTGTCACAAAGGTGACACACTCTTTCATCCCATGGCGTTTTAGGAATTGACCAAGGCCCAATTTCACTTTGGAGCTCATGAGAATTTGTTCTTATCTTAGAAATGCTTATTTTTTTCTTTACACTTGGCAAAATAGATAGATAATTTTGATCTTCTAGATTAGGGCTGATTACATCTTTATAATACCTTAATTTTCTTTTTTCCTCCAACTCTTTATCACACCACATTTTCTCCTTAAATTTTGATTTGACATTTTTTTAATAGTATATTTATTCTGCAAAATGGTTTCTTCCATGATTCCCCATTAGTTTAGACAAGACCAGGCATCTTTATGCCATCCTCGCTTGAGTCGATGGTGGTTATGACTTGATTTTGAAGTAATTTTAGGTAGCCTATTGTCTTCCATGTTGTTTAACTTGTTCTTATACATTAGGTATCTAGTCATAGCCATGCTATCAATGGGGGAGAGGCTTGTTTCTAAGAGGTGGATGGGATAGGGCGTATTTCCTTTAATTTTGAGATTATAGGTTATAAAATTCTTTTGTGTTTGCTCTATCTTTCTCCAGGATTCATGAGAGATACTACAACCCCATAATTCACATCCATGAAGAATAACAGGTGTAGAAAGAGTCTCAAAGAGGAGTTTTGTAACACCCTGTTTCCACCAGCTTGTAAATATAACTGAACTGGCCAAGAACTATGGAGAACTCATAAATGTGAATATGTGATGTAAATGGACCTTGAGGAAAAGGTCAATGAATGTGAATAACATTTTGAATTAGTGCAGGACTGCTGAGAGGGGATGTGCAAAAAAAGAGACCACGATGGTGGTGGAAGGCACCTGAAAAGGTGGCGTTAACTTCCACCGAGAATTAATACCGTATTTGGACTCCACTGGCCCGGAGAACCAAAAGCGGCTCGCTGGCCCCAAATTTAATGTCTCACAGGCTGGTAGGAGCATGGATTAATGAGGGATGGGATGATGAACCGCCCATCCATAGAGCCATCAGGCCTGATTAGCGTGAGGGTAATCGCGCCACACACAACCTCGCAAGAGGATAAGGCATGGGGTAGAAGCGATTGCGAAGGCAGACTCGAGGGGAACTCTGGAATTATGCAGAGTGAGTGATAGCAGAGAGGAAGGATTGCAACCTTCACTCCTGGTCACTGGCAGACAGAGAGACGCAGTCTCACAACATCGTGATCTCAACTCAGGGGTGGCTAGTGGTAAATCCATTGGGAGTCGCTACGCCTACGGTTGGGTGGAAACGAGCACCCCTCTCAGCAGTTGCACTCACTTCTGGTATTATTTCTGATAAGTGTTTTACATATTGCATCTTGAAATTCAGATACCGGCATATATGCTCATAGAACTGTGAAATTGTGAATGATTACAATATTAGAATGTCTGTGTAGAGTTTTGATAAGAAATAATAGATATATGCTTATAAAAGAAAGACCACGCATGGATTATGTTGATAAATGAATTTAAATTATGCATGAGTTGAACCAAGTCAGACTTCCAGTCCATCCTCGGGAATTTGTTTCCCCTTGTCTGTCTCCTGGAATGCCCTGGAATAGATCTCTTCACAGATATTTTCCCTCCTTGGAAATGTTTACCAAGAGCCTGGAAAAAGGACTTGAAGTGCAAGTCTTAACAACCCTGTACGAGGAGGAACGACCCTCTTAAAATCCTGAAGTAGCAGCGTAGGGATAAGTATCGATCGACGGATGAGACCTCATCAGAAGACCCATGGTCATTCACGACCGTTAGATTGATGAAAGAAATAAGGGCGTTACATACCTTGCCCCTTTTTCCTCTATCTTCGTGAATAGCGAGGAAATCAGGATCGTAGACTCCCACAATCCATGAGAACATCTGGACTGTTGATTTTTCCACACCCATTAAGTAGCAGGAGAGTGCACAAGGTGGGACAGATCTGAGTCGTTAGATCTTAGATAGAAAAACCCAATAGCCGTTGGATCTGTTAAGAGATACATGAGGGTTAATCCCTCATGATCAGGAGGTTGGAAGTCCCGATGAGAGGTGTGGCCATCAGGATATCGACATTCATGAAATCGGGAGTCACGATGACATGAGATCGGGAATTTTCATAGCGAAAACCTCAGAACCAATCTGATCCATCCATCATAGGAGGACACGCGGGCAAGATCAGCAGCCCATCAACATTTCGGGGATCGAACGGACAAGTTGCCGGAGTATTTCAGCATCGAAAAATCTGAAATCATGAGAAGCGATTAGGACCGTCCATCTTAGGAGGACGCGTGGCGACAATCAGAGCATGCGGGAAAAGTCCCGAAAGGAAAGTCACCCATCAGGAAATCGGGAATACCGTGGACAAGAAGCCCATACACTTCGGAATTCCGAAGTCCGAAATCCCGACACAGTGAAAGGAATCCATTGTAGGGCCAGTTGTCATTATATCAGCATATCAGGATTCGGCGGATCGTGAATCTTCAGGACGAGTACATCTTGGCCTTGGAAAGTCCAAAAATCCGACAGGGGTTAAGGCTGCGGTCTTGCGAGATAGTGGTCACGTGGGCTGAGGGTTTAGCCAAGAGGGCTAATACGTAAGAGACCATATTGGTGAATTGGATCATCGGAGATCGGGGATTCAAGAGAACAGGGAACTCTTGACATCAGGAATCATGAAACTCCGAAACCCGAAAGTACATGCACTTCCCGTTGTGGAAAGAGTAGTGGTCATATGCAAGGGCCGTGACAGGGAATCCCCTGAGCCGCTTCGGCCCATGAACTGATTGAATGACCCTGTGAGCAGACATGCTTGGAAGTGCAACTACATCGCTTCCCATGTCATAATTCGGGGATTGGAATGACGAAGAGTCTTGGAGTTGTTGTACTCCGAACTCCCAAGTATCGAAACCCCGAAAGGATCCATGCTATTAGATTGAGGGAGGCTTACGACCGTCGATCTCCCGTTGGAGGGAACTTTGGAGACCTCGAAAGTTTCAGGGATTTAAATGGGAAAGGTAGAAGTTGCGTATCGCGATTTCCAGAACCATGAAAAGCCATTAAGCCTTGGTTGGCTTAAGCGTGTGGACACCATATAGGGTCATGTGGGCAAGACCCCAAGAGAGAAACTTGCCCCTCGCTAAACCCTGTAGGACTTTGGGGGTTCTAATCATTGAGAAATCAACGAAAAAGCTTGATGTGCATAGTGGGTATGTGACAAAGTGGTATCAGAGCATGGTTACAACACTCGGCATGACTGGGCTCATGCACGAGTCATGGATAAGCTCCATTCAAAGTACTCCTATGAGGAGAAACCCCCTAACAAAACTCTCTTGCCCAGGATTGAAAAAATCGGAGACGAGAACCCGATTGTGTATGCATGCGAAAGAGTTATAAATTATGCAAATTATAAAAATGTATTTAACTCTTGACTAATAACTAGCGTTTGTCTTTTCACTCAAGCGGACGATTAGCCGCGGGAATCTACAGACATAGAGTATGGTTACTCACCAAGAGATGGGAGAAGGCTCCCACAATAGAGAAGAAGAGTCTGACAAAAGAAGAGCAATAGGAACCCCTCCAGACCTAGCCGAGACTGTGAGGAGTCTCATGGTTGAATTGCAAAGCTGCAAGGCCGGCAATGAAAGGATGATGAAAGAACAAGAAAAGAAAACCGAAATTAATGCAGTTTTACTACAGAGCTTATCCGACCTATAGTGACAAATGCAACAGGAACTTGAGATGTAGAATCATGGTCGTGTCAGTGGCCATACTGAGAGAAGCACCTCAAGAAAGGTCCAACCCAGAGGTAGAGGACCAGTGCCAGACAATTCCACAGAGAAGGAAGCTGGCGATTCATAAGGCTCTTCCAGCAGCAGGACCAGTTCCTATTCTCAAAGAAAATAGAAGAAGAAAAAGACTTCCAAGAGTGATAAATTTGAGGAATTCATAAAGGCCAAACCTCCCTCCTTCAACGACGAGATAAAGAAGGGAGAGGAAGGCGAGGCCTGGCTACTTGGATTGAAGAAATATTTAAGAGTCCATGACTTTTCAGAAAATTTGAAGGCCTGAGTGGCCACTTTCAATCTGAATCGAAAAGCTTCCATCTGGTGGGAAGATCTTAAGAACATGAAAGGGGTCCATGAGGAGGACCTATATTGGAAATGGTTTGAGAAGTACTTCTGGCAGAAGTATTTTTCGGAAAGATATTTCGATGAGAAGGCTAAAGAGTTTTATGAACTCAAACTAGGGCAACTCACTATAGAGGAATATGTCAACAAATTCCTCGACTTATTGAGATATGTACCCTACATCAAAGTAGAGAAGGCAAAGGCGCAATGCTTCATCAGTGGGCTACCCAAGGAATATCAGAACTGAATCGAATTCGACGAGCCAAAGACCTTAGAAGACACTATTCGAAAAGCAACATATTGTCATGAACAATATGGACATAGGGAAAAGTCTTATGGATACTGGAAACAAAAGAGTGGTTTGAGATTTCAAAGAAAGGGGATCAAATCCTCAGGATTTAAAAACTACAAGAAGAACCCTAGAATGAACTATCCATCCCGGAGTGTACTCCAATAGAACTTTCCCTCGGTGGACAAAAATAAAACTTCTGGACCTATACCAGTGAAAACTAATAACCCAAAGAAAGAACCTCTGAAATGCTGGGGTTGTGGAGAAGAGCATCTCCTGAGAGACTGTCCACACTGACAACAGAACAGTCGAAAAGTTTATAATGTTTAGGAAGCGACCACAATTAATGATGTGGCAAGGAGTGTGTCGCAGATTTATGTAGTCTTGGATAATAACCAAGCTGACCACCAAGATTCAGTGGTGGAAATAGAAGGTATGATTTTCAACCATCTGGTGTCTGTTTTGATTGAACTTGGTTCAAATTTGAGTTATATAGCCCCTAAAGCTGTTGATAAGTGTAAGCTACAGCCACGAAAACAAACTAAGCCATGGTTGGTACAGTTAGCCACTGGCACCAAAAGAAAGGTGGTAGAAGTCATACCAGCCTGCCAGTTAATGTTGGGTGAATTCCCCACCCAAGCAACCCTTAATGTATTACCCCTGGGATCATACGATCTGTTGATTGGTATGGACTCGCTGGCCAAATAGAAAGACAAATTGGACTGTTACCATAAAACCTTATAATGTGTGAGAAAAGAAGGAAAAAGGATAACCCTCCAAGGGATCCGAAAACCGGTCTCGGTGAGACAAATATCAGCCCTGCAAATGAGAAAGTATTGCCGAAAGGGATGTCCCCTATATGCAATACAGGTGTTGAAAACAATCGAAGGTGCTAAACCAAGCCCCGATGATCACCCTATCCTGAGAGAATACAAAGATGTGTTTCTGAAAGAGGTACTGGGTCTACCTCCGAGAAGAGACATTGACTTCTCGATAGATCTCGCACCAGGAGCGGTGCTGGTGTCTAGGACACCCTACCGGATGAGCACACCTGAGTTAGTTGAACTCAAATTTCAATTGAAAGAAATGATGGATAAGGGTTATATTCGACCCAGCATGTCCCCGTGGGGAGCACCAGTCCTATTTGTGAAAAAGAAGGATGGCACCCTTAGACTGTGTATCGATTATAGACAACTCAATAAAGTAACCATAAAGAACAAGTACCCCTTGCCCAGGATCGATGATCTATTCGATCAGTTAGGAGGAGCGTCTATTTTCTCAAAGATTGACTTTAGGTCGAGATACCATCAAGTCCGAATCAAGGGTGAAGACATCCATAAAACCACCTTCCAGACACGGTATGGTCATTATGAGTTTGTGGTAGTGCCATTTGGGTTAACCAATGGCCTTGCTACTTTCATGTGCTTAATGAACAATGTACTCAGTAAATTTTTAGATAAATTTGTACTAGTTTTCATTGATGACATATTAATCTACTCTAAGAATAGAGAAGAACATGAAGAGAATCTTAGACTTGTGCTNCAAGTGCTAAGAGAGCATCAACTCTATGCTAAATTCAGCAAATGTGACTTCTTTCATAAGCAAATACACTACTTGGGACATGTTCTTTATGAGGAAGGGGTAGCAGTAGATCCTGACAAGATCAGGTCTATCATGGAATGGCCTACCCCAAAGGACGTCTCAGACATCAGATCCTTTATGGGATTGGCGAGATACTATAGGAGATTTATAAAAGGATTCTCTAAGATTGGTTGTCCAATCACTTCCTTCCAAAAGAAGGGGACAAAGTGGACACAACAATGTGAAGAAAGATTTCAAACCTTGAAACACCTACTAACCCATGCACCCGTGTTGAAGATCGTTGAACCAAAAGCTGACTTTCTTATGTGCACAGATGCTTGTAAGGAAGGGCTCGGAGGAGTTCTTATGCAGGAAGGAAAGGTGATCTGCTATGAATCCCAAAAATTGAATGA
>ML782229.1:35622-70491 GCA_009831015.1 Picea engelmannii | reverse complement strand
AACTATGTGACTCATGATCTAGAACTGGCTGCCATAGTGCATGCCTTAAAAATGTGGAGGCATTACCTCTTGGGAAGAAAATTTGTACTTATGACAGATCACTGTGGATTACAGTATTTGTTCGACCAACCAAAGCTCAATGCCAGACAAGCTAGATGGATGACCCTCCTTAGCAAATTTGATTTTGAAATCAAACACATCAAAGGGAAGGAAAATAGGGTGGCCGATGCCCTTAGTAGAAGCATGAAAACAATTCACCTGGCAGTAGTGAGTACCTGTGAGACAGATGTCAAGAACAAAGTCAGAAAAGCACAAGAAACAGATTCATTCGTTCAGACTGTGACCCTATACCTACAGTAAGAACCCATTGGAGGAAAGTATGAAGGCTACCAGATGACCGAAGGAGGTCTTCTCACTTACAGAGATAGACTGTACATTCCAAATCGTGACGACTTGAAGAGGTTCATCATGGATGAACTACATAAAAGACCCTACACTGGTCACCCAGGATACCAGAAAATAATCACAGCCACCCGAAAACAATTTTATTGGCCTGGATTGAAGAAGGAAATAGCCAAATATTTGGCCCAATGCATAGAGTGCCAATAGGTTAAAGGAGAACATCGACACCTAGCAGGACTATTACACCCTTTACCCATCCCAGAATGGAAATGGTAAACCATCTCCATGGATTTTGTCACTGGATTACCAACTTCAACCAAATAGAATGATGCCATTATGGTGGTGGTGGATAAACTGAGCAAGTTTGCTCATTTCATCCCCGTCAAATCAACCTGCAAGGCGATAGATATCGCCCAAATATTCATGAAAGAGGTGTTCCGACTGCGTAGTATGCCGAGAGAGATAATATCTGACAGAGACACAAAATTTACTTCAAATTTCTGGAAATCACTGATGTCTGGTTTAGAGACCAAATTGTTGTTTAGCACCGCCTGTCACCCTCAAACTGATGGACAGACAGAAAGAGTAAATCAGATATTAGAGGATATGTTAAGGATTCTTATAATGCATCAACCCAGGAAATGGGAAGACTACCTGCCATTGGTAGAATTCGCCTACAACAATGGCTACCAAGCATCCTTAAAGATGAGTCCCTTCGAGGTCCTCTATGGTAGACAGTGTAATACTCCAGTCAGCTGGAGTAATCTTGTAAATAGGATTTCTTTTGGACCTGACATGTTGAAAGAAATGGAACAACAAGTGACTCAGATAAAACAAAATCTGAAGGTCGCCCATAACCGACAGAAAATTTATGTTGATCAAAAGAGAACTCCAAGAGAGTTCAAAATGGGAGACCATGTATATCTCAGGATTAAGACCATAAGGAGTTCCCTGAAAATAGAAGCTGGTGCCAAGTTGGCACTTTGGTATTGTGGACCCTTTGAGGTTCTAGATAGAGTGGGACCTGTAGCCTATCGGCTAACACTTCCTCCCACAGTAAAAGCACGTAATGTTTTCCATGTTTCATTATTGAAGAAATATTTACATGATGCTAATGATATAATTGACTGGTCTGTGATCCAGGTGGAACAGGAGGGAGAATTTCTACCAGAACCCCAATGCATATTGGACAGAAAGGAAACCCGGCTCCGGAAATGAACCTTTGCACAGGTCAAGGTGCAGTGGAAGAATTTTGTCCCAGATGAGGCTACATGGGAAATGGAGGATGCCATGTGACATGCATATCCAATTTTGTTTACTTCTGTACATACCATTCATGTTAGTAGATAAGAACATCGAGGACGATGTTCCTTTTAAGGAGGAGGGAATTGTAACACCCTGTTTCCCCCAGCTTGTAAATATAACTGGACTGGCCAAGAACTATGGCGAACTCATAAATGTGAATATGTGATGTAAATGGACCTTGAGGAAAAGGTCAATGAATGTGAATAACATTTTGAATTATTGCAGGACTTCTGAGAGGGGATGTGCAGAAAAAGAGACCACGATGGCGATGGAAGGCACCTGAAAAGGTGGCATTAACTTCCACTGAGAATTAATACCGTATTTGGACTCCACTGGCTCAGAGAACCAAAAGTGGCTCGCTGGCCCTGAATTTAATGTCTCACAGGCTGGTAGGCGGATGGATTAATGAGGGATGGGATGATGAACCGCCCATCCGTAGAGCCGTTAGGAATGATCAGTGTGAGGGTAATAATGACACATGCAACCTCGAAAGAGGATAAGGCATGGGGTAGAAGCGATTGTGGGGGCAGACGCGAGGGGAACTTTGGCATTACGCAGAGTGAGTGATAGCAGAGAGGAAGGATTGCAACCTTCGCTCCTGGTCACTAGCAGACAGAGAGACACAGTCTCACAACATCATGGTCTCAGCTCGAGGGTGGCTAGTGGTAAATCCGCTAGGAGTCGCTATGCCTATGGTTGGGTGGAAACGAGCACCCCTCTTAGCAGTTGCACTCACTTCTGGTGTTATTTCTGATAAGTGTTTTACATATTGCATCTTGAAATTTAGATATTGACATATATGCTCATAGAACTGTGAAATTGTGAATGATTACAATATTAGAATGTTTGTGTAGAGTTTTGATAAGAAATAATATATATATGCTTATAATAGAAAGACCACGCATGGCTTATGTTGATAAATGAATTTAAATTATGCATGAGTTGAACCAAGTCAGACTTCCAGTCCATCCTCGGGAATTTGTTTCCCCTCGTCTGTCTCCCGGAATGCCCCAGAATAGATCTCTTCACAGATATTTTCCCTCCTTGGAAAGGTTTACCAAGATCTTGGAAAAAGGACTTGAAGTGTAAGTCTTAACAACCCTGTACGAGGAGGAACGACCCTCTTAAAATCTCGAAGTAGCAGCGTAGGGATAAGTATTGATCGACGGATGAGACCCCGTCGAAAGACCCATGGCCATTCACGACCGTTAGATTGACGAAAGAAACAAGGGCGTTACATACCTTGCCTCTTTTTCCTCTATCTTCGTGAATAGCGAGGAAATCGGGATCGTAGACTCCCACAATCCATGAGAACATCTGGACCGTTGATTTTCCCACACCCATGAAGTAGTGGGAGAGTGCACAAGGTGGAACAGATCTGAGCCGTTAGATCTTAGCTAGAAAAACCCGATAACCATTGGATCTGTTAAGAGATACATGAGGGTTAAGCCATCGTGAACAGGAGGTTGGAAGTCCCGACGAGAGGTGTGGCCATCAGGATATCGACATTCGTGAAATCGGGAGTCACGATGACATGAGATCAGGAATTTTCATAGTGAAAACCTCGAAACCAATATGAACCATCCATCATAGGAGGACACGCGGGAAAGATCGGTAGCCCGTCGGCATTTCGGGGATCGAAGGAACAAGTTGCCGGAGTATTTCGGTAGCGGAAACTTTGAAATCATGAGAAGCGATCAGGACCATCCATCTTATGAGGATGCGTGGCGGCAATTGGAGCATGCGAGAAAAGTCTCGAAAGGAAAGTCACCCATCGGGTAATCGGGAATCCCGTGGACAAGAAGCCCATACACTTCGGAATTCCGAAGTCCGGAATCTCGACAAAGTGAAAGGCATCCATTGTAGCGCCAGTTGTCATTATATCAGCATATTGGGATTCGACGGATCACGAATCTTGAGGACGAGTACATCTCGGCCTTGGAAAGTCTGAAAACTCGACAGGGGATAAGGTTGCGGTCTTGCGAGATAGTGGTCACGTGGGCTAGGGGTTTAGCCAAGAGGGATAATATGTAAGAGAGCATATCGGTGAATTGGCTCATCAGAGATCGGGGATTCAAGAGAACAGGGAACTCTTGACATTAGGAATCACGAAACTCCGAAACCCGAAAGTACATGCACTTCCCGTTGTGGAAAGAGTAGCGGTTGTATGCAAGGGTTGTGACAGGGAATCCCCTGAGCGGCTTCGGCCCATGAACTGATTGAACGACCCTGTGAGCGGACATGATTGGAAGCGCGACTGCATCACTTCCCATGTCGGAATTTGGGGATTGGAATGATGAAGAGTCTTGGAGTTGTTGTACTCCGAACTCTCGAGTACCGAAACCCTGAAAGGGTCCATGCCGTTAGATCGAGGGAGGCTTACGGCCGTCGATCTCCCGTTGGAGGGAACTTTGGAGACCTCGAAAGTTTCGGGGATTTAAATGGGAAAGGTAGAAGTCGCATATCGCGATTTCCTGAACCGTGAAAATCCGTTAAGCCTTGGCCGGCTTAAGCACGTGGACACCGTATAGGGTCATGTGGGCAAGACCCCAAGAGAGAAACTTGCCCCTCGTTAAACCCCATAGGACTTCGGGGGTTCTAATCGTTGAGAAATCAATGAAAAAGCTTGATGTGCGTAGTGGGTATGTGACAAGTTTCTTCTTATACCAACTCCAAATATCAGCTGATTTACAATTAGTTTCAAGCCCATAATAAGTTTTCCATCCCCCGATAATCCTTTTTTCAATGCAATAATTCCAATTGAGCTTGTGGTGAATATCAATTCCAAGATATTTGTATCAAGTCAATTTCTCCAAGTTGTTGTTGTCATATACAAAGGTATCATAAGGGATCTTATTGGATTTAATAATCATGACCTTAGTCTTATTAGTATTAATAGTCATACCCATATTGGAGCAAAAATCCTTGAGGATTCTTAGTTGGTTTTCAAGATCATGGGGAATCCTTGCCATAAGAACGATATCATCGTCATAAAGAAGAATATTGATGACTATACCAGTGAGAGTAGGGCCGACACAACCTGCTTTTTCCAAGCATTCTTCTAACTTGTCAATGTATATACCAAAAAGGGTAGGGGACAAGGTACAACCGTGTTCGACTTTGATATTGCAATTAATATATTTTGAATAACCCTTAGTGTTTTTAAACTTAGAAATAAAATTTTCATACATACTTATTGCAACAAACCTCAATTCGAGAGGCACTTGTATCTCTTCCAACATATTCCAAAGGTTTTTCCTAGGAACCATGTCAAAATATTTTATAAATTCAACAAAACAACAAAAAAGATTGGTTTTAGTATTGCATAACTCCTCTGCAATGATCCTAAAGGTGCATAACTCCTTTGCAATGATCCTAAAGGTAACAATATGGTCCATAGTTGAATGATATCTCCTAAACCCGGCTTGGCCTTTAGCACTTTTACCATGACTTTCTAGCCAAAGGCTAATCTTCTTTTCCAAAATAATTCCATAAAGCTTGGCTAAAATCGGGCTAATCATAATGGTCCTATAATTAGAGTGAATGTTTCTATCCCCATTTTTAATGTATTATTTTATCTTTTTAAAACTATAAAACTTTATTAATATATAAATACTTTATAGATTCATGTATTGTTAATACATTTCTCAATTTAATGTCTTATTTCATTTTTGAGACACTTTAAAACTTTTTTAATATATAAATGCTTTACAAATATATTTATTAATAATAATTTAATATTTTATTAATTTATACATACTTTATATTTGTATTATTTAATTAACAAATATTTTAATTATTAATATATAAATGTATTTTTAATAATCAATTAAAACAATAATACATTACATAAAAGATTAATGTTTTAACACTTTAATTTCTATGAGGTATGGTTTGAAATGGTGGAGGCAAGAAAGATACTCAAGAAGTTGCAGGTTCAATGGTGGACCATATGGAACATATATGATTCTTAGAGGTTACAAGGCGCTATGGTAATAGATGGAGGCTCTTTCAGGGACTTGGTTAGACTATTTTAGGAGCTTTAGTATTATTTCTAGATTTTCAAGCCTCATCGAGGTTTTGGAAGTGGAATTTTTATATATGCATGACTGTTTTAGTGGTGCATTTAACTATTATCTTAGTCAGCCTGCTATAGTGGTTAGATTTTAGATTCTCTCCTACTTTCTTACATAGACTATTTTGGCGAACATGAGCTTTTAATACCATATTGGTTCGTTAGCTGGCTGAACCAAAAGTGACTGTAGTATACGTCTCTTCAACATTCATTATCCTACTTGAACCTCGGTACTTACCCTATGATGAGAATGGTAGACTGACAGAATCCTCCGCAAACTCTGAGGTGGAAATAATTGAAGGCTTCTAGAAAAAACTAAATGGAAAGTGAGGTCAGGGCACTCATGGGTGCGAATGACGAGGACCATTGGGAGAGGGAGATTCTATTTGCATCAGTGGACGATATATGATGAAGTCATGAAAAGAGGCACCTTCATAATGGGGGAATTAATGATTAATTTATTCCTTTGGCAAAGGTTCCATTTTCCCCTAACTCTAGCAATAAACCTTCTCATTTGTCAGGAAGAGAGGATGACTTGCTGAACCATCGGAAATCAGTCTCGCTGCCAAAGGGGGACTCTATGGGTTTAACTTTTGTCAGAGGAGAGAAGGTTAAGGGCGCACACATTGAGCGACCTCAGTCTGAAGACACTTTTCTCCCATCTGAGGCTAGACTTTCGGGGCTACAAGGTGAACGTTCCAAACATAAGAGATGAAGCCATAAACGACCGACGCGGGTGTGGAGGCCTAAGCGTAAAAAAAATAGAATAGTTATGGGTATGGACATTGGATTAGAATAAGTGTGAAATCTTGCAGTCTGTGATTTGGTGGGGAGGTTATGTTATCGATCTATTTGCAAACAGACGCTTACAGATTAGATGCAGTGCAACTGGGAGCCTGTTTTGAGTTATTCTCCTATGGTAATGTCTCTACCGAGAGGATGGTTAGGATTTGTTTTCAAGAGTCCAGAAGTCTCTGTGAACATTTTAGAAATGTTTTGGGGATATGGGGGTGGGAGTATGATGTTTAAGCAATGGTGCATTAGTTTTGATCTGTCGAAGGAGTACTTCAACTTCCTCCACCTTAGGGTCCTTCTTCCAGGTCTACCTCTTCAGATGTGGAATACTAAGGAATTGAAGGTGATAGCTAATGCCTTAAGTCGTTTCATTAAGGTAGATGAAAAATCATTACAGTAAACTGATAAGATAATGGAAAAGGTGCTCATAGAGGTAGAAAACCACATAGGATTACTGGAAACACTTGAAATAGAGTGGAGGGGTCATATGTTTGTACATAGGTTAGACTATCTGGGCCTTCCATTTCGTTGTTCTCTCTGTATATGAACTGGACATCTTCGAAAGGAATGCACTCAAATTTATAGGGCCTTTGTTAAGGAGGAATCATCATAGGATATACCTGATGACAGTTACTCTCCATTGATGGATGCTCAAGAACCATAAGATTACTCTGGATTGAGGACTAAGGAGAGTCTAGAACTCGTGGTCAATACTTTTATTGGTAAGATAAAAAATTTGTTTCCTTCATTGTATTTCTCGTTATCTGCATGGGAAAGAGATCATTTAGACAGTTTGTTCCTTACGGATATGTTACATTATCCAAAGGTGGGTAAGGGAAAATCATTGGACTATGTCCAAGAGCCCCTAGACTTAGTAGAAGACCAAACTGTGCCCACTCCTGGGTCAATAAATACTCAAGAGAAGAATCCTATAGTATTTCCCGAGACCTTGATTGTGGAAGATTCACACATTGTTTTGGGTTATGGAGAACCTATCTCTAGTGACCATTCTTTGGATAATATTATTTCGACTTTAGTCCCCACCTTTAGCGAGACTACAAGCCCCACTCTGATTCCGACCTACTTGGGGAAGGAGGTAGTGGTTATAAATAATTCTATAGGGCATCACAGAGCTCCATCGAGTGATGGGAGTGATTCAGGGAAGGAGCCTGGGTGGTCATGAGGTTTGGGTTTTGAATTATCCCCTATCAAAACTAGGAGTGCCCGTAAAAATGCGGGGAACAACGATCTATTAATTTCAAAATAAATTCCTACAAACTTAGAACAGGGGGCACTTAGAGGCATGAAAGACCTTGAAAGGGATAAATAATGATCCTTCAATATCTCAATATCATAGGGGTAGGATGCCCCCTAAAACGGGCCTCCATGAGAAGAATTTTCTCTAAAACACGTCATAATATAATTTTTCTTCAAGAAACATTGGTGGCTGTGGAAAAGGCAAGAAATGTTATGTACATACTTAGACCTGAGTGGATGATTTGTGAAGTGAGATCTATGGGGAAGTATGGTGGGATATTAGTGTATTGGGATACTAATTTCTTTGACTTAGTGCTGGTCGTAAGATGCAGTGGTATATTTTTTTTAGGTACCATCTTAGCGGAAAAAAGGAAGGTGTCCTTTCTGAATTTTTATGGACCATGTCAAGACCGTAAGAATTTTTGGGAAAAGATGGATGGAAGGGGATTACTATATCATGATGATTTGATAATGGTAGGGGATATAAACTTCATGAAAAAATCAAAGGAGGTTTGGGGAGTGTCATCTTTGGTAGACCCACTGACGATCTTTTTAAAGTAAATTAAAAAAAAATAAAATCTAGTGGATGTGGCCCCTGCCGAGGTGGTTCTAACATGGAAAAATGACAGGTATGGAGATGAAGGAATTGAAAAAAGGTTATACAAAATCTACGTGGCGGAGGACCTTATCACATCATCTTTGAGATACAAAGCATGGGTTGAATTTCCTTTTATTTCTGATCATGCACCAGTTTTACTACAGTTGGGCGATGGTCTATCATCGATTTCTCATCCCTTCAAGTTAAATATTGACTAGTTGCGAGAAGAATATTTTCATACTTTGGTTCGTGATGTGTGGAGAGATTTAAATTTGTAACAAGCTGAGGGAGAAAAAATAATATTAGTAGAGAGACTATCATCCCTTAAAGCTCAAGTGAAGTTCTGGTCTATGGAAAAATGTTTTCTGGAATGTTTAGAGTTGGATAGGATTGAAGAAGGTTTAAATTATCTCTTTCATCAGAAGGCACATGGTTTACAAAACAAAGATATTGAGAAATAATTGATGAAATTGGAGGCTGATCGTAAAAAACACTTATTGGAGGAGGAAGAGTGATGGCGAAAAAAGAGTAGGGCCATTTGGATATCAAGTGGAGATAAGAACACAAAATTCTTCCATAGTTTTTCTAGCTATAGAAGAAATAAAAAACATATATGGGAGATAGTGGATGAAGCAGGTTGACTTCATATAGACCAGGAGGCCATAAAGGATGAAGCGATCAATTTTTTTTAAATCATTCTATCAGGATAGTAGAACAAATTATATTGGAAAACATGCAGCTACAATAAGTCTATTTCCCAGAATGGTGATATAGGATGAATTCATAAATCTAGAAAATCCATGTACGAGGGAGGAAATTCTAGAGGTTTTAAAAGGATTTACAAAGGATAAAAGTCTTGGGCCAGATGGTTGGACTGTAGAATTCTTTTTATATTTATTCAAGCTGGTCAGGAAGGATTTGCTCGATGTTGTGGAGGAGACTAGATTTAGAGGCGAGATAATTAAACTGGTCAAATCAACTTTATTAACATTGATCCCAAAAGTAAATTGTTCCAACACATTTAGTGAGTTTTTCCCAATCACTCTATGCAATTTATGTTACAAGATCATTGCAAAAGTAATATCCAAGAGAATGAGACCTATACTTTCTTGTGCTTTATCTAAGGAACATCTGGGCTTTCTTAAGGGAAGGAATATCCTAGATGCTATTGGTACGACACAGGAGTGTCTGCACAGTATAAAATAAAATAAAATCCAAGCAATTATTTTGAAGATAGATCTTAAAAAGGCTTACAACTGCACAAACTGGGACTTTTTGAGGTTAATCCTTCTACAATGTGGCTTTAGATTGCCAACTACAAATTGGATAAAGGGATGTGTAACCTCTACTACTTATGAAATTATGATTAATGGAGAGGAAACAAAATTCATTCCAAGTATAAAAGGACTTTGCCAGGGTTGTCCATTTTCACCTCTCCTTTTCATCCTTGTGATGGATGGACTTAGTATTTTGCTAAAAAAAGGTCAAGTTGATGGCATGTTGTCTGGGATAAAATTATCACGAATCATAAAGGTATTACATTTTATCTTTGTGGATGATCTGATAATTATGTCTAAAGAAACTGTAACCGAATGGATTGAAATCAATAATATTCTTAGTGTATTTTGTCCTATGTCGGTGTTGAGGATAAATCTCCATAAGTCTTCCTTCCTACATTCAGGAGCTCAACAAGAAACTCTCAAAGAATTAAAAGAATCATTTCATTTTGATTATAAATAACTTTTATAAGGCTTTAAATATTTGGGGTATTTATTAAAACTAGATAGCTACAAAGCGGAGGACTGGCAGTGGCTCATTGAAAAATTTGAAAATAGGATAAATCATTGGTGTAAAAAATTGCTAACATTGGGAAGCCGATATGTGTTGATAAAAGAAGTCTTAGATAGCTAGCCAGTATACTAAACGGCATTAGCTCATATTATTCTTAGGATACTAAATAGGATCTGGAAGTTGTTCCTTTCCTTCCTGTGGTCAGGCAACAAGAAAAAATGAAGCTATCATTTATGCAACTGGGAGACACTCTTGAAGCCAAAACTTTATGGAGGGTGGGGATTGAGAAATATCTTTATTTTCTACAGGGAACTAAAGACTAATAATCTATGGAGAGTATTGATGAATAAATGAATATGGAAATGGGTGATAAAAGACAAATAATTACCACATTGATCGATGTCAACATGGTTAAGATCGACTTCAGCGGTTTTGGCCCATGGATCCTAGACTTGGAAAAATTTGATTAATACTTTACCATTGGTCTTACAATGGTTGTCTTGGAAACCGATCATAGGAAATTCCATTATTATTGGGAAAGATGTAATACTGGGAGTGGGGAAGGACTCTTTTTTATCAAACGATATAGTCGTTACTCTTAACCAATTTTTTTTTAACTTGTTGTATCAAGCGAGATGTGATTTCTCACAAGGATAAATCTGTTCAAATTGGTTAGAAAAATCATCTTTGGGGATTGAGGGAGACTTAACAGCTGAATGGGAAAAGTATAAAAGGAATTTTATTGGATCAGGGATCCAACTCCTTGATCGTCTAGATGTATTATTATGGATGGGTGGTGATAATTCAGGGCATCTTATTGTCAAAAATGTATACGATGCAGTTGTTGAAAAATGTGGAAATTTAAAATTGGAGGATGGAGGAAAAAACATTGGACATGGGAATTCCCACTAAATATCAAGTTATTTGCTTGCTTGGTAGCTGGAAATAAAATACTAACGTGGAAAATCTACAAAAAAGAGGTTGGACAGGGCCAGGGATATGCCACCTCTGCAAAGGTAAGAGGGAATCTGGTAAGCACATCTTTGTGAATTACCCTTTCACTATTTTAGTTTTGAATAGGGTTAAACTTTCTCTAAAATTCACTAATGGATGGAATGGTATAACAGTGAATGATTTCTTTGAAAATTGGGCAAAAAAGAACTTTGATTACCGAACTCTACCAACCTTTGTTTGTTGGTTTATTTGGCTTGATAGAAACAAGACAATATTTGAGTCAAGGACTCCCTCTATCCAGAAGATAGTATTCCTAGCTATTGGTGCAATGAGAAAATATAGAATAAAGGAAAAATAAAAACATCCTAGATATACAACCTTTGAGAGTCCAGAAGATAGAGTCATTGGATGGTTCGATGGGGAAGCACGACAAAATGGTGAACAAAGTGGGGCAGGAGGCATGATAAAGATAAATAATAACACATCATATAAATGGACTCTAAATTGTGGATGAGGAACAAACACTAGGGAAAATATCATGGGTGCATGGGCCTCACTAATCCTGGCTTCTAGTCTGTCAATTCCCAATTTACATGTGTTAGGGGACTCTAAAATAGTCATTGATTATCTTAATCAGAAAGGATCTCTTCAAGTTGTTTCCTTAGAAACATGGGCGGAAAGGATTAAAGACATTCTCAAAGACTTCAGGAATATAGCTTTTTCACATATTTGTAGAGAAGATAATCAAGAGGCGGACATATTATCAAAACTGGCTCGAAGCATAACCTATAACCAATGAGAATGTGGTCATGAGGGTCCCACACTTTTCTTAAAGATGTTTTAGAAGGCTCCAGGGGGAGTACATATTTCCAGTCTCTAGTAAATAGTTGATGGTATCAATAGCTACAGTATATAGATAAGTATGAAAGACATTATGCCTTTTTGAATTTTGTCCTCTTTTGGATCCTCAGGAGAAGATGTTCATATTGTAAGGAATATGGAAATCTGTGTAACTATGTTTGGTGTTTTTTTTAGCACAATATCAAGGAACATATGATGTAAGGCATGTTGTGAGAACATATTATATTTTTATAAATATAATGAGAAATTTCTTGTGAAAAGATACTTTAATTTATAAATTGCATTAATCCTTTAATAATTTCATACATTTAATAATTAACAGATTAATATATAAAATAGTTTATACATTCATTTATAGATCACTTATATATTATTTAAATAATACATTAATCTATTATCAGTACATTAATGTGTTTATGCTATAATATATTATAAATGTTTTTTTACTTTATTTATTTATGCATTATTAATATTTTATTAATGTTATGTATTATTGAATTTTTATAAAATTTAATACTTTCTTAATGTATATATGTTTTGTTAAACTATTATTAATTAACTAATTATAATCTTTTAGAAATCTATTAATTTATAAATTAATTATTAGATTTCATTATTAAAATATTTATTAAATTTCATGTTACATTAATACATTACATATTAATATATTGATATTTAATTTTTACATTAGATTAAATTATTAACTAATTAATACATTAATGTTTTTCTACATTTATACATTATTAATGTATTATTATTAATGTATTCTTACTTGATTTATATATTTTTTCATTATTAATGTATTATTGTAATAATGCCTTTATTTTTTTATTACTTTTTTATTCTTCTTCTTATTATTTACTCTAAATTAATTTATAAATAATTTTTATTTATTATTAATAATCAATTAATAACTAATAATTAAATTATTAGTAATATATTTAATACTTGAAAAAATTAATGTATTTATTTAATATATTTAATACAACTTCAACATATTATTGTGTTATTTTAGTTTATGATGATGATGATGATTAACGTCCAATAAGACCGAATTGGTCTATGAGACCTTAAGAGGGTAAGTGATTACTTCTGATTCTTTAGAATTTTGTTTCTGTACTCAAAAAGAATTAAGAGAATCTTTCCAACATCACCATATTTTGTTGAGTTAAGAGGTTAGGAAGGTTGGTAGTGTGATACATATTTTGAAATTGAGATCTAATATGGGTATAGGCTGGGCAATCTAAGAGAAAGTTCTTTTCATCTTCAACATTATTAGTGTCACAAAGGTGACACACTCTTTCATCCCATGGAATTTTAGGAACTGACCAATGCCCAGTTTCACTATGGAGCTCGTGAGAATTTGTTATTATCTTAGCAATGCTTTTTTTTTTCTTTACACTTGGAAAAACANATAGATAATTTTGATCTTCTAGATTAGGGTTGATTACATCTTTATAATACCTTAATTTTATTTTTTCCTCTAACTCTTTATCACACCACATTTTCTCCTTAAATTTTGATTTGACATTTTTTTTAATAGTATCTTTATTCTACAAAATGGTTTCTTCCATGATTCCCCAATAGTTTAGCCAAGATCAGACGTCTTTATGCCATCCTCTCTTGAGTCGATGGTGGTTATGACTTGATTTTGAAGTAATTTTAGGTAACCTCTTGTCTTCCATGTTGTTTAACTTGTTCTTATACATTAGGTATCTAGTCATATCCATGCTCTCAATGGGGAGATGATTTTTTCTAAGAGGAGGATGGGATAGGGCGTATTTCCTTTAATTTTGAGATTATAGGTTATAAAATTCATTTTTACTTTCTCTATATTTCTTCAGGATTCACGAGAGATACTACAACCCCAGACTTCACATCCATAAAGAATAACAGGTGTAACAGGAGTCTAAAAGATAAGTTTCTTCTTATCCCAACTCCAAAGATCAACTAATTTGCAATTGTTTTCAAGCCTATAATAATCTTTCCATCCCCCAATAATCCTTTTCTCAATGCTATAATTCCAATTGAGCTTGTCGTGAATATCAATTCCAAGATATTTGTATGAAGTCACTTCCTCAAAGTTGTTTTTGTCATATAAAAAGGAATCATAAGGGATCTTATTGGATTTAATAATCATGACCTTAGTCTTATCAGTATTAGCAGTTAGACCCATATTGGAGAAAAAATCCTTGAGGATTCTTAGTTGGTTTTCAAGATCACTGGGACTCCTTTCCATAAGAACGATATCATTGGCATAAAGAAGAAGATTGATGACTATACCAGTGAGAGTAGGGCCGACACAACCTTCTTTTTCCAAGCATTCTTCTAATCTGTCAATGTATATGCCAAAAACGGTAGGGGACAAGGGGAAACCTTGTTTGACTTCGATATTGTAGTTAATCTCTTTTGAATAGACCTTAGTGTTTTTAAACTTTGCAATAACATTCTCATACATACTTATTGCAACAACCCTCAACTGGAGAGGCACTTTTATCTCTTCCAACCTATTCCAAAGGTTTTTCCTAGGAACCATGTCAAAAGATTTTCTAAATTCAACAAAACAACAAAAAAGATTGGTTTTAGTATTGCAGAACTCCTCTGCAATGATCCACAATTGAATTATATCTCCTAAACCTGGTCTAGCCTTTAACTCTTTTACCATGACTTTCTAGCCAAAGGGTAATCTTCTTTTCCAAAATAATTCCATAAAACTTGGCTAAAATCAGGCTAATCATAATGGTCCTATAATTAGAGGGAATGTTTCTATCCCCATTTTTATAAATACAAACAATGAGAATTTGTGTCTAGGGTTTAGGGAAGCCTTGCTTGACTGCTAAATTGAAGATCTTGTGTATCTGAGGGATAAGGATTGGCCCTCCGATTTTTAAAATTTCAGCTTGGTAGCCTTCAATGTCCTTAGCTTTCCCATTTGCAAGATGCTTACCCTGAATTCTATGTCATCTAAAGAAAAAAGTTCTTCCTTTTTAGGGACAATAGGAATGGTGTCCATGGAATTAGGGAACTCATAAAGAATTTTAAGGTAGGAATTCCAGTCCCTTAAGGGAATCCTATTATTTTCTTTAGTATTGCATTTTAGAATTTGCCTCCAGAACTTGTTAGGATCCAACTTGTATAGTTGTGAAAGTTGGTCTTGCCTTTTATTGATATAGTATCTTCTTTTCCTTTTAATTAGGGCTTCATATGTATTGATCTTATCGAGTTTTAAGGACTCATTAGAAGCATCCCTAATGGATTTCCTAGCAATTTTAAATTATTTACCATACCAAGGGTTGGTCATTCTATTATTCTTTTTATAGGACACCTTGAAACATAACTTATTAATAGAAGTGCTAAGGGTAGTTGTAAAATCATGATAGAGTTCTTCAATGTTGTCCTTATAAGTTAAGAGGTTTAATTTACTATTTAAATCCTTTAAGAAAATGTCAATTTTACTTTTGTCAAAGCACAAATTCCTTCGATTATCATAATTCTCTTCAATGGTGCTCCTATGCATGGAAAATTTTAGAGTTAGGGTTAAAGGTTTATGATCAGAGTCAGCCTCGTGGTCATATAAAAGGTCAGAAGTTGTTATTTAGTTGGAAATGGGAAATCATGTGATATATATATTCATTTATATATGATTAATGCATTATTTAAATAATACATTAATAATGTGTTTAGATTATGTATTTATCTTATAATATACTATAAATATATTTTTGCTTTATTCATATACTGTTAATAATTTATTATTTTAATGTATTATTATGATTTTCTGAATTTTTAAAACTTTATTTTATTATTATATTTTTTGGACAAGTTATTAATAATACTTTAATATTTTAATAATTTATATTTACTTTATAATTTTATTAATTAATTAACAAAAAAATTAATGACCAATGTATAAATATATTTTTATTAATTAATTAATATAATAATACATTACATTATAGATTAATGTTTTAATACTTTAATTTGTAAATTGCATTAATGTTATAATTATTTATACATTTAATACTTTACACATTGATTAATGTTTTAATACTTTAATTTATAAATTGCATCAATGTTATAATTATTTACTTAAGATGACTATCTCGTGGTGATTTCTCTCCCCTCCTCCCAAGTTTCGTGACTATTCTATGGCCCTTTCAGTGCCTTTCTCAGTTGTAGCTCCGTAGTTTTCTAGGGCTCTTCCACCATGCACAACCAACTCCCCCTCGCAGACCCCTTCCCCACTGCCTTTACCTTCAGTGGCCCCTCAGCCTCCTACCTCCATGGCCGACAAGATTGATCTATCGTGGTCTGAGGAGGATAATATTTGGGCCAATGACACTCTGTTTCAAAGTGATGAAACATACAAACTTCTCTTTGAATGTCTTTTCCCTCCCTTGGTCTCTTCCCCTCCAACCATTAACCTCTTGACGTCTACCCCCCAACAATCTCTCTCGATCCCCTCGAAGCCACTCCTACGCTGCATGGAGAATGTTTTTACCCCTAAATCTTCTGTCGATCCTCTCCCCACGCCGCCTCCTAACTCCCTGCTCCCCACTAGTTACTCTCACCCTAGATTTCCTCCTCAGCCACCTCTAGACCATTTTTCCATCTTACCTTCCCCTTACCCTACACGCTCTCCCCTACCATACAAAGGAGCTAGGAAAAATAATCTCTCGGGAGCCAGAGGTCGATCTAATCATCTTCAGAAGACCTGGAAGGTGAGACAAACCCTTACGGTTTTCGTCTTGGGCAAGATGTTGCTAGGGATAGAATCTCAAACCTTGCCAAACATGCCCTTGTCAGAAAGTTCTTCTACATCAAAATGAATAATGCGCACCTTTCCCGGTGGATACTAGATTTCTGGAAACCACTCCTCGGTTATAGCCTGAGGATTAGCCTCCTTTCCAACAACTGGTTCATCTTCAATTTCCTCTCTAAAGAGGATCTACAGGTAATTTTAGCCTCCCCCTGGATTTTAGACAAAGGTGTCGTAATGCTCAAACATTGGACTCCAGGTTTTAACCCCTACACTAGTACCCTCTCCAAAAGGAACTTATGGATGATTCCGCCTAACCTACCAATTGAAATTTGGTCACTTCCAGTTTTGAAAGCGCTTGGTAATGCAACAGGGAAGTTGATCTACTTTGACCCCCGCTCTCTCAGCTGGTCAAACAAAAAATCATCTTGGGTCTTAACTGAATTCGACCTAGAACTCGGCCTACCAGATTCCATTGAATTCTGCTTAGGCAATCACACCTTCAGGAAACCCATTGACTACTGGAGGGAACCTTTCCATTGCTTTTTATGCAGGCAGACTGGGGACTTAAGGAACTTTTGTCCGTCTTCAAAGGCTCCACCTCCTTGCCCCTCAGAGCTCCAGACTGGATCTTCTCCCCATCAGACCCTTAGAACTGATTCTTTCCTTGGTAAGATGAAGAATTTCTTCTCGACCTTATTTTTTAATCTCACCGAGGTTGAATTACAGTACTTGAAAGATAATGAGTCTTGGGTCCTCAAAATTTTTGGTGATTTTTGGAAACTCCTCTTGGACAATATGGATTCCTACACTCATGCCTTTCCCAATGAAGCCCCTCCCCTAGACTTCCCCTCCCACCCCACACAAGCCCCTACATCTCCCACCCCTCTTTCTTCCCCTTGCTCCGATCCCTTCCCCATAAAAGACTCAGAACCCCCTTCCCTCCCTCCACTTCCATAGTTCATTTCCCCCTCACCTCCTCTCCCTACGACTTCCACCCACCCCTACTTTATCAACCCCCCTCCCGAGAAAGGATCTTCTCCCACCCTCTCACTCACCACTCTTTCCCCCATTCCACTCACAATCACATGCTCTTACACCACCCCTCCCCCAGATCGGTCTAATGTCACTATAAGGAAAAGTCACTCTAGACCTCCCAAAAAAACACCAAGTTCAGTGGAAGGTGGACTAGTTGGTTTCAATAAAACTAAGCCCCCCTCTTTCTTTCCTCCTCCTCTGCTTCTAACCCAACCAACCTCTCTCCTACGACCCTTAGAGAATCCAAGCCACCCACCATTGCCTCCTAATTATCCTCCTTTCCCTTAATATTTGTGGGTTTGGAAGCCCCTTAAATCTAGCTTCCTTCAAGAGATTACTTACTAATATTAAACCCGATGTTGTATTCCTCCAATAAACCATGGTTCTGGGTGAGAAATCAAAGGAAATTTTCCTTCAATTCCTTTTCCATTGGTCCACTATTGTATTTGACTCACTCGATCACTCTGGTGGCATTCTCACTGGGTGGAACTCCGATGTGGAAGACTTACAAGCGGTAGGCACTTCAACAAGAATCTTATCTTTTGACGGAGTTAAGTCTTCAAATTATTTCTTTAATCTCCTCAACTGATACACTCCATACAAAGATTGGGAGCCCTTCTAGCAAGCATTATTTGATTCAGGCCTCCTCCATGCAAATAACGTGATTATAGGGGGAAATCTCAACCTTACCCTCTCTGCTAACGAAGTGTGGGGTGAGTATGCTAGAACAAATCCATTGGCCGGTTTTTTTGAGTCCCTTCTCTTCAGGTCTGGTCTTATCGATATCCAGCCCTCTGTCATCTCTCCCACCTAGAGAAATGGTAGATCTGGGCCCGCTGGTATTTCTAAATGCCTTGATCGTTTTCTCTTATCTTCCAAACTAGTTGAAGGCCATCATCATTTCAGTTCTTGGGTAGAATTCTCATAGATTTCAGACCACCATCCAATATGCTTGCATTTCAATGGTTCCCCTTGACCATGGGGAGCTCCTTTCAAGTTCAACAACACTTGGATAAAAAATCCCGACTTCAAGGCACTTGTGAATAATACATGGGAGGACTTACAGGGGTGGACATAGTCATCTTCCATACACCTTCTCTATGGGAAGCTCAAATTCCTAAAATAAAAAGTTGTAAACTGGCAACACTTGAAGAAACAGACTTTAAATGTCGACCTAGCACACATAGAAAATCAAATCACAACATTGTTTGCCAACAATTCGTCTCATATTATCGAGGCAGAGGAACTTAGTTTACTACATGAACTTTCACAAAATAAGCACATAATTTTATCAATGGAAGAGGCTTCTTGGAGACTTCGAAGCTGGGAGATCTGGATTGAAAAAGGAGACAAAAAAACTATTTTTTTCCACAAATATGAAACTCAGAGACACTGTCACAATACAATATGGGATTTTCATGATGCAGAAGGGAATCTATACTCCTCTGAAACTAAGTTACATCAGTTAGCCTACAACCATTCCAGAACTCAATATAAAGCCTGTGAGGCTGAAAATATAGATGTGCAACTTGAAGTACTGAAGGTTGTTCCAAGATTCTTCAAGGAATCCAATAATGTGGCACTTGGGAAACCTGTCACACTTACAGAGCTAAAAAACACTATTGATCAAATTCCCAAAGATAAAAGTCCTGGTCTAGATGGATGGATTCAAGAACTTTTTCAAAACTTCTTTTAGCTTATGGGCCTGGATTTTCTTAGAGCGGTGGAAGAGTCTCGCCTCACTGGAGTTATCCCGGGAGATCTTAACTCCACTTTCTTCACCCTTATTCCCAAATTCAGTAAGCCTGAAAATTTTAACGACTTCAGACCCATAGCTTTATGCAACTATGTCTACAAAGTCATTTCCAAGGTTATTGCTTTCTGAATCAAAGATACACTAGCCAAACATATCTCCACTGAAGAATTCGGTTTCCTGAAGGACAGGCTGATCTTTGACGTAGTGGGAATCACTCAAGAATTCCTCCACTCTGCTAAGATGTGAAAGCTGAATGCCACTTATTATTTGACTAGATTGGACTTGATTGAAATGCCACCAAATGGATCATGGGTTGTATTACCTTGATCAACACATCATTTCTTGTGAATGGAACCCCCACAGATTTCTTCAAATGTCATAGGGGTCTGCGTCAGGGATGCCCGCTGTCTCCCTTGATCTTCTTACTTGTAATAGAAGCACTCAGCAGGATGATGATACAAGTAGTGGAAGAAAGAACATTTCAAGGTCTCAAATTTGTTGTAAGCACTTTCATTTCACACCTCCTATTTTTTGATCATGTCCTCATCATGGTCTCTGGGAAACTTGAACACTGATAGACGTTTAGAGCTATCCTTTCCAAGTTTTGCGAGGCAACTAGGATGTCCATAAACTGCCAAAAGTATATCTTTATTGCATAGAATATCGACCCAACACTTGGACGCTTCCTCCAGTCAGATTTCAATATTAAAATTGAATCCCTCGATCAAGGATTAAAGTATCTTGGATTTTCTCTAAAACCAAATAATTATAGAGTCAATGATTGGATGTGGCTTCTCAACAAAATCGACAAAAGGATGGATAATTGGACCTTCTGTTGGCTCTCCTTGGGACGAAGGCTCACCCTGGCATCCTCAAATTTACAAAGCATTCCCGTATATTGGCTCAGTCTAGCGAAAGCTCCGTCATCCCTGCTCCAATGCATTCAACAAGTTCATATGGAGAGGAGGCAAGAAAGGAACTGGTATCTGCTTTACCAAATGGAAAAATCTAGCAAAGCCTAAACACTTAGGAGGCTAGGGCATCAAACATATTCCTTGGTTCGCACTCTCCCTGGCAAGCAAATCATGTTGGAGAGGTCTCTTTGAATCGAACCTTTGGAGCACTATTCTCAGGAAGAAATATTTGAAAGGTATTGACTTAACCTCTTGGCTGTGTAAGGTTGTCCACCCCACCAATAACACCTCCATTATCTGGCAAAACTTGATGCGTTCTCTTCCACTAATTAAATAGTGGCTAGCATGGGAGAATGACACAAGCCAACGCATAATCCTTGGGTGTGACCCCTTCATAAGATGTTGTGACAACTACCAGCTATCGTCACCACTTCTTCACGCTCTAAACAACCATAATATTCACATGTTATCACAAGCTAAGGCAACAGACTCAGCTGAAGCATGCCATACATGGCTAGTTTCTGAGAAGCTAGGATTAAAAGGGATATTAGAAACAGAATGGAGTAGTTTTTTCCAAGTCTTGAGAAGTGGCAACATCCTTTTAAACTCAGAAACAGACAAACTCATGTGGTCTTGGAATCGCTCAACAGGTAAGGTAATTGCTAGACTTTCTTACCAGTCCATCCTTTAGTCAAACAACATGATTGAAGTGAAGTGGTGTCATAAAGAAATCTGGACGGTTAAGATCCCAGTCAAAATAATTTGTTTCATGTGGCTTTGTTTAGAGGATTGCATACTAATAGGCCTCAATTTCTAGAAAAGAGGTGGAATTGTCCCCACAAATTGCACCCTCTATTTAAAAGATGAGGAATCTGTCACTCATCTCTTTATAAATTGCCAAAGTACTCAATATATTTGGAACAAATCCCTCACAACTCTAAGGATTGACTTTGTTTGGCAGTACCCCACCATTGAAGAAAACTTAAAATGTTGGTTCTTCAATCTTCAAAATTCAAGACACACCCCCTTTCTGATTATGTGGGACATCTAGAAATACAAAAACAAAGTACTATTTGAGAATTGGAATAGGAATGACCCCTGGATACACAAAAAAACTCTTCAATCCATTAAGGAACAGACATAAAAAGAGGAAGTTGGTAAACTAGAGATTATATTGAACCCTATCTATTTCAACAATAATCCAATAGGTTTCTTTGACGGTGCATATGAAGAAAATAAATGTGGCATAGGTCTTTATTTAAAAAAAAATTCCAGCCATTCTATCAAAGCTTTTTTTGGCAAAGGTTTAGGAAACAACATGAAAGTTGAGTTAATGGGACTGTGGGGAATCCTATTAATTACCACACAATGGTCAATTAAAAAACTAATGGTTGTAGGCGACTCTAAGGTCACCATTGGCCGGATTAATGACAAATCCAATATGGATCTAAATTATCTCAGTCATTGGAAGGAAAAGATCAGTTTTTTAAAGAAAGGCTATGAGATGATAAACTTCACGCACATCCACACACATTTCAACAAAGAAGCGAATAGTTTGTCAAAAAAGGCCCTCAAGGAACCCTTCAAATGGTTATTTTATGAAGAAACGGAAAAAGGATCTATTATAAGATCCGACAAAATGTAAATCTTATAAAGAGGACCTTCATAGAAACAATTTGCAAAACTCACTATGTCTAGACACATAGATAAAATATGTCATAGCTGAAAGAACTTTCCATGTCAAGGAAGTCACTTTTATGTAATCTGAAAGTTTCATTTGATTCTAATAAAGAATAACAGTGAAACTGTTTTTCTCGCGTGAATTGTTTTTTATACATTTAATACTTTCCACATTGATTAATGTTTTAATACTTTAATTTGTAAATTTCATTAATGTTTTAATTTTTTTATACATTTAATACTTAACACATTAATGTATTTAATATTTTATACATTCGATTATATATCATTAATGTATCATTTAAATAATACATTAATCTATTATAAATACATTAATGTGTTTACCTTATAATGTATTAAAAAAATATTTTTATCTTTTTCATGCATTATTACTACTTTATCAATGTAAATGTATTTTTATTAATTAATTAATATAATAATACATTACATTAAAATCATTTCTCCTCACATTCAACTTCATAAGATTGACCCTCTTAATCAATACATTTGGATAGAAATTTCACACACCAGTGCTAAGAAGATGTATATAGCAATTTGTTATTTTGCACCTATTAATTCTACTTTTTATAAGAAAAATAATCTAGATAAAAATTGTCCCTATAATAATTTAGAACAAGATATTTATAATTTGAAAAATGAAGGTAATATCCTCCTGCTAGGAGACTTTAATGCTAGGACTGCAACTAAACAAGCTACTCTTTTAAGTGATGACTCCAACCATAATCCTTTATGGCTAGATGAGGACCTTGTTTTATCTAATAGCTACAAAAGATGCTCTGAAGACCTAATTGATAATTTGTTTGGTACTGAGTTGGTCAAGCTTTGCAACTCTAAAGACCTAATAATTTGCAATGGAGTAATGAAGTGGCCAAACTCCAACCAAATGACCTGTATTCATGGGCTAGGTAGTAGTGTTGTAGATTATGTGATATCTGATATCCCTTTTTCCAACCAAATAAAAAATTTTGACCTTTTAAATGACCATGAGCCTGACTCTAATCATAAACCTTTAACCCTAACTCTAAAATTTTCCATGCATAGGAGCACCATTGAAGAGAATTCTGATAATCAAAGGAATTTGCGCTTTGACAAAAGTAAAGTTGACATTTTCTTAAAGAATTTAAATAGTAAATTAAAACTCCTAACTTATAAGGACACCATTGAAGAACTCTATCATAATTTTACAACTACCCTTTCCACTTCCATTAACTAGTTCTCTTTCGATGTGTCCCATAAAAAGAATAATATAACAACCAACCCTTGGTATGATAAAGAATGTAAAATTTCTAGGAAAGCCATTAGGGATGCTTCTAATGATCCCTTAAAACTTGATAAGATCAATACGTACAAAGCCCTAATTAAAAGGAAAAAAATATACTATATCAATAAAAGGCAAGAGAAACTTTCACAACTATACAAGTTGGATCCTAAAAAGTTCTGGAGCCAAATTCTAAAATGCAATACTAAAGAAAATAATAGGGCTTCCCTAAACCCTGGATGTAAAGCCTCATTGTTCCTATTTTTAAAAATGGAGATAAAAACATTCCCTCTAATTATAGGACCATTATGATTAGCCCGATTTTAGCCAAGCTTTATGGAATTATTTTGGAAAAGAAGATTAACATTTGGCTAGAAAGTCATGGTAAAAGAGATAAAGGCTAAGCCAAGTTTAGGAGATATCATTCAACCATGGACCATCTTTTTACCTTTAGGATCATTGCATAGGAGTTCCACAATACTAAAATCAATCTTTTTTGTTGTTTTATTGACTTTAGAAAAGCTTTTGACATGGTTCCTAGGAAAAACCTTTGGAATAGGTTGGAAGAGATAAAAGTGCCTCTCGAGTTGAGGGTTGCTACAATAACGATGTATGAGAACGTTGTTTCTAAGTTTAAAAACACTGAGGGCTGGTCAAAAGAGATTAACTACAATATTGGAGTCAAACAAGGTTGTCCCTTGTCCCCTACCCTTTTTGGCATATACATTGATAAATTAGAAGAATGCTTGGAAAAATCAGGTTGTGTCGGCCCTACTCTCACTGGTATAGTCATCAATATTCTTCTTTATGCCGATGATATCGTTCTTATGGAAAGGAGTCCCCATTATCTTCAAAACCAACTAAGAATCCTCAAGGATTTTTGCTCCAATATGGGTATGACTGTTAATACTGATAGGACTAAGGTCATGATTATTAAATCCAGTAAGATCCCTTATGATACCTTTTTATATGACAACAACAACTTGGAGGAAGTGAATTCATACAAATATCTTGGAATTTATATTCACCACAAGCTTAATTGGAATTATAGCATTGAGAAAAGGATTATTGGGGGATAGAAAGCTTATTATGGGCTTGAAAACAATTGTAAATCAACTGAAATTTGGAGTTGGGATAAGAAGAAATTCCTCTTTGAGACTCTTGTTACACCTGTTATTCTTTATGGATGTGAAGTCTGGGGCTGTAGTATCTCTCATGAATCCTGGAGAAAGATAGAGAAAATACAAAAGAATTTTATAACCTATAATCTCAAAATTAAAGGAAATACGCCCTATCCCATATTCCTCATAGAAACAAGCCTCTCCCGCATTGAGATCATGGCTATGACTAGATACCTAATGTATAAGAACAAGTTAAACAACATGGAAGACAAGATGATACCTAAAATTGCTTCCAAATCAAGTCATAACCACCATCGACTCAAGTGAGGATGGCATAAAGGTGCCCAATCTTGGCTAAACTATTGGGGAATCATGGAAGAAACCATTTTACAGAATAAAGATAGTATTAAAAAAAACGTCAAATCAAAATTTAAGGAAAAAATGTGGTGTGATAAAGAGTTAGAGGAAAAAAGAAAATTAAGGTATTATAAAGATGTGATCAACCCTAATCTAGAAGATCAAAATTATCTATCTGTTTTGTCAAGTGTGAAGAAAAAAAAAGCATTGCTAAGATAAGAAAAAATTCTCACGAGCTCCATAGTGAAACTGGGCGTTGGTCAATTCCTAAAATGCCATGGGATGAAAGAGTGTGTCACCTTTGTGACACTAATAAGGTTGAAGATGAAAAGCACTTTCTCTTAGATTGTTCAGCCTATACCCATATTAGATCTTGTTTTCAAAATATTGATCACACTACCAACCTTCCTAACCACTTAACTCAACAAAAGTATGGTGATCTTGGAAAGCTTCTCTTAATGTTTTTCGAGCATATAAACAAAATTCTAAAGAATCACAAGTAATCACTTACCCTCTTAAGGTCTGATAGACCAATTAGGTCTTAGTGGACATTAATCATCATCATCATCATCAATATATTATATGATAAATACATTATACAATAAACACATGTACTTATAATAGATTAATGTATTATTTAAATAATACATAAATCATATATAAATGAATATATAAAATAATAAATGTTCAAGTATTAAATGTAGTAAATAATTTAAACATTAATTTTATTTATAAGTTGAAATATTAAGTCATTATAGAATGTAATGTATTGGTTAATTAATAAAAATATATTGATACATTAATTATTAAAAATATATTTATAATATATTATAGGATAAAGACATTAATGTACTTATAATATTATAATAGATTAATGTATTATTGAAATAATACATTATTCATATATGTATAAATAAATATATAAAATAATAAATACATTAATATGTTTAAGTATTAAATGTATTAAATAATTTAAACATTAATGTTAATTATAAATTAAAGTATTAAAACATTATAGAAGAAAATGTATTGATTAATGAATAAAAATGCATTTATAAATTAGTCATTAAAGTATTTGTTATTATTTTAATTAATATATTGATATAGTATGAATAAATTATTAAAACATTAAAGAATTATTAATTATTACATCTATAAAGCATCTATACATTTTTTTTTTAAATAAAAAGAGAAACCTTATATTAATATCATCTATTTGCTATACAATGATACCTGGTAGCTACCTGTTCTGCCATAGAAGGGAAACCAAAACATGTGGCTACGTGTTGTTCCAACACTACCATAATCTGCTGAGCTCTAGCTTCATTGGAATTGTAAAAATTACACAAAAAAATTGCAAGAGTTTGTAGGAACCAAGTTCCACCTTCCTATGTTAAGGCTGGATATGTACAGAGCTGCCATGACTAAAATTGTATAGATGTAATAAGAAAAACTTGTTAAAGAATCTAACTTGGTGTCATGGTAGAGTAGACCACCGACTCTGTAACTGAAATAAACAAAAAACTGTAACCTGGGGGCTTAAATCCATGGTTGGACCTGGTTGTCCATGAATAATATAGGCTGGGGTGAATCATTGTTTGCAAGTCAGGAAAATGGCTTGCGCTGGAGGATCTGTGGGGGCATCAAACTGAATGTCCATCCTTTGACTGAGAACGGTGTGAGCATGCACCTGGTCGTCTTTCTTTTCTCGGATCTTGAAGAGGAGCTCAATGTCCTCCTCTACGAGATGATTGGAAAATTGTTGAGGCAGAGCTTCTTCCTCCTTGCCCATCTCATCACCTTCTGCAATGATTTCCTCGTATGTACCTGCCTCAGTCTCCAACTATCAACTTGGAGGAATATCCTCCTCCACTTCGTAGCTCCCGTCGGCATAGTAAGGGTCACCAGGCTTGACTATGGGGGGGATAAGAGGTTAGTAGCTAGAGGGGGACGCTCGCCCAAGGTTGGCATGTCCTCTTTGACATTGGTTGGTCAGTAAAGCAAAGGTGGATGTGGAGACATGGGAAAGTGCATCGTGGAGGAGGTCATCTCTAATTTAACCTTGCAGACCTCATGAGATTGAAGCAGAGCCAATTGGATGGTCTGGGATGAGTGGAGAGGGTTGGCGAAGTGGGAGATGAACAATCTTTATGAGAGGGTGAACCTATTAGCCTAAGAGAGGGTTATTTTTTTACGATCACCCCTCTTGGGCTTTCCATGCTCCCATGTCATAGTGGCGGGGATAGGGAGGTGGTGGATGGAATGAGTGGAGGCTCGGGAGAAATACAGGGTGCAATGGAGGGAGAGGTTGCCTCTAGTTTGGAGGGAGGTGGAGAGGATGCCTCTTACATGCAAGGAGATATCACAAAGAACAATGGTGTTGGAGGTATCGTGAGGGTCAAAGAGCATTGCAAAGAAAGCGCACCAGGGAGATAATGAAACAAAATGAGTCTGGAAGCCGCTCTTAACTTCATGAGAGCCTAAAAGGACCCCTTTGATCGCCATTGATGTATGATGAGACCTCTGCAATCTCCTAGTACAGTCTGCCTGGCTGGTTCTCTCGCCCAAGAGCCCAACCAGGCACACTAACATAACTCACCTCATGGTGTGAGCCATGGAGGACTAAATGTGCAGAGGGTGGCGGTTGGGGTTAATAACTCCCCTAGCTACCCTTCTCCGCCTGTCCTCCACTCATCGCCATGTGGCACCCTATCCGGGTATAAAGTATCTATACATTAATAAACTATTAATAAGCCTTTAAAATAAATAAAAAACAATAATAAATTAATGCATTAAAGTAAACTTCCATTGATAATACATTATGGAATAAATACATTAAAGTATAACATTATTAGATTTAAGTATTAATACATTTAAAAATTATTCATACATCAATAAAGTATATTATTAATATATTATTAATTAATATATTAATAAAATATCTATACATTAATAAAGTATAAAGTATTAGTAGTACATCAACAAAGTAAAAAGACATTAATAATACTTGTTTAGATAAGTATGTTAAAATATTAATACAATCAAACATTATTCATATATTAATAGATATCAATAAATAATACATTAAAAATACATGATTAAAGTATTAATATCTGAATAATTACAATATTAAAGTAGTAATACATTAATAATACATGACCATGGTTAATTGTGGTTGACCTTGAATTACCATGATAATAGTTAATTATGGTTGACCATGGCCATGGTTAACTTCCATACACCTTCACCATGGTTAACTTTCATAGACCTTCACTATGGTTGACCTTGGTTGACCATCACTATGATTGATTGTGGTTGACTATGGTAGACCTTGCTTCACCAAGACTATAGATGACATTTGTAATTGTTTGTCAAATTATGATGATAATATATGTTTGTCACATTATGATGACAAGGCTATGTTCATGACATTACCACGACGAGGCTATATTCCTCACATTTTGACAGTATGGTTATTGTCATCACATTGCGAAAATAATGTTATTTTTATCACATTACGATGGAGGGGTTAAGTTTGTCACATTGTGATGAAAGGATATTTGTGCCACATTATGTGATGAAAATATTTGCATTGCATTGCGATGACGGGGCTATGTTGATAACATTGTGATGACAGGGCTATGTTTATAACATTGTGATGACGACATATTGTTTGTCATATATTGAAGACGATGGGGATATGTTCATCACATTTCGACGAAAGGACATATAAGTAAAAAGTGGCTTCATGATGAGCATAAATTTCGTATTTTCATCATATACCATATTGTTATGTGATGAACATAAATGTCATATTTTTGTCACATTATGATGATAGGATTATGCTGATCACATTGCAATGAAAGAACATTGTTTGCCGCATTATGATGATAGGATATTTGTGTCACATTGCGACAACGATAATATGTTCATCACATTGCGATGATGAGGCTATGTTTGTCACATTGTGACAATATCATTATGTTCATCACATTGCGATGACGAGGCTATCTTCGTCACATTGCGACAATATGGTTATGTTCATCACATTGCGAGAATATGGTTATGGCAAGGCACATTCATTTATGGAAAACAACAGTTTGAACATGGTTAACCATTGTCAACCATGGTCAACCACATGCAACCATGGTCATGGTCAACCAAGGTAAGGAAATCTCAACCATAGTTATGCTTGTCACATTGCCACAATATGGTTATGTTCGTAACATTGTCTGTTCATCGTATAGGGCTATGTTTGTCACATTGTGACAATATGGTTATGTATGTCATAGTGCAATGAGAGGCATATGTTCTTCACATTGAGAGGATATGATATTTGCATCACATCATGACAACTAGATATTTGCATCACATTGTGACGAAAAAGTTATGTTCATCACATTGTGACAAAAAAGTTATGTTCATCACATTGTGACAAAAATATATTGTTTGTCACATATTGACAATGACATGGATATTGCGACGACGGGGCTATGTTCATTGCATTTCCACAATAGGATATTTAAGTAAAAAGTGGTTATGTGATGAACATAAATGGTTTTATGGTTAACCATGGTCATTTATGGAAAATAATTGTCAAACATGATTAACCATTGTCAACCATGGTCAACAATAATCATTCATGGTCATGGTCAACCATAATCAACCATGGTCATGGTCAACCAAGGTAAAGCAAGTTCAACCATAGTTATGTTTGTCACATTGCCACAATATGGTTATTTTTGTGAGATTGTGTGTTTATCATATACGGCTATGTTCATCACATTGTGACAATATGGTTATGTTCATCATAGTGCAATGGGAGGGCTATGTTCATCACATTGTGACAATATGGTTATGCTCTTCATAGTGTGATAGAAGGGCTATGTTCACGACATTGCGAGGATATTATATCTGCATCACATTATGACAACTGGATATTTTCATCACATTGCAATGACAAGTTATGTGCATCACATTGCGACAACAGGACATTGTTTGTCACATTACGATGACTGGATATTTGCATCACATTGTGATGAGGATGCCATGTTCATCACATTATGATGATGAGGCTATGTTCATCACATTGATAACATCACATTATGACGAATGGATATTTGCATCACATTGTGACGATGGAGTTATGTTCAATAAACTTCGACAACATGATATTGTTTGTCACATATTGACGATGACAGGGATATTGTGATGATGGGGATATGTTTATTGCATTGCAGTGATATGAAATTTAAATAAAAATAGGTTGTGTGATGAACATAAATGTCGTATGTTCATCGTCAACCCAAGTCAACGATAGTTTTGTTCGTCACATTTCGACAATATGGTTATGTTTGTCACATTGTATGTTCATTGTATCATGCTATGTTCGTCACATTGTGATAGTATGGTTATGTTCATCACAATGAAATGGTCGGGATATGTTCGTCACATTGCGAGGATAAGATATTTCCATCACATTATGATGATTAGATATTTGCGCAACATTATGACAACATGGATATGTTCATAACATTGCGATGACATGATATTTTTTGTCACATATTGACGATGCCAGGTATATTGCAATGATGGGAATATATTCATCAGACTACGACGATAGGACATTTTAGTCCCTTTTTTTCTATAAAAAACAAATTTCTAGTTTTACAATTTTTCTGAATATCTAAATAAGCTTTGCAATCTCTATTAGTTAATTTTTACATCATTATACTTCAATTATCTTGTGACTAAAATCAATTTCCAAATACTTATAAAAAACACTTCCTTCATATTACTATTATTAAAAATAAAATAAAAATATATAAATTTGTTTACTTAATTATCATTATTTTTTTTAAGTGAGAACAAATTTATGAAGCAATTTGTTAGAAATATAAAAAACATGATCAATCTTACATGTACTATCTTCATAATAAATCTAGGTTTTTTAAACAATTCATTATAACTAAAATTTTCAATATGAATTTTGATGAAAATCAATTTTAATACTTATAAAAATAGATGTATTTAAAGATATTATTATTATGAAAAATATTAAAATATATATTTGATAAATAAAGATAATGTTAATATTTATAAAAATAGATGTATTTAAAGATATTATTATTATGAAAAATATCAAAATATATATTTGATAAATAAAGATAATTTTAATATTTATAAAAATAGATGTATTTAAAAATATTATTATTATAAAAAATATCAAAATATATATTTGATAAATAAAACTATAAGCATATTTAAAATTATTATTATAAAACTATCAATATATATATAAATATATATAATTGATTAATATTTAATTATTACTAAATTATATTAAATTATATGGCAAATGATCTTATTAATAAAACAATATCATTAAAAATGATCAATTTGGCTTTAGTTTTAACTAACTTAGAGGGAGGTAATTGTATTTGCATTAATTATTTTATAAAAAATTAACTCATCTTTTACTAAATAATTTTTTTTAATTAATAAAAAATTATAACCACCTTTAACATTTATTACATCTGATTTATTATGATATATCTTCATATTTATTATTAAAAAAAATCTTTTAATTTTCTTTAAAAAATCTTAAATTCGAAAATACTTTCCTTCTTTGTACAAATTTTGAATGAATAAATTTATGTTTATATGAAAAGACAATTATTTTCGTTGGAACCAACAACATCTTTCCGAGAATAAATCCACTATGATCACAAAAACATAATTAACATTGTCATATTTACATTTTTTTATTCTTCCAATAATTACATACCTTTTCAACTTATTTTCCCACAACATGTTCAAGATAATTCTCATCGAGCAAGTATACATTTATCCTAAAGCATTCACCTTACATTGCCTCAAGAATAAATCTTTTAAAAAATTTAAAATTTTAAAATATGTTATTTCATGAAATAATAATTAAAAAAAATACCTAAATATTTGAAGTAAAATTTAAATATTTTCAAGATTGGACGCATGGTGATTTTGAGAACGAAATGAGAATATGAGAGAAACATAATTCCCGTGTAGTATTTTTTTCCGCCAGACAACAACTCACAAATCCAGCTCGGTCCAAGCATGAAATGCTTAGGGCCTTAGAGAAAGTGGAGGCCTAATTATCCATGGTGAATCAAACACCTTATGAATCAATTCTCAATGCAGTGCATTTATCCAAGGTTGCTTCTTAACCCTAGAGCTTCGTAACCCTAGACGAAACGACACGAAGAAGTGATGCTCTAGGTCGTCCATTACCTCAACAAAACCATGAAAATAAAGACACCCATTAAACCATTCCAGGATGATCTATTGTAATATATCAGAAGTTTTTAACATCTGGCGAAGATGAATAGTCTTGTATTTGCAGTTAGGTTTTCCATTCTCAAAACTGTTGCATATGTCACTTAGTGCGCAACAATGTTGGACCTTGGATTGAACGAGCTCGTGATGTTCGAATATTTCTTTTCATCTGTCTCTCAGAATCCTTATTCCGAATATGTATACACTTCCATGCAAACAATTATGACTGAGATTTTGAATGAAGGTGTTGATATATAGCAGTCGCTATTATCTATTTTACCCATGAACTTGATAAGAGATTGCATATTAAGATCAGAAACAAAGAATTTACGAAGGCTACTAATGTAGGTTGACCCGGACCTTCATTGTGGCCCTACTATGTGATCTCGTAGTTGGGTCTAGGTCTCACTCAAAGGTAGGTGTCTCAAGTGCCCGTTGATAAAGCATACTAAGAAAGAGAAAGCGAACGCGCTATGATATAACTTTAGTTGGAGAAAGCACTTTCTTTCTCGGTCATCTAGTTCAGTTTCTTCTGATTCAGCTCTACTGCATTCACTCCACCATAACTCATATCCATATCTCGTCTCAGGAGTCATATCAGTATGGGTGGGTCTGAGAATGGATTAACTACGAAGTAGGGGCATAAATAAATTCATTCAACAAGTCAGATCAGACTAGGAGAGATTGGTCCTCTCACTAGGATCCCTCCCCCAAGAGAATGTGATCAATAATCACTGTATGTATGAGAGCCCCATATACCCTACTCTTCGCACCTCTGCACCAATCTGTCATTAGCATACAATGACATTCAGCTTGCAATTATACCAAATAAAAAAAATATATGAATATACAAGGTTTACATTATTAATAGGGTTGTTCATTTAACCCTACAAAGAATATATCCATGAAAAAGAAATACATTGTTTGCAAGAAAGAAAAAAAGATTAAGCATAATGTTACAATGATAGTACTTTGTTTAGAACATGGTTTGGTTTAAGCGAAGAAGAATACACGCCATGATTCCCTAAGCATTAAAAAAATATATGAATACATTAATATATAGATTGAAATGAAAACCTCAAGTGAAATCTAAATGCCGAGAAATGAAAACTTAAAGTGAAATCTAAACACTAAGATATATGGGGCATCCAACATTACTACACCAGGTAATCCACTCTCTCCATGGACTGGCATAGTGAAATGGAAGATACAGTAAATGTTTGTTTCCTCGTACCACATGGAATAAATGTTTGTTTCCTGGTACCACATGGATTACATGTTTATGAAACCATCAATTAAAAAGGGCTAATCCACTTCTCTCCCTAGCTCTCGTGGCATAGTGAAAGGGAGGATACACATGGCGTTCATGGCATTAGAATTAATGAAACTTCCAATTCGTAAAAAATAAAAACATAAATGTTAAATGGTTAAGTAATCTCGTGTGGATTTACTAAATTATGGTTCCTGGAAATTAATAAGTAGTTCTAGTAATTTCTTAATTATGTTATGTAAAAGTGAAAAAGTAAACATGATGCATGGATGAATTCATAAATGCAAGAGTTAATTGTGCAAATTTCATTCATTGATTTGGAGGTAAGATGAAGAATATGCCAGCATATTCAATTCCTAGCCATTCAATCAAATTTTGTAATTAAAAAGATGATTAATCAGGCGATTTCAATAGGGAGGACCCCTATCGACATAATTAGTTACAATTTAAGATAGACATTAACTTAATTCTAAATAGATTAATCCTAAAATTGATCTCAATAGTTGTTAGTAACAAAAAAAACATTTTTCATTTCTTCCTCTAATTCTGAAGCTTCATCAAATGGTTGAATCTCAACTTCAAGCTTCATCATATGATTGAATCTCAACTTCAGTTTCTCTACCTAAATGTATACATAAAACAAGGATTATCAATTTAATGTTGAAAGAAACATAATAAACATACATAAGAACCTCATTTAATTAGAATTAAACATAATTTATCAAAATTATTCTTTCAAATTATTAAAAACACCTTTTACATCATGTTATTATTGAAAGTAAAGCTCATCTTTTTCCCCTTCCAACTAATTAAGCCGAAGGCGTTCTTTTAGGGAGAGTTCACGCTAAATATAAACAAGCAGGTGGACGCTAAGATAGTGTTTCAACATCTACCACTTTCTTGAGAGAGTTTTCCTTCTGAGAATGGAACTTGGGTGTATAGTTTCTCAAGGCGACGGTTCAAATCCCGTGTGAAAACTTGTATGAACGTTCCTTTGTGATTAGAGCTTCAGTGTATTTTCCAGCTTCGGCCTGGGATTTGGGTTCCACCGGTCGGTGGATGCGCATTCTCTCGATTCGTAAAAAGGTACAATTCAATTTAATATAATAAATTATGGTTCTGGTGTTTTATCCGTTGCGGAATCCAACAAATAACTCAATCATTCATTTCACTGTAATGAATGTCAAAGCACTTCCCTTATGTGTCATTAGATGCACATTGTCCTGAAACGATGCAAATTTCAAACATACAAATCCCTCTATTTATAAGTTGTAATGTCTCTGATGCATCATTATTAGTTTTGTGTAATATTTATTATTTCTATGATGTATTGTTATTAGTTT
>ML782229.1:9638-22997 GCA_009831015.1 Picea engelmannii | reverse complement strand
ATGCACAAAGAAAAGTCTCATATATACATATACCAAACTAAAAAATTCCCAGAATGTCTCTTGCTCTTGATTCATTCAGAAGTAATAGTACAATATTTCATTTACAAAGGGGAAAAGTACCTTCTTACATTCAGTAAGCTCTCTTTTAGAAGAAAACAAAGTTTCTTCAGCTCTTATGATAGTTCATTTCATTTCTCCTTTGTTTTGTCATTTTAGATTTTGAATTTCTTTTACATTTCCAAAAATGAAAATGTTGGAGTAACAAATAGAAGTTGAAGAGACTCTTGGGTCTTTATTTTTTCTCTAAGACATTTCATTTTTTATATTCATTTGCAAATATTATTAAATATTCATGTTGGTGTCATTTTTATTTCCTCAAGTTATTCTAGGAATTTCTGGTGTTATCCTGTTGAATAAGATCATCTTGTCCTTTTCTCCTCTATATCATATTTCCATCGTTCTCTTGCAGGTATGATTTAGAATCATGTAGCTTCATATATGACTACTTGAACACTACACATATTTTTCTTCAATTAAATTTAGGATTCTTCTGATTTCTGTGTTTTTTGAGAATTTCTACCCTCAATTTGTCAATATTTGTTGTGTCATTATTTTCTTCTCTCTTCTATATTTCTGATGATGTATCTTGGGTTTGATTTCATTCAATGTATTCTCATATATGGTCGTATGAATTTTTCCTAGTTAATTTCCCCCCAAAATCCATGGCGTGTTGTTCTCTATGATTTCTAGGGTTTTTTGTTACTATTTTTGCATGAATACCTCTCCTACTTCATTCACTTGTTCGACACCTTTCCAACAAGGTATCATGGGATCAATTCTAACACTTGTATCCCGATATATGTCTATTTGAAAAAAAATGCTCAATATCCTTTGATCATTCATGTGGGTGAATCTGGGTCGTTGATCCTTAACTTGAAAATAAAAATTCCACATGCATAAGAGAATCAAAAACTGAGTGGTTTAAATGGTTTAGCCCCTATAGATAATTTGAATGAGAACCTAGAAAAGGCATATGACCTATGGCTTGTAATGAAATTTTGGCTAATTTTGGCTTGTATATGGAAATTTTGGCTAATTTACAGATACAAGACAAATTCATAGTGGCTAATTTCCACATACAAGCCAAATTCATAGTGGCTAATTTTGGCTTGTATCTGGAAATTTTGGCTGGAGAATTTTACTGATATAGTGGTGGATGATTTACCTTGTTCATTTCTTCCCATTAGAAGTATAAGCCATCATATTGAACTTATACCAGGAGTGAGTTTTCCAAACAAAGTAGTGTACATAATGACGCCGCAGGAGAATGAAGAAGTTAATAAGAAAGTCCAGGATTTGATGGACAAAGGGTTGATCAGAGAAAGCTTGAGTCCATGCACTGTGCCAAAAGTATTAAGTGCTAAGAAGGATGTGGATGGAGAATGTGTATAGACTCGAGGGCTATAAACAAAACCACTATCAGGTATAGATTTCCTTTACCCAGGATGGATGACTTGATGGATTGCTTGAGTGGAGCAAATTTTTTTTCAAAAATTGATTTGAAAAGCGGATATCATTAAATTAGAATGAGAGAAGGTGATGAATGAAAGACAACATTCAAGACGAATGAGGGATTGTATGAATGGATTTTCATGTTGTTTGGTTTGATGAGTGTGCCAATTACTTTTATGAGATTAATGAACAAAGTCTTGAAATTTTTTATTGGGAAGTTTGTAGTTGTGTATCTTGATGATATGTTGATCTTTAGTAAGACCGAGGAAGAACACTTGAGACATTTAACCCTAGTGATGAGAAGGTTGTAGCAAGAGAAGTTGTTGATAAATCTGAAGAAGTCATCTTTCATGAAGACATAACTAATTTATTTTGGGTTCATGATCTTTTCGAATGAGTTGAAGATGGATCCTGAGAAGGTAAAATCAATAAAAGAGTGGTCGTCACCAAGGAATATCTTTGAAGTTAGAATCTTCCATGGACTAGCCAGTTTTTATAGGAAGTTTATCAAGAATTTTAGTGGAATTTGTGCATCAATGATGGACACAGTCAAGAAAAGACACAAATCTTTTCATTGGACAGAGGAAGCAGAGAAAAGTTTCAATTTGTTGAAGGAGAATATAACTGGACAACTAGTTTTGGTTTTTCCAGACTTCGGTAAGACATTTCAAGTGAGATGTGACACAAGTGGATTTGCAATTGGAGTAGTCTTAAGTCAAGACAATAGACCAGTTGCATACTTCGGTCAGAAGTTGAACGATGCCAAAAGGAATTATTCCACATATGATAAAGAGTTTTATGTTTTCATATAAGCATTGGAGAAATTGAGGCACTACCTGGTTCCAAAAGAGTTCATTTTGTATAGTGACAACCAGGCCTTACATTTTATAACCAGATAGGAGAAAATGAACCAAAAACATGCGAAATGGGTTGAATTTAAGAAGAAATTTACTTTTGTTATAAAACACATTTTTGGAAATGCTAACAAGGTTGTTGATGCATTAAGGAGGAAATGTTTGATTCTGTAGGAGTTTCGTGTGAAGACCTTAGGTTTTGATAGCCTTAAGGATATGTATGAAGGTGATTCATATTTCAAGGATGCTTATGAATCATGTGAGAATACTGTTTTGAGAGACAGAAGCCAATGGATTGATTAATTGATTTAGGATGGACTATTGTTTAAAGGAAATCAGTTGTGTATCCCGAAGGGTTCTATGAGAGAAAACCTTTTGAAAGAAAAACATAGTGGAGGATTGGATGAACATTTCATCCATGATAAAACATTTGTGCAACTAAATAGTTTGTATTATTGGCCAGGTATGAGGACAGATGTCAAGAAGTTTGTTAATAGATGTAGAATTTTCTAGCACGCAAAGGGGAAAAGAAAAAACACAGGATTGTATCAACCATTGCCAGTACCAAAGAGGCCGTGGGATGCGGTAAGCATGGATTTTGTGTTAGGACTTCCAAGGACACAAAGAGGTTGTGATTCCATATCTGTGGTAGTTGACAAATTTTCAAAAATGACACATTTCATTCCATGTCAGAAAACTAGTGATGCAACACACATTGCAAAGCTATTTTTCAAAGAAGTTGTTTGACTTCATGGTTTACCCAAGAGTATTGTTTCAGACAAAGATACCAAATTTGTTGGCCATTTCTGGAGGACACTATTGAAGAAGCTAGGAAAAAAACTATCTTTTATCTTAGCATATCACCCTCAGATGGATGGATAGACTAAGGTAGTAAATCAAAGTTTGGGAGAATTATTGAGGAGTTTGGTAGTTGAACATCACAGCCAGTGGGACCAGATTCTGTCGCAAGTAGAATTTTCATATAATGACTCACCTAACTGGAGCACAGGACAGAGCCCATTCCAGATAATTTATGGAATGCAACCAAGAGGAGTATCTGAGTTGAGAGACTTAGAGAAGAGTGAATTCAAAAGTGTTGAAGCGAAAAATTTTGCAGCATAGATGCAAGAGCTCCATAGTAAGATTAAAGAGCGATTGCAGAATTTCAATTAGGAATACAAGCACAGAGCAGATCATCATAGAAGAGATATTCAATTCAAAGTGAGAGATTTATTATTAACACATATAAGGAAATAAAGGTTCCCAAGGGGAACATATAATAAACTGAAGATGAAAAAGATAGGGCCATGTAAGATTCTAAGAAAAATTGAGGCAAATACTTATGAGATAGAATTGTCGGATGATGTGGGCATATCACCCATATTCAACGTAGTAGTTTTGTATCCTTACAGAGTAGATGAAGCGAGAGGATAAGGGAATCAAAAGGAAGTTTAGTAAGTTGGCAAAGATGAAAAATATCATTGGTCAGAACGTTGGCAAGAAGACCAGCCGAAAAGTCGTAGATGGAAAAGATCATTGATCAGAAAGTTGGCAAGAAGACCAGGAGAAGAACATATTTTGAATATTTGATAAAGTGGAAAGGACACCTGATTGAAGTTGCCAGTTGGGAAAGCGAAGCAGATATACAGAAACATGGATAGATGGTGCAAGAGCTCATGGATAGGATTCCATGAATTTTTAAGCCAGAGGAGTATGATGCAAGAGCATCGCAAGAAAGCGCATCCGAAGAAAAACTGGACACGCACCAGCGTGCATTTTGGAGATATTTTAAATTTCAAAAGGATGGCACATTAATGTAATATCTGGAGAGACATAAGTGCTCTTAAATGTTTTGGGAATTGTAGCACATATCTTGAGCGGTTTCTCTCATATGTTGGTTGGAGGCATTTAATGTAATAAATGTAAAGTAGTTGTAGTAGTTATTTCGATAAGATAGCTTAGAGTTGTAGGGGGGAAAACTCAAGAAAAATCTCCCTCGTATGTATTGTATTGTATTATTATTCTCAATTGTAAGAGTAAAGAAAAAGAGTTATAGATAAAGAGAGAGCAGAGGAGAACATAGATTGTAGAAGTTTTATAAGTAGATAGTTGTTTCTATAGAACCCATGTACATAAGCACTTGGGTTAATATAAAAATGCTTTGAATCAATTTCATGATGATGTTATGGATATTATTTGCATCTATTGAATGGTATGTTTACAATTTTCTTATATGCTCTATTATGCATTTGTTTCAATTCTTTATGTGTGTGATTTTATGTTAAATGTATGAATTCTGTGAGAGGGAGAGTATGAGTTTCAATTGTTTCTCTTCCTGAAAAATTCCTACAAGGAGTGCAGTGAAGGTTCGCAAGGAGTGCATTGATGAGATTCTAGGTTTTACCTCGGAAAAATCTCAAGAGAGATAGAGTTGTTCTCATACCAACAGAAATAGCACAAAGTCGTGCAAGGTGTGTGTAGGTAGGTGGAAGTCTTAGAGTTTTCCAACCAGGTGAGTGGTTGAAGAAATTATGTTGCAAGGAGTGCGCAGAGTTGGATTTTTTGGATAATTAGAGATTATCATGAGATATAAGGAGTGCATGCAAGAATCCCTTGGAATCCTTGAGATTGCTTCCAAAATCAAGCTCAGGATGGATAGAGTCTTGGAAAGTTCAAAGGAGGGATGAGGGTCGAAGTCACCTTGTGGAAACCAAGCTCAGGAGGAAGGACACCAAGTTATTTGGCCAGGAGTCTTTGAGAACCTGAATGGATGGTTGAATTTATCGAAGGGAGAAACACCAATTTTCCATAGACCGTTGGATCTAGTAGATCAACGGAGAGGATAAGACCGAGTGTCTTCCAACACTCACAAGATCAGAAGGGATAACAATTGTCATATTTGAAGGAACAAGAGCCATTGATTTGATTCTTTGAATTTTGGCATTGCAGGAGTTCAGGACTGGAAAGAAAGTCGAGACTCAGGGATCACGAGTTGCAAAATCCTGATTCATAAAATTCTAATTTCTCATAAGGAAGAATCTTAACCATTAGATTGTGAGAGGTTCAGGACCATTGATTCATGGTAAAGAAGTCACGAGTTCAGACTTTTGGAAAAACAAGGAGACTCGCATCATGAACTCATGAGTCGCGAAATCGTGATGTGCTCGGAGGATGAGGCCCCAGGGTTTGGCTGGAGGTCATATGGTGGAAGCATAATGGAGGAGTTAAGGACCGTTAGCCCATTTTGGGGTTTCAGGAAGTGGAGGAGTCAAGGTGACTCGAAACAAAGTTCCCGAAATCGTGAAACATGAAGTTGTGAACTTGAAGAGCCCTTTGAGGTTAAGTTAGTGGTCACGCCAGGGGTCACATGGAGTAGAGGTTCGTGCCTAGTGCTTGTTTTTGCGGGCGTAGCTTCTAGAAGGACCTGTGGTTTTATTTGTATTAAATGTTTCAGTGGGAACTAAGGAGCCATTTTGGCTCAAGGGAATAGGAAGATCCAAAGATCGGGAGGTCAAGTAGACTCTACTGAGGTGGGGGTATTGTGTCAGCAAGGTAGTTAGGGTTGATTTATGCAGGATTCAAGTGCCCATCTACCTCTGAGGTGTCCAGTAGAGGTGGAAAATATGGGTAAAGGAGATCCACATTAAAGACTGGATGCAAGCCAAGGAATAGAGAAATACTTTATTCAAAAACATTCTCACATACAACCTTGGTGATGGTGTAAGGACCATATTGAAGTAGGTGAATATTGCAATGGGGTACTGTGAGACACTCTTTCCGCAAATGTAACTATACTTTATCACCAATCTAAAACTTGCATGGAACTCGATGTTGATCATCTCGCTACTTGTATTTGTCATTAGTTTTCTAGAAGATGTCATGGACTTGTTGACATATATTTTGGATTCATTCAAAAAATATGGTTGTCTTATCATTCTCAATTTGATAATGGAGTAGCTTCATCAATTGGGGTCAATGATTGGAACCCAAAGAACACTTGAAAAGGGTTATGGCCAATAGAAATATGAATGGATTTATTGTAGATACATTGAACATAAGGAAGACTCTCATCCCATGTGTAGGGATGTTTGGATTTGTACATTCTCAGGATATGAATAATCATCTTCTTGACTAACTCAATCTGTCCATCAGTTTGGGGGTGGAAGGCAGTTGATTTGGTGATCTTGGTGTCCATCAATGATCACATACTAGAGGATAATGTACTTAAGAACCTGATATCACAATATGAAATAATAGTTTGTGATAGCCTGAAATGAACCCAAACACACTCGAAGAAGAGTTTAGTAGTGGCCTCGACTATGATACTCTTCTTGTAGGGTGTCAAAATTTTTATCTTAGAGAATCGATCAACAACCATGAAGACATAGTCATTACCATGATTGGTTGAAGGTAGAATGGACATGTAATCCATGGATATGGAATCCCAAGGCCTATTAGGAGTAGGAAAAGGGTTGCACTGACCTTGTTTCTTAACGACGCGTTTGGTGATGGAACATGTAGTGCATGATCTAATATGATTTCTAAAATCTTGTGGAAGCTTCGACCAATGGAAATAATTTTGCAGTACTTCCATTGTTTTCTCCATGCCAAAGTGTCCTACCACCTGACTATAATGAAAAACAAAAAAAATTGAGAAAAAAAAGAGAACAAATAACTTGTACCCCAAGGTAAATTACAATATTTTGAATTCAATACCTTTAATTTTCTTTAGATATAAATAAAAGTGTGGTATATAACATACTTGAAACTTTTGATGATAGGTTTCCTAACACTTAGAAGGCAACCAGAGAAAGGATTTCCAAATATGCCCAACACATGCTAGGTCAGGGTGGCTACTCAAGGTTACATTCATGAATCGTAAGTACCCAAACAAATTAACAATATTATTTCTATCACATTACAACTTTCAGGTAATTGCATCCAATAACATTAAAAATACATATTCTTATGAAATGCAGGGTAATGACTTTGGATCTGAAACCATGGAGGAATACCTCCTACTTGGTTACAATTACATCTATAAAGTTGTCGATGATCATAGGAAAGGCATGGGGTAGGGCCCAAGATCCATTTTGTGGGATAAGGTAAATAAAAATGAATCCACATTAACCTTTCATTGCTTATAAAATACATAAATGTTTGATATCGTCCATAACTTTAATGTCTTACTTTGTTTTAATTAGGGGAGCAACATTATCAACGAAAACATTAATACTAGACAACAATGTGTTGATAGTGCAGCATGGCCATAAGATCATGGTGCTCCTGAGAAACCCTATCCCAGTGGGGTGTAGCCTGACAATGTTCTTATGACTGATGCCCATGATGGTAAAATGGCTTTATATTAATCATATACTTGATAATTTCCTACTTATAAATTTTGTACTTCTAATTTTTATTACTTATACATTTATGGTTTTGTCCTTATAATTTTTTTCGTTTCAATGGTAGAGAATGTCGTATTTAAGAATCCTCGACCTTAAGATTAGGAGTGCAGGGAAATGATTCTAATTTTTCCCACTAGTGGAACAGGTAAATAATTACATTGCATATTTTTTTTTTAATATTAATGAACTACTTCAATGATATTTAAAAATTGGCCATATAAATTTATTAATTTTTTTTTAGGCGATGGCCCCTCAAAGAAACCTCCACGTCATGGGTACGAGACTAAGCATTCTTGGGGTGATATGATTGAAGAAACATCAGCTATTGAAGATCCCCTAGGAAGAGAAGAGATGGAGGATGGTGAATTACTTAAGAACTGGACTAGAAAACTAAAGAAGACTAAAAAAAAATTATGATGTATAATAATTTTATAAGACATAATGATGTAAATTAATGTATATTTGGAACATATTTTGGATGATAAATCTCATTTATTAAAAAAAAAAAATTATGACATATTCCTTTGAATGATAAACCTCATTTATAGCTTTACAATCACTGTTTATCAATTTTGAATATTTTTAATGCATATTTTTTATTAGAATACAGATTGAGTATTGGGGAATTGAGAGTGATGTGCGGGGGGGGGTAGGCAGAGGACATAGGATCTTCCACCATGTGGTTGGCCGTGTTTAGTAGAGAAAAAATTATTGGAGTTGCTATTTTTGGAACAAACCTCTCTCGATCCAACAAAGTAGCAACATTGTCAATGTTGACTTCGTTGTTTATCCTTCAGATTGAGGGAGGTTTTCTCCAAGATCATATGGCTCCAATAAATTATTCTCGAAACCAAGAGGATCTTATTCAGGCTATGAAATCTAAGATGAACATTACTTCGATATATATTTTTCATGATATTTGATTCATCATTGTTGAATGCTTACATGTTTAGAATACTAATTGCAATGAATCTTTCTACATTTGATCAAGTTGATTAGTTAGTTATCAATATAACTGATTTTTATTGTATTATTATATGCACAAGTGTTTGTAGGTTTTAGAAGAGGCAACCAATAATACATGAAATTCACTTCAAGCTATGGATCTACTTAGAACAAGGAACTCAGGTAAGTTCATCATGTTTTATTTCTCAAAATTTAGTTACTTTGATTAGATTAGTTACAGATTCTTCGATGTTCGATTTCATGGGAAATTTATTCTCTTTATATGGTCATTGATATATTTTTTTTTTCCAACAACCATAGGGGACTTTCCCTGCAAACACTAATCCCATACCATAAATAAAACATGGATTAGGAGAAAAATCCATGGTTTAGTCCATAAGAATTGTAAATTTCACCCATAATACATTGGATATATTGTTATAGATCATATTCTATTTCTTGTTATGAATATTATACTTTAACTTCTAAGTAAAGGAAAATAACAAATTTGTTTCTTAAACTCAAAGGAAAAACCATTGGTGAAGTAACCCCCAAAAAATAAAACAATAATTTTCAAGGAATACCTTTGAGTTAATTTGGCTTATAAATTAAGTCACACAAATAAAGTAAATAACCAAAAAGAAAATTAATTTCATAATATTCAACTTAGGTAAAACAAACCATTAGTTTCTCCTCTAATCCTTTCCTTTTATAGGAAAAAAAATTGTCTAGGTTTTATACTATGGTTTAGGCCTCTATAGAGGGAATATGTGCCAAAAACATTCATCAAGGGAAAAATACACTCTTTTGCTACAAACCATGGTTTAAGACACAATAACCATATATATTTCCCCTAAAAAATGAAATCGAGTCTTTAATATTTCCATATGTAAAATATTACATCATTTGGACCTATACTCTAGTTTAAAACTGTGTATATAACTTATGATCTGATTAAATACTATATTATAGTTTAAGTCCATGTATATAACTTGTGATCCAAAGAAAAATGTGTTCAGAGAAAAATCCATAATTCAATACTTTGAACCATAATCAATACACAAAAAGCACAAATACTATCCCTAATCCATGAAATTAGGTTTCTATTGATTTTATAAGGAAACTATTCTCTATCCAAAACTCATACGATAGTTTGCATTCTTATAAATGGCTTATGAGTCTAGAAGTAACTCATTATGAGAAAAAATCATGGTTTACATCCCTAATTCATAATTTACTGGACAAGAACAATTTGCATTTCCTTGAATCCATGACATTGGACTCCTAATAATTTACTACGAAATATTTCATATATAGGACCTATATTATTATTCAAGACCACGTATATGGATTATGAGCCTAGAAAATGTTCATAAAGGGTAGAATCCATGAGTTAAAAGCTCCAAAGTTACAATGGTTTAGTCAATAAGAGGTATTTTCATTGCACTTATTAATGAAATTAGTTTCCTAATGGGGCCTATAACATATTTTAGGATAATGTAGATTTGTCTTATGAGCCCTAAAAACACTCATTAAAGATAAAATCAATGGTCTAAAGCCGTGTTATAGATTCTTGTGAACCAAAACAACACTAATTAGGAGAAAACTCCATAGTTTAGGGCCCCAAACCATTTTTTACGCCATAAGAACCATTTGTGGTACCCCTAATTCATGGAATTGGGGACTAAGTCCTTTAGAATAGAAAACATATTGATGGCATTTCTTTAGTCGTAAGGGAAGGGTTGTCAACTATTGAGAGAATGATTTTGTATGGGGCTAAAAGATAATTCTACTCTCCCAAAATGACAAGTGAGAATATTTTCTCATTTGCTTTCCAAAATAGTCAGATCTCGTCGCTTTGGCGACGACTTTTATCGTCGATGGTATTGATAGTTCATCAATGGTATTAATACTTCATCGCAAGGATTCATTGTATAGATCATCTCTTGAGTGATGACCTAAGGTTGTCTCTCATGCGACGATCTATTTAGGTCTTCTCTTGGGCGATGAACTCTTTAGTTCGTCTCTCGGGCGATGACCTCTTTAAGTTGTCTCTCAGGTGAAAACCTCTTTAGTTCATCTCTCATGCGATGACCTATTTAGGTCATCTCTCAGGCAACAACCTCTTTAGTTCGTCTCTTGTAGGACAACCTCTTTAGGTCATCTCTCATGTGATGACCTCTTTATTTTGCCTCTTGTGGGATGACCTCTTTAGGTCATCTCTTGTGTGATGAACTCTTTAGGTCATCTCTCATGCGACGACCTCTTTAGGTTGTCTCATGATAGATGATAGTGTTATGACATCCTTAGGTCATCGCACAAGAGACGATATTCTTAGGTCATCGCAATTTCCATAACACGTGATAAGATGTTTCGAGGGTCCAATATTCGTCACCATCTCCACGACAGAATGTCGCACGAGAATCAAAATGATTGTGGAAAAATGAACCAAACTTACTAGTTCTTGTTTCCTCGATATGACAAAGCAACATGAAATTATGAGTGATATTCCTGGTGGTCCTGTGGTGCAGTAGGGAATGCAAGAAATGAGATCTATGGTCAAATATCATTATGATGAAGATGAATAGAAATATTTGATCACTATTTCATAATAAAGTGGATGATCAACAAGAATAGAGTCTCACTTAGATGATAGCTCTGTAGAATTCCTGCAGAAACCCCGATAGATCTAGAATTCTAGTTAAATTGAGCACAAAAAATTTGTTGATATTCAAGAGATTAGAGAAATTTTTTGCTCCATAAACCAGAGAATTATATTAATAAAAAATGAATATACATGAGCAATCATCCTCAAAAAGAAGAGAGGAGGTGAATATATAGAATTTTCAACATAGAAATTCTAGTCAAAAAAAGATAGAAATAGCTAAAATAGGTGTCATAAGCTAAGGGAGACCACATAGTTTGACCTAGACCACTAAATATAGATGTCACACACTCATTAATGTCCACAAGAGTCAAGTGATGTGCATTAGCTCACTTAATCTCACTTAACTAACAAGAGAAGCAGTCCCAACTCACTTAACTGACCCGAAATAGTAGTTACTAATAATAGTAACGACACAAATCATTAATTAAGGAATAAATATCTCACTCAAATAGGAGGTGTTCATTCCCCAATAATAGATGATTTTTTTCATGGGGGAGTTGGAATAAATCATTAATAAATCAAGAAAATCAAGAATAAATTGAGAAAATCAAGAACTGAGAGTTGAGTCTTGATCTAAAATTAGCAGTTTCCCTAAAATATAGGGATGAGGTGCCCTTCTTCTCTATATGGCCAAATTAGGTGAAATAAAGTGTAAATGAATGTATTAACCAAGATCTAGGAGTCTAAGCTAGGTATAAACTAATGTAAGTTAGGTTTATTCTCCAACACCCCCCCTTAAGCCTAACTATAATGACAAAAAAAATTGAGTCCCGACAACTTGGCCATTGCAAGTACTCATTACATAAAATAACTCCTCATGAAAAGAGAAAAGAGGGAAAACCTCGTGGGAAACCACCCCCCAAAAAAAAGAGGAAAAAAAATGCTGAGTGGCCAAAAGTGACCTACTCAGTTGTCTCCACCACTCCAAGCATAGTTCTAAGTTATGAAAATTTCTTTTCAGTGAAAGACTTGGTGAAGATGTCTATAACCTGTTTCTCTGTGGGGTAGTACTGCAATGAAATGAATCTGTCACAGATCAGCTCATGGATGTAATGCATTTGATGAACTTCCCATCTGCGAGAAGCAACAATGGCCAAAACTAGTCGAATGGAGTCCATTTTTGCAATAGGTGCAAATGTCTTTGTGTAGTCTATGCCATGTACCTGTGAGTATCTTTTTGCGACAAGTCGAGCTTTGTATTTTTTGATCTCACCATCTACAACAATATTTTTTTGATATATCCATCGACATCGAACAGGCTTTCTTCCTTTCGGAAGTGGAACCAAATCCCATGTGTTGTTGTCCATAAGAGCAGAGTACTCTTCATCCATGGCAGCCTACCAGAGTGGGTTTCTAGCAGCCTCAGAGGGTGAATTTGGATATAAGCCAAGTGACATATAGAAATGTATCAGAATCAAAGTTTCTATGGCATCCATGGCTTGAGGAGCCCCAGAAAACTATGATCTAGTCCTTCTTGTATCCGCAGGATCACCGACTAGTTCACCCGCATCTTGTAGGGTTTTCTCTGCCCAAGTTGGAAACTGAGTTGGAGCAGCCATGACCTGCTCCTCATCCTCTGTATCAGACCCAAAAGGATGCTCTGATGGCTACTTTGAAGTGATCTGAGAAGTTTCTAACTCCTCCTCATCAGTGACAACAAGCGGTTCCTCGGTAGGGTCTTCTGAAAAATCATGCAATGATTTTTTTTCAAACTTTACACTTCGAGCTAGAATGAACTTTTCAGTGTGAGAGTCTAGAAATATATATCCTTTGAAACCTTAAGGATATCCAACAAATATGCATTCAAAACTTTGAGGCTCCAAAGCCTTCCTCTTATCTGTCGGAATGTGAGCCCATGCTTGTGAACCAAAAATATGAAAGTGCAACACTTTCGGTTTCTTACCAGTCCAACATTCAAAAGGAGTGGTGCCTTTGAGTGATTTTTGAGGAACTCGATTATAAATGTATGCTT
>ML782228.1:714721-726939 GCA_009831015.1 Picea engelmannii | reverse complement strand
TTTTTTTTTAATAAATTTATTCATCCTCAATAATATAATAAGAAAATAACATATAAGCACAACTTCACTTTCTTCTTACATGTATTGCATAAGGGTATTTTATCTCAAGGGACAAAAGGTTATAGAGATCACCTAGAGGCTAGGGATTGCCTCCAACAATGAGACAACTCTAACAACACTCCAAGGTATCAATATATTATTCAAGCATAACATTAATCATGTCTCTATACAAAATGACTTTCAAACCATCATCATTGAGTAGCTTCTTTAAGAAAACCTTTCAAATCACTGTGAGTGAACATAATTATTAAAAACTAATCTCTATGTACAATTAATTCAAGTATATTTTGAAAGTGATAAAAGACAAATAAAATTCGAAATAAAAATAAATGAAATTCCAAATATAGAGATAACAACACCTAAAAATATGTTGATTTTGAAAAATAGAAAAGATTCACCATTTAAATTATTTCCCTCCAATTGACATTGTAGATAGCACTCTTGCCATAGCCACTTCCCACATCCAACCCATGTGAAGGATATGGGGTACTATAATCCTCTTCCCCTTTCTCCATCATTCCATTATCTTGATGGAGGTCATTACCACCAACATTTGTTCAAGACAAAAGCACATTATATCAAAAGTTTACAAAAATAAAATTTTGTATTTTATTCAGTAAACAATATATCGAAGTTTACACAAGCACAATTTTAAACTTGTTTGATTTAATTACGCAGAAAGCGTTCTTTTGATGGAGAGGTCCTTGGGAATCTTTCGTCATCTGTCGAGAACCTGAGAACCTATTGAACATTGCCATATGTCGTTATCCACTGGTCAAACCGGTATATAGCTTGTTCAAACAGGCAAAGCTTGTTCAAACCGGTCGTTGATTCTGCCATAGACTCTGACTCCAACCCGTCCACCCTTGCGAATTCCGCCACCAAGTCTCCTCGCCGTGTCCCTATGTTAAGTTTGAACTCAAACACAACAGTCTTCAGTATTTTATTTAATTTGGCAAGCAGTTTTCATTACTGTATTGTTCCGAAGCCACAACTTTTCATTTGAATAAAGATATATCATGGCCAGGTTGTGAAGTCTTAATTGAATCTTAAACTTTGTAATTCAAAATGCAAGTCCACACCAAATATCAAACTAAGTGTTTTGTCTGCGTGGCCGTTCAACTCGACACATTTCTCAAAACACGTCCATAAAGAATAGTAGTCCTCACAATTTCTACGTATGCAGATTTTGGCAGGATTCTCAGTGAATTGAATTAGTTCAAGTGAGGGTGAATGCTCACTGATAATTGAAGTCAAAATTAATATATACCGCCTACCTGGTGTAATTATTTATTTTTGAATTTTTTTATATTTTAATTAACTTATTCTCTTGGCAAATTTCTTTCCTATCATATAAAACTTGTTTCCCATCATGCTGTTATTGTCTTCTAAATTGGCGAGTCGTGACTGAATTGTGTGTTGGTTTTCTATACGGATATACTAAATTGTTCATTTAGTTGGAAGATTTTGTGTGATTTAGTGGAAGGACTTTGCAGCCTAGCATTCAAACTCGTACTGTCGGGCTATGAATTATGTGTTGGTTTTCTATACGGAGATAATAAATTGTTCATTTAGTTGGAAGATTTTGTGTGATTAGTGGAAGGACTTTGCAGACTAGCATTCCGGCTAAAGTCAGTTGCTTTAAATTGGATGTCCCACACCATAATGATATGTTTGAATTATTACCAACTTTTCTGTGGAAAAGGAAAACGAAATGTTTGAATTCAAAATGCTTATTATATTCCATGAATCAAATATCACAATAGTATACAATTTACTTATGACTTGACACCAGTTCCTCTTACCTGATTTGCAATTTTTTTCAAATTTAATTTTTTAATTTGTTTTTTTTCTCACAAATCCTTTTCAAAGTAGAAATATTTGTAACTTTAATTGTGCATATCAATAAAAATACATAATTTTTAAATATTTAAAACATAAAAAATAAAACATTTTTCATTATTTATAATAATTTGATTTGATTAAAGCTTAATGTTTACCAATATTTGAAAACATTATGAAAATGTTGTAAGTTTTTAAAATTCAAAGTAATCTTAGGTTGAATTGAAAGCTATATTGGCTAGGGACTCATAATATTAAAAATATGGGATATGAATGGCATGTGACCAAGTTTAGTGGTGTTCATTTATTTATTTTCTATAGTGGGTGACAATTTTTAATGAGAGGAGGTAAAATTTGAAATTTAAATATATTGGTTTTGGGTAGATAGTATAAAAACTATATCTTGTCTTGAAATTTTTTCAATGTAAAACACAAAATTTTCTAGCAAGAAAAAAAAGTATTAATATCAAAACATGTCTATATAATTTTTTAACATCCTATTCCTTTTTGTTTTGATATGAAAGTTTTGTAGAAGTACATTTCTAACATTTTTCAAGGGTACAAGAACTTATAGTGCTGAATTTTCAATCTACAAGTTTAAGCCTAAATTTTGCAAAAATGTAATTTGCATATCACCACAAGGTTCAACCTCAAAGGAGATAAATGATCAGTAGGTCTTGCTTTGGGACATAGGACAAAGTGTGTTATGGGTAAGGAGAAAAGTCATGCTGAACAATTAAAACTTCCATTTATATGTCTTTTAAGTGTTGGCGTTGGCCACTAATGGTTCAAAGTTCAAGGTGATATGAAATATCATATATCATCCTTAATTTCTGATTAGAATAAAAATTATGTATGCTGCAATTTTGGCCATAGCTAGCTTGATATTGACAGATTTCTTTATAGGATGAAAAATAGTGTTTTTTTGTAGTGATCAACTCGTGTTTTTTTTTCCAAGTAGCAATTAGTCTACTTGGTTATCTTGCTTTTATATTATATATTAGCAATATGAATATGAAAGTGTTTCTCTCGAACATTGGTGCATTATTGTTTTTATACCTCTCTATATTTAGAGAAAGGTTTCTTATTTTTTCATATTTTTCATATTTTCCAATGGATAATTTTATCCTTATTAGTAATTACAAGTAAGAGCTCAAGAGGTTTTGCATTCACACTTATATTGACTTACACAAAATGAATGGTTTATTGTTGTTCTCAGGTGAACTTTGTATCATACATGGTTTCTAACAAAGTTTAGTTCTACATTGTTCAAGCAATGTGAATTTGATTATAAAACAAGAATGGATGGTGAGAAACTGACTATATTTTGCTTGGGCATATCTTTTATGTGTCTCCCTAACTTTTATTAAGCTACAATATTACTTTTTCTGTTCTTGAATTGGATATAGGTTTTCTGAGTCCGTTGAAGGATTCAATCACAAGGCTATCATGGTTGACTTTGAGCAATATGGAAATGAAAACATGGTTTATGGCTCTCTTGCTATGGTTGTACTTGGTTCTACTCTCACAAAAAATTGAAAAGTTGGTTTCCTTAGCTATATAAATTGATTTCAAAGCTTCCTTTCTAGGGTTTACAATACATGCAATGGTGGGCACCAATATCTAGAGTCATAACTAAGTTGTATAAGGTCAAAGGATTGTTGTAGCCAAGGGAAATTTACTTATTGTTCAAATCATCACAATAATCCTAAGCATAACTCACTCCATGGCTACTATTGTTCATTGTGGGTGATTAATGCAAAGTGTATAAGTTGCAAAATATTTTATTTTTCTTAAACTATAATGGGATTTTTTTGTGCCCTTTTTAGATTCCATATACTTCATGGACGTTGTCTTCCTTTTGTAGTTACCTAACCTCTCTTAAGCTTAAAAAACAATAAAAATCAAATCATAGTATATGCATTGAAAAGAGGTGAAAAGATTTTTCCCAAGAAAACAATCTCCGTTGACATGGCTCAATGATGAAGCCTCGATCTACTTCTTCCATGGTGAAACACTCTAGGTAGTGTGATGCCTTGTGAATACTAATGAGACATGGCTACAAATGGCATGGTGAGGTGGTACAATGATGGGTCAAAGATAAATGATGATTAGATATGTTCTAACTTCCCTAGATTCAGACATTTGGTTAGAGGTACTATATTAATGGCCCTACCTTTCTTTATTTTCATAAGGTATATGAATCAATATTATCATAGTTAAGATAATATCAAAACAAGTTTAAAATGAATTTACATTGAAAGGACCTTCCTCGTATAACTTAAACGTGCCTCAAGAAGAATGGAGACTCCCAACATGTATACAAATATTACTATCACATCATTTTCAGTCTCTCCATGATCGGAAAATTATCCATCTGCTTCTTTATCTCATCAATGATGTAATAGATTTCATCCCGCCCCTTTTTCATCCATTTTCACTAGACATATTAAAACATGTACAATCTCTCTAGCTAGAGTGATGCTCTTGGCAGACAATGTCACGAGAAAAAGGAAGAGTGAGAATAACAGTAGCATTAGAAGCATTATCAAGTTGAACTGAAGCTAGGATCCTTAGGCACTGCAACTCATCACCCACAAGCCAACAAACAAAGTTAAAAATAAAAACAATGCAATAGGTGGTAGGTCGATAAAAAAATATTATGATATGTGGCATATTTTAATAGGGAACAAATAGATGACAAAAAAATATAAAGCAACCGTCCTCTCAACAATGCCCCTACCTCCATTCATGGAAAAGAAAAAGAAATCGAACTCTAAACCTCTTGCACAAAAATGACGAAGCTTCAACATTGAGAAGTCTCAATATTGAACCTCACAAGAGTTGGGATATCAATATATAACCACAAAACCAGAACTCGAAACCTCTTGCATGGAAAGAAAAAATCTCCCACACTTAGACACTTCAGTGTGGTGGAGGGGGTCCCAAGATCGAACCTCACAGATGTTGAAATATCGATGTATTCAAGACATTTGTTGCTACTACTTCCCTTGTGAGGATTTAAGTGTGAATTATGTTTGGTCTCAATACGCTCTTTAACTCCTGGACGTAGATAAAATGGTCTTCATCCTTGTTGAACACATAAATCTTCCTTCAACTACTCCTTGTGCTCTTCCTCCATCATGCCCTCCATCGCTAGGGTGTCGTAGTTGATAAATTTCTCTCCCACAGAGTGGTGTAGGGCCCGACTGCTCCTTCGTGACATATCTAAGCCCTCCATCGTTGGCCCCTCTAAATCCTCAACCCTTTCCAATTCTTCCACCGATCCCTCCATTGTGACCTCCTCCAAATCCACCACCTTTCCCAATTCTTCCCCTTCCACCTTTTCTACCCCCTCGAACTTCACCACCTTTGTCAATCATGCCTCTAAATCCACCTCATTTTCCAACACTCCACTAATTCCTCCACCTTTGCCAAAACCTCCACTCATTCGTCCACCTTTTCCAATCATGCCTCCAAATCCACCTCCTTTTCCAATAACTCCACCGATTCCTCCAACTTTTCCAATCACACCTCCTTTTCCAATTTCTTTACCCTTGCCAATTCCACAACCAAATCCTCCTACTAGCCCACCACCACCGCCAAACCCACCACCGCCACCAAATCCACCATTGAAATTATTGACGTGATAAATTGCACACCAATAAAAGAAAGTGTTAATCAACACCCTAATGAGAATGCATTAACAATGAACAATCTTAATCCTAGATCTACCAATTGATACTATAAAAAAATAAAAATAAAAGCTGTGTTGAAATTATCAACATCAGTAAATGCACACCCAAAAAGTGTTAATCAACACCTTAACGAGAATACACCAACAATGAACAATCTTAATCATGGATCTATTGATTGATACTATAAAAAGTAGAACTACATCAAACTACTTGATCCTTAAGCTATGTCTAGGTTAAGTTGGATCTCATCTTCTTTTATTTTTCATTACATGTTTATTTTAAGTGTATTGGCTTCTCACATGGAGCTAGAATGATAAACTTTCCTCAATGCAATCAACATGTGATTAACTAAAATAATAACACTAAACTTCGAGACTTTCCCCGTGTTTTGATTTTTTTTCTTTGATGTGGTTTTTTAAGATTCACTGTATTAAACATCATATGTTAAATGTGGGTGATATTTAAAGTAACCCCAAAATTTGAAAACCATTTTCAATCAATTCATCTTAAGTATGTGGATGCTCTTCAACAATCTAAACTACATGGAAATATCTCTTTGGTACATGTATATTCTACAAACACAACCTTGCTAAAATAGAATGAGATTGAACCATGAGAAGATGTCTTAACAAAATGAACCTACAAACTAATCTAAATTGTATATTTCTTAAATGACAATAATTTTTGATAACTTGATTAGGTATACATTGATATAGGTAGAGAAAGTTTCATATTTTTCCTACAAACCATCTTATCAATATTCCACATACTAAAATCTAGTTCTTTAAAATGATATAGGTTTGTTTCTTTTTGGAATTAAGATTAGTTGAAGTTTATTGGATTCTATTTCCCATGAAAGAGTGAAGGGTATTAAATTAAATTTAATTGAAGATGAATCATCTAACACTCACATGGGTAATAGAAGAATTTCATCCAGAGGGGAATTTAATGTCAATTCATACTCAAGGTATCAACACATTGTCATTGAATGTTTACGAGTAACATGAATGTGTTAAAATATTGTGGAGATGTTACTTTATCATTGGAGATGGGCTAATTGAAATGACCATCAATTATAGCATATGTGCGAGCGAGCAACATCTTCTTTGATATTTGTGCACTCTAACCTATTAATCCCATCTCACCCAATTTTATTCACACTTTGCTTAATTTGTACCAACTACCCATGAAAATGTCACAATAGGTAACAATCACCCCAATTCCCTCTTAATCTAATATTCCTCTCACCATATGTCCATTTATGATCAACTTATTGGAATCTTATTTTTTGAGACACTATACACAACTACCATCTATGTACTAATAAATAAGAAGCAAATGTAATCTTTCATCCAAAGTAAACACCTCTTCGGAACTATGCTAGTTATTTATATAACATGTTTTTGGGCATTAAGTGGATAGACTTCTTTTGAGTATTAAGTTGGATTAAATTTTTTCCATGAAGATAATGCTGAGAACCGTGTTTGAAGATCAAAATAGTTGACTATCGAAAGCCAGACTTTTCTCCGTCATCTTCTCGCTCCGTCGTGAATAGAAACATCTCTAAATGTTGACAAAATGCGTAACACGTGCTGCCATAAACAAGATACAGATAAACAGTTGTGACGATAAAGATACACAAGATAAAGACGATAAAGAGTTGTGAGTCGTGACGATAAAGAGTTCTTAATTATCTTGCACATCTCGTACTGAAATGGGTAACACGTGCTGCCATAAACAATCTTGACATCTCCCAAGAAAGATAGTGGTGACGACAGGCCTCCAATCAGGCTCGATACAAATAATGATATCTGACGATTTGTACTAGGTATGGAAAATTCTCATCCACAAGATTACCTGAGCACCACCAAAACGATCACCATGAGGCAGATTCAAAGATGAGTACAGCAGGAAAAACGTTGTATTCCATAGAAAAAAATATGTTAACTGTGCCCCCACAGCCTGCAGATGATCTACAAATAGGCAGAAATGCCCATTGGAGAAGCAGAGGAAAGCCCACTACAGAATCTTTTCCTTCAACACAAGAAAAGGCCTCTCAGCAACAGAAAGCTCTCCTAAAATGGCCTTAGAGCAAACAATTCCTGGAGAAGTGATCCTGCAAGAGGTATCTCTTCTCAACGCTACTGATTACTTTGCAATTCTGGCCGACGAGGCATCTGAGTTGATGGGCAACAGAGTGTCCCTCCAGCTGGTGAGCAGCGACCAGGTTGATCCAGGTAAATCAGTTAACGCATTTAATATTATACCCCTCTATTTGGTATAGACGATTTCCATGGCGTTTATATAGTAGCTGCCTTTTTAAGGTTCTGATTTTATAATCTGCGTACAAATGAATGTATTATGGCAGAAACGGGATTCGGAAAAACGGCTGGCGAAGCATCTTATTTAAAGTGGAATCCCTTTGATGGACCCATTGCTGACGACAGACACTCCGGAATCACCTTCAAATGGAACTCTGGTCTGGGAGTTCCGGGAGCATTCCTCGTAAAGAATATGCATTCACGAGAGTTCTTTCTGAAATCTCTAACTCTCGATATCCCTGGTCAAGGTAAACTGCGCTTTAAGTGCAACTCTTGGATTGCCCCCTATGATACCAGCAAAACAGATAGTATTTTCTTCTCGAATAAGGTATGGTGTATTATGCAATTCTTTTCCAGTAAATCGTTTTATAGCTTAGGGTCTTTCACTTCCAGTCAAGAATGGGTCCATAGATTAATGCTGACTAGTGCGTCCTATGATCAGAGCTACCTACCCCAGGAGACGCCAGAAGGTTTAAAGAAACTGAGGGAGCAAGATATGGTGGAACTACGAGGAAATGGAACGGGAGAGAGGAAAGTATCTGATCGGATATACGATTATGCCGTCTACAACGATATTGGGAACCCTGACAGCAGTACAGAGCTGCTSAGACCAGTGTTGGGTGGTTCCAMGGATTTCCCATATCCTAGAAGATGCAGGACGGGCCGTCCACCAACTAAAACAGGTATAACATTTAGCCCTCCTCATGCCCATTGTAGCATTCGGATTAATATCCACCATGTTTTTAAGCTTTTCATGCGAGTCTGCTTACGAAACTGTTTATTAGAGATTAGGTGAAGATGGACTCCATTGAGTTATTTTTAACTGGTTAAGGACATGTACATTTAGGTTATCAGCTCCAGGTTAGGTTGTATATCTGCAATTCAGTATTTGATACGCCAATTTAGTGACACTATAATCTAGAAATATAATTTTAAATTAACATATACAAGTATTAGTATGACAATACAATTAGAACTTATATATGACAGTGATATTGATATAATTGGAATCACCATGTTATAATAGCATTATATAGGTAAAAAAAGAGATGTGAGTTTGAAGAATTTACTAAAAAGGTGAAGTGCATATTAAACCAAGGGTTATTGCGTTTTGTTTTCATTAAATAGATAAAGGGAGATGATATGTTATAAGAGGGATTTAAATAATGGTAATTGTTGGGTGTGTGATCTAATAAATAGATAAAAGATTTGGTTACACTAATATGGAAAAACATTTCCATACTAAGTATTATCAATTATAATAGTGTTAATCAAAAATCAGAAGACTTGAGTCATCATGGATAGTTGCTAACTTTTATTGTACTTCCAAATCATCAAAACCAGAAGACTTAACTCATCATTGATAATTATTCACTTTTATTGTATTTCCAAATAACCAGGGTTTAATTAATGAGTATTGTTGATATTAACATATACAATTACTATAACTTTAGTTAACATTTACAATTACTATAACCTTAGTGTGACAATATAAATTTGACAACATTAAAAACTATACTACAATTAAATAATAAAATTTATAAATTTTATATATAGAGAAAAATTCTTAAAAAAATGATTTTATTAACATTTAATAAAACATCTTTAGAGTGATAATTGCTCACTTTTATTATACTTTCAAATAACCAAGATTTAAATACTAAATAATCAAGATTTAAGTAATGGGTATTGTTGATATTAACATATACAATTACTATAACCTTTGTTAACATATACAATTACTATAACTTTAGTGTAACAATATAAATGTGACAACATTAAAAACTATACTACAATTAAATAATAAAATTTATGAATTTTATATATAGAGAAAAATTCTGATTTTTWTTTTATTTTATTAACATTTAATAAATCATCTTAGAGTATTTAAAGTATCAAATTCTTACTGAATTGTAAAATGCATTTTATTTTCTTTGAAATATTTATGATATATCTTTTGTTATAAATGTTATAAATAGAAAAATTCTTCAAAATTTGAAACATCTTTATTATATTTTGTTGTTATTTTATTTAAAAAAATATGAATTCTTTATCTTATTAATATTTAATAAAGTATTTAAAATATATGTTTAAAATTGTAAATTACATTTACTTTTCTTATAATATTTATAACCATTTTTATTTTTATAATATTTGTATTTTTTTTAATCTCTTATTGGCTTTAAGAATTAGCATTTTTGTTTGTTTAATTCAAATAGAAAAAGTAAAGTGCAAATCATAATGATTAGAAATTCTTTTTACAATGTTCTTTTAGAAAAAGTAAAGTGCAAATCATAATGATTAGAAATTCTTTTTACAATGTTCTTTTTTATTGTTAATATAATTTGTATAGAAATTCTTTTTAGAATTTTATTGTTAATATAATTTGTAATATTATGGTGATTAATGGAGTGCTTATATATTATTCTTGTTTAATTTTAATTTAACTTTTTCTGTTTTTTTTTTTAAATTAATTGAAATATCTCTCAAGTGTAAGATAGTAGGTGACTAAATGTGATGTGTTGTTAAAGCACTTGGTGATGTTAAGTTACTTATTTTTTTTAACAATATAAAAATATATTTATTTAATAAATTATTTTTAATGTTATTAAATAAATTTTTCTTTTATTATAATTAATTTCAATTCATTAAAATTATACAAATTGTTATATAGACTCTTTTATATAGAAATATAATTAAACTTTTTGTTATAAATATTTACTTATAAATTTTAGAAGAAATCCTATAAACATAAATAATAACATTATTCTACTATCATAAGTGTAATTTTTGTGTCTTTCCATAAATTAAGTGTTTTTTCATTTTTTGGGTTTTTTTCATAACTATAATGAGAGTTGTACTCTATCATAAGTGTAATTTTTGTGTCCCTCCATAAACTAAGTGTGTTTTCATTTTTTTGTTTTTTTCCCATAACTATAATGGGAGTTGTAATTGTTGACAAAACCACAATTCTATTTTTGTTGAAATTATGTTTTTAAATACATAAATTAATTAGAGAGTTTAAAAATAATGTCTTAACATTTAAATCTGCAATTCCAACAATTTTTGTTTTAATATAATTTTGCTATCTTTATTTTAATAAAATTTTGAATAAAATTAATAAAAGAATATCTTTATTCTAATAAAATTTTGAACAAAATTAATAAAAAAATAATATTTAAATCTGCAATTCCAACCATCCTTGCTATAATATAATTTTTCTATCCTTGTTCTGGAAAAAATTAATAGAAAAATAATATTTAAATTAAAAATCCCAAAATATATAACATTTATACTGAATACCACATAAACAACACATAAAGAAGGTCAATATCCACCCTTTCTCAAATATTTCGAATAGCTGTGTTTCACAGAATTGTGATCCTGCTTTCTGTTGATCTTTCGTGGACGTCCTCACAGGATAATAGAATAGCATGGTAGATTATATTCTTACAGTTCGAAATTTGAATACAGATCCGAAATCTGAAAGCCAAGTAAGTGCTTCGAACGCGATCTTCATTCCGCCGGACGAAAGGTTCCCTCGTACGGATTTCACTGATTTTGGAGCCCACACAATCAACGCTTTTGCCAATCTGATTGTGCCTGATATCACTCATGGATCTGAAACCGCCTTCGAAACGTTCGAACAAATTGAAGAGCTCTACGTTCGGGGCTTTCAAAATCCATACAACTCCTCGAGGAAAATTCTTCAGCACAAGAATCTCCTTCAGATTGCGCATGGAATACTAGAAGCTGCCAAGGACAATCCACTGATAGATTTTGTGCGCCCTCAAGTTTTTGCAGGTAAGAATGTATTAATATTTACTCCTATTTAACTTAGCTCTTTGTTTCTTGGACTTAGAAAGATTCTTATGCTCAAATGAATTCTGTCTTCCATAGCTAATGAGAACGCGTGGAAGGCCGATCTTGAATTTGCACGGCAGGCTCTAGCTGGTTTAAATCCGATGGCGATTCAATGCTTACAGGTAATTCATTAAATCGATTCGTTTATCCCATTCCACGTAATTCAATGAGTCTACTCGTTTATCCCATTAATAGAAGGTCTTTGGTTCAATTAAGCTGATAACCAAATTTTACGCGACAGACATTTCACTTGGAAATAATGGAGATGTTAACTAGTTGATTAGCTTGGATGGAGAAGAATTAAGTGGAAGAGCGTAAGAGTTTTTTTTTATTATTATTAAGTGGATATTAAGTGGATTGCATGGATACGTTTTTTTTTATTATTAAATGCATGTTATGATTTAAAGATACATGCATGAGAAATCGTGGAGGT
>ML782228.1:683072-708663 GCA_009831015.1 Picea engelmannii | reverse complement strand
GGCTTGCATCTGCTCACCATGCCGCAGTCAACTTCGGGCAGTATGCTTATGGAGGCTACATGCCCAATCTTCCCACCATGAGTAGACGCCTTATTCCAGATAAAGGTACTGAAGAATACACTGAGATGGTGAGAGATGTAGACAAATATTTCCTTAAAACAGTATCTACTCCGTTTCAGGCAACCCTTGTCATGGCCGTTTTGGAGATCTTGTCAAAGCATGCGAAAAATGAGGTATACGTTGGACAAATAGATGGATCCACGCCAGAATGGGCCGATGACAATGGAATCGCTGAAGCGTTTCACCGATTTTCATCGAGGTTAGTCCAAGTGGAAAAGAATGTAACAGCCAGAAACAATAATCCCAATCTGAAGAATAGGCTTGGACCTGCTCTTGTTCCTTACACGTTATTGTATCCAAGTCTGGTGGCCTTACAGGTCGTGGTATCCCCAACAGTACATCCATCTAATCCATCGACTGTCAATCTCTGTAGTGGGAGAAATTGCGATATCAATAGCCTCTCCTAATCTGATTTATCCAAGTCTGGTGGCCTTACAGGTCGTGGTATCCCCAACAGTACATCCATCTAATCCATCGACTGTCAATCTCTGTAGTGGGAGAAATTGCGATATCAATAGCCTCTCCTCGTTGCCTCAATCTCCTGTCAAATCTCTGTAGTGTTACAAATCAAGATATTATTCTCATGTCAAATCTCTGTAGTGTTAAAAATTAAGATATTATTAACCTTGTTGGAAAATAATGGTGAAATGTCACGATTAGTATTTGGTTTGCATAACATATTATATATTTGGTTTGGATTAGTATTTGGTCTAGTTTGGTTTGGGTTTGTTAAAATTAGTTGGAGATTTTTCAACTATTTTCTCAATTTCTTTGCCTATATTTAAAATTAGTTGGATCTAACTCCAACTATATATTTGTATATTAATTTAAATTTAATAAGAATATTATTTTCTGTATAATTTGTGTAATGTTAATTTTTATAAATTTTAATTTGGTATCTGACTACCCTATTCTGGCTTAAATATGTGTGAAAGTGGATTGTTTATTTTTTTATTTATTTAATAGTTTCTCGTGTGAATGATAACTAGTATAGCCGCAAACTCGTGGATGGTGAACGCCCAAAGGTTTCAGTTGACCCAGAAAATGAAGCCCTAAAATGAAAGGTGGCCATAAAATAAAAGTGTACATGGTACGACATAACTAAACCAATCTTAATTTTGGTTAGTGGTTGAAATCACAATCATTGATTTAGTGGGACTACTAAAAATATTCCATCAATATTTAATCTTGTCCATACAAAATTGATTAAGCACTAAAAATGAATAATGACTATTAATCTTTTATAAATATAGATTGTCACTATTAGTTGCATACCCTAAATTCTAATCCTCATATACATAATAATTTAATTTATCCTTTTAATTCAATGATAATCAATGCACTTGTCCTTTTATACTTCTTAAACAACTATTTATTAACATTTTTAAAAATAACTACTTACAAATTTAAGTTATCCTTTATTATACACTGTTATGATCATTTTACTAAACTAATGTCTATTTATTTATTATGATTAATATTTATTTATTATGAACTATGATTATTTATTTTATTTATTAATAAAATAAAATGCTATTTTATCACTCAAATTATAATAATATCATAATAAAAAAATATAATGTGGTTGATATAAAGTTGATAGGCGTATATCAATCATATTATATTTTATTTTATTTATTAATAAAATAAAATATTATTTTATCATTCTGATTATAATAATAATATTTAAACGATGTTGTAAAATTGGTTTCCTTCTTACGTTCAAATTTCATAAATTTATTGAAATGATAATACCCATCCCAGCAGTAAACTTATAATTCATACCAGTGAATAACCCACATAAACTTTAAAACATTCTACAGAAATTCTTGTAAATGGTAAGGTCTTGGAATAGTCGCTCGGGTTCCAATGGAACAACCCAAACTGTAACAGTCACAGTCCCAACAGATTTGAAAAAACAGTCTAAATTTAATGATATATAAAATATTGAGAACAGCCCAAACATATTGGAACAAACCAAAAATGTGAGCGCAACAAATTTTATATATGGGGCTGTCAAAAAATATTCGGGCTGTCCAAGATTTTGGAAGAGTCGTAAGATTTTAAATTAGAATAGTCGTAACAGATTTTTTGACATATAACCCAGCGACTGTTCTCAAATTCCAGTCTTAAATGAGAACAGCCCAAACTGTAACAGTCGCTAGGATTTCAATTTGTGTTCATAAAATGACAGAAATTCATTTAAATTCTTAATGGCACAGCCCAAACTGTAAAATTTCTCAGCTATAACATTAAAGAAGAATTGTACAGTGATAATGGAACAGCCCAAACTGTAAAATTTATCAGGTATAACATTAAAGAAGAATTGTACAGTGATTCCTGTAAAAATAAAATAACGAATCCCAGCTTAGTAAAAGCTTACACAAATGTTCCAGTCGCTTGGTGCTGTGCTACTGTATGAATCTGATCTGATCAACGGATTGAGGGGCAATTCCGGAGGCAATCATAGGACGTGTTCTCGCTTCTACTGGAAGTACTGCTTCTCGCTTCTACTGAAAGTACCTATCGCGTCTGTAATCTGGGCTGGGGACTGTCTGCACCTATTATCATCGCTAGGGCTACATCGACTTCTTCTTCTATTGCCTCGAGAAGGACGCAAGTCTCCATATGATCTAGAAAATAAAACGAGGCAAGTCTTTATCTCTATATGGTCCAGAAAATAAAACGCACGCGGTCATAAAATGAAAGAATTAGGTTAATTGGTAAATATTAAATGGTTAGGTTCCAGGTTCACTTCTCTCCGTTCTCTAACAAAATTTTAATTTTCTTTAATCATTGGAACATGGCAATCAGTTAACCACTATAGTAAATTTTAAATATGATCAAATAAAAGTAAAAAAATAAATATGTAAATCTATGGCTTTATAATAGTGAGGAAATTAGTGGTTGAAATCAGAACTATTGATTTATTGAGACCACTAAGAATATTCCATCAATATTTAATCTTGTCCATACAAAACTGATTAAGCACTAAAAACCTATTAAATGTGCCCATTATCAATAGGTATATGTCTTTAAACATAATTAATGTGGCTGCTAAGTGAAAAAAAAAAGCCCCCCAACCACAATCAACATAGCAGCCCAACATAGCAGCCCAGGGTGAAGATTATTTCCGTGAAATCGCGTGGAGGTGTCGTCATTCACCAGTAGTTAAATTTTTACCGTCACTGACTGCATTGAGCTTGTCCAGTGAAGGTCACGGACTGCAAAGCAGGTGTATTGAATTCGGACCATAGGTTATGAAGGAGATCTCCAGTGCTTCCTCAAAAGAAATGGCATTCGTTCAGAGAGAGAAAGCCACCACGAATCAATTTAATAGTGCTTCCATCCATGCTTCCATCCAAGCCAGTGGAAGTGAGTTCCAGTTTTAAGAATCTAGTGTGCTCGTCAGTGCCTATGAAACCCAGCTGGATCACCAGTGCAAGGGTTAATCTCGGGTTCTTCTATATCGAGGGCATGCCTGTAGCGTTGTTGTTGGTTTTCATGTTTTCATGCCTGTAGCGTTGTTGTTGGTTTTCAATTTCGGATGAGATTTCATGAAGCTCTGTTATGGCGTTGTGGTAGCCCAAGTTGCCGCATACTTGAGACTTGTGTGGAAAGAGTCAAGCATTTGCACAGATGTTGCAGCAGTCTCGAGGTTTTGGTTCTGAATTCCAATATGACACGTCCATCAGGATGTATTTGACACGTTCATCAGGATGTTTTGTTGAGTTCGAATGCACAGGCTTCTTCATTGCAGCCAGTGAGGTCACCCTTTGTGCTCGAAGGCTTTGAAGGATAGAGTTATGATGCTGAAAATTTTGTTTGGCTGTTATTTACAGTAGCTGAGTATGGAGTCATTAGTGTTATGTTAAGTTTTTGTATGATATATTTTGTTTGTAAAATCTTACAATGTAGAATAACTCAATATACAAAGTAACATAATTTAAATTGGTGGTTTTCAATTTTTTTTGGTGCTAAGAGAACATATAATGGATTTGATTATGTCTATTTTCTGTCACATGTTGGTGGGACCTGTTGTACTTAGGGTGCTTTAAGATCATTAATTACAGGTTATCTTTGTATATATTATTGTATGTGTGTTTAAGAAAGTCATTTGTATGATTTACTGCTGAAAATATCCAGTAATCAGATCACTGTCCTATATAACTGTCAAAATACTGTCAAAATACTGCAAATAAGTCAATGATGGTCTGCTGTTATACTTTAAATGGATCAAGAGGTAGCTTGAAAGTGTGGAAAAGAAAAGAGCAAAACAGAGTGATTGCAGAGTGGGTAGAGTTGTTAATGAAGACCAGACAAAGATGACAGATATAAATTGTTTGTCTTTTCTATATTATAAAAACAAAAGATCACATTTGTCCATTATGAGGGAGTGTTGGAAAATAATGGCTAATTGTCATGATTAATATTTGATTTGGGTTTGTTAGATTTAGTTAGAGATTGTTCAGATATTCTCTCAACTTTTCTTTCCAAATTTAGATTTAGTTGAATCTAACTCCAACTATATATGTGTATATTGTATATTGATTTAAACTTAATAAGAATATTATTTTCTGTGTGTAATGTGTGTAATTTAAGCTCTCATAAATTTTAATTGTAATTTTAATGCAATCCGAATGCTTAATCTGAAGCGATAAGTTTGCTAGTTTCCTGTCAGCTTGATTTTTACTTATCCATTGGGATATAAATACGCATCTCTCTGATGTCTAATGTCTCCTTGGTAAGTAACTGGAATTTTATTTTATGTTAGTAAATTATGTATATCCATTGGGATATAAGTATGCATCTGTTTGATGTCTAACGTCTTCTTCGTAAGTAACTAGAATTTTATTTTATTTTATGTTAGTAAATTATGTATTTTAACTTAAATGTGAAATCTGTATTTTTATTTCAAAAACTTTTGTTATATGCACCATAATCAAAAGAATCATTTGGAAAATGAGCATTCTCAAACAAGCATATAAAACTTTTGCATGATTGGAGAAAAAGTTCCCAATGTTTGAAAATTTACAATGGACAAGCAGGGTTATTGACATACGATCCATTGCTTAACAATTTGAGAATACATTTAACAAACGAATTCGTTTGTAATAATAACAGGAAAGGATTGAACTGAATTATTTTAAGGTTTGAAGAAATTAAGAGATTATCATACACATATAGATTTTAGATTTTGAGTCAATACAAGTATATAAGTGAGATTGGAAATTCGATATAGAAGAAAGGAATACAGAGTTTGTGACAAGATTATGATCATGGTTAGAAAATAAGCGTTTATCACAGTAAGATTAATTCAATAAATATTTATATTAAATATTATTATTTTTAAGAGAAAATATTTTTTCATAGAAAGAGAAATTGATTGCATAATTTGTTGTTGAGTTTGTTAAAAAAAAACAGCTAATTATATATTTAGAACATCAATATCAAAATTATGATAGTAATTTTATTAATTCTTTGTATGGTAGTTATATATTTAGAAAATTAATATCAAAATTGTGAAAATAATTTTATTAATTCTTCTCATGATACTGTATATCATATTTATATATATCATATGTGGTCTCTTTTATTGTATCATATTTTACAATAAGAATAAGAATTTTATTGTATCATATGCTTCAATAAGAATAAGAATACGAATAAATATTCTAGTTTGTAAACATAAAAAAAACTAGTTATATATTTAGAACATCAATATCAAATTGTCAAAGTAATTTTATTAATTCTTTGTATGGTAGTTATATATTTATAAAATCAATATAAAATTGTGAAAGTAATTTTATTAATTCTTTAATACCATATATCATATCTATATATCATATGTGGTTTCTTTTATTGTATCATATTTTAGAATAAGAATAAATAATAAATATTTCAATTGAATATTATTGATATGCACAAATTTTTATAAGGATTTAAAAAAAAAACATTCTTGGGCATAAGCTAATTCCAATGAACGGAATAGCTAAATATTTGAATAGCTAAATATTTGAATAGCTAAAGAATAAATATTTTAATTGAATATTATTGATATCCACAAATCTTTCTAACGATTTAAAAATAAAAATAAAACATTGTTGGGCATAAGCCAATTCCAATGAAGGGAATAGCTAAATATTTGGTGAACATAAATAAAATATACAATGAATAAAATTCACTATTAGACTGTATTAAGTTGTATTAAGTGGTTTAATTTTCATTATACATAATTATAAAGTTACAGAGGTGGTGGAAAAAAATATGAACTTTTGATGGATGCACTAGTATAAAGAACTCATACAAAGTTGAGGGCCTAAAAAAATGTAACTAGTTTTTTACAAACTTATTCTATTAGTTTTCGAACATGCTTGTACAATATCTAAAAACAAAAACATGTTATGTTTGTATAGACTTAGGTGTCTCAAAAATTCCACAAAAGAACCATGTAATAATATCTCTAAAATGCATAAGCATTTTCAAAACACACATGTACTTCTCTAGGACATTTTTGATCCCTAAAGATGCCTTGAGCCACCACATTGTCTTTATAGAGAGAAATCGATGGCCTTCAAGTGGGATTTGGGTGGCATTAGAAGGTTTTTTCTACTAGGGATTGGTATTAGTCCCTTCAACATGGTTTAGATAGGAAAATAAGGGTCTTGGGCCCTGAATAAATCTTGTAAGGCTTATGGCCCATGAATAATACCTTGAATCAAAAAATGCACCCTCTTTTATTACCCAAGTGCTTTGGGAAAAAATCCCCCTAGTCAAGGTCTACTCGATAGGAAGAGCAATGACTCCTTAAAATACAAAAATTGACCTATTCTTACCCAATCTAACAAAACCTAATGATTTATTTTAAACAAGGGAAACATGAAAAAGATGAAGAATGAGACCTTGTATCCTTTCGTTCGTAGAAAATCCCATTTGTTTGTTATTTTCTCTTGGATTGTAGGTCTCCTCCCAAAGCTGACCTGAAAAAACTCATAAAAAAATCTACAATAGCATATATGCAATCATTATTAACATAAACATGTACTAATTCCCATGAATTAAGCTATAAACATTCAAAACTATTCACAAGAACATAGACACACAATTTGGGAAAGGAAAGCTCTCTTTTATTGATAAAAAATAAAGAAGACTACAAACACAATCTTTAATGTTGACACTGCTCTACGAACCTCCCATGGGTTCCTCCAATAAGACTCCAAGTGCATTAATCCCACATCCACTAGAAAATCCTCACAATCAACATGAAAAACTAAGGGATTTGATGGATTGCATAAAAAGGATGAGAGAATGAGATTGTTGAGGATGGATACTCATAGATGAATGCATAAACTCAGAGAGAAAGAAGGAGAAATTTGGGTAGAGCTTCTTTGTTTCTTCAAAATTTATTCCAAATGACCCAACTAGGGCCCTTTTTATATGCAAATTAGATGGTTATTCGGTTGTGATAAGGGATACATGAGGTAAGAATGGTTGTAAAACCCAAAATAGCCCGCAAACCCCGCGAGAGAGCACAATGTTTTTAATTTTTTGCAACTTTTGTGAGTGTACGCGGGCTGTCTATGTATCAGGTAGCATATGTATGTGGGTTGCCTATGTATAAGGTATTGTATGTGCATGGGATGAATATAGATCAGGGAACATACACCTTGAAAAATGATATTTTTGACAAAGAACTCCAACAAAAGTGATTTGCAAGTGTATATATGGATGGGCCATGATAAAAAATGCACATTGGTGGCATTTTGGACCATAACAGATGCCCCATAATGTGTGAGGTTAGAAGAGAAACTGATTACCGAAATACATTACAAAATATCCAAGAAATCACTAAGTAAATTGAACCCAGACAAGTGTTCATGAGCGTGTCATTTGTAATAAAATCAATCTCTCTGAGGCAGACATACCCATGCTCGGGAAAAACTAAGAATGGATGCCAATCAAGTACACCACATATCCATGTCATATATTTATATTAATCAAGGCAACATAAAATATATGCAATAGATCTATGTCAACAAGGATCGTAGACATTGAAGCTACGTCTCAAAATCATTGGAAGATATAAGAGTATAATAACATATACAGGTTGATCTTCAGGAAGTATTAATTTCTATAGATGGAGATGATAGATTCATAACTCGAGCAATAACTTCAAGATATTCAAAACTCACATAGGAGTATAATAATAATGTAAGACTCACTACCTCGAGGTCTTCAACAAGTCGCCGCGAAAATAGTGGAGGATATCAAACATTAGAAATGAAACTTCATTGATTCTGAATGTGGACTTGCTAGGACTCTTAGGATGGGAAACCTGTGAAGGCCAAAAGTCTGACTACAGAATGGGTGACTCAAGATGTAAACATTTCCTTGGAAAAAAGCACGACATATAAAGTGACTGGGGCAACATGTTACTGACATAATTCGGTGACATAGGAGGCATCAAAAACTCTTCATATGTTTAGAAGAGTAACCAAATAGAGGAGGAAACAACTCTATGTAACGAGAACAACTTCCTAAGGTCATGTTAAATCCCAAAAATGAGTGACAAACACAAGGATGTGCTTTCTCCAAGGGTGACAAGATTGTTGCCAATAATAAAGATAATGCATCCATTTCCCCTCTTTTTTGGAATATTTGATTTTTTTTGTCTTTTTCATATATTTAACGAGCTTGAAAGAGAATAAAAGAATGTTACATTACAAAGGAGGAATGCGTGTCATGGGAAAAACTAGTTCCAAGCACATGGAACATACCGATGCTTAGTGCAGGAATACACGTGTAGGATAAAGACACTCGAGAAAATTCATCCATGGGTCAGGGTGTCATATTGCAAAGGAAAAAATGTTGCAAGGCCTGCACCTAAGGAATACTCTAAAGGTACATCAACAACAAGATGCAGCCAACATTAGGCCAAAGACGTAAGAGTGAGACATGCAATGCGATTACTGATTAACACAAAGAATGAGGAGATTCCTTCAATGTAAAGTTTTACGATCCCATGGAAGGTAAGATCAGTGGTTTTTCACGTTGAGAGATTCTAAAAAACCATTAAAAGAAGACTCCAAAGTGGTCTTTTTCATACATTTAGTCCCCCAAGCCCGAAAAAAATAAAACAATATCTGGGAATAATCTCTTAGCGAGACGTGTCTCTCGAGGTGTACCTTTTTCCTAATTAATCTATTGGCCAGATAAAAGGGGTAAACTTATACCAAATAGATGTTCTTTCTAGACCAATTAGTGAGTGTGAAAGAAACAAGGTCACTCGGTGAGATTTTCTTTTTTAGGGAGTCTAAAAAGCGATTGAAGAAGACTTGAGGGGTTTCCTTTTTCATAAATAATTTCAAGGCCCAAAAAAGAGATAAACCAAAACCATGGAGAATGGTCCTTTTTCGTAAATTTAATCCCTTGGGCCCGAAAAAAGGGATAAACGTATACCTGAGAATACTCTCCTAGCGAACCGTAGCTCCTAGGGTATACCTTTTTCGAAAATTAGCGATCTAGACCGAAAAGGGGGTAAACTATCTCCAGACATATGTGCCTTCATGTTTCATTTTTGCGAGCATGAAGGGAAACAATATCGCTTGGAAATATTTTCAATTTTAAGGAGTCTGAAAAGGGCTTAAAGAAGACTCCAATGGGGCTCCTTTTTGTATGTAATCTAACCAAAAAGGATAAATAATCTCTCGCTATATGTCGGTTTCATAGTCTAAGTGATCTTGAAAGAAGACAAACCATGCTCTAGGGGAGTCCCATGGGTATAGGCCAAAACAATGATGAAGAAGAAGGATGAGGCTCAACGCAAAGTCAAGGCAGGACTAAACAGGGCTCCCATGCCTATGAAGTACTTTGACATGGGAACCAAATGGTAAAAAAGGCCCTAAATAGGATTCCCATGGAAGGAAGGCTCTTCCACATAAATTATGACACACTTATCAGTAAGTAAGGTGAGTGTTGCAATTCAGTGGGGTCGATCGTAAGGCCAAAAGAAACATGAAAGAGATAACACAAAAATGAAAGTAAGGAAAAATCTAACCTATATATTTTGAGGTCAATACATGTCATAACAAAGTGATACGATAAACAAATGTCAAAGAAAAATGTCTCCAAGATCCTTCATATATGGCCAATACACTCATCTAAGAGTTCATAAATCCAATATAGATAGAAACTCTGGAAAATAGGAGGTGCTATTGAATAAAAAACGCGAAAACAACAAACCTAGATTGTACAATATGGTACAAGGAACTACACAACCTTACAACTCATGCATGGTATTGGTTTAGGTAGAGCCTATTGTTAGGCTCTGACCAAGAGTCTCTTCGATAGTCAACCTGAAAAGTATCCCAAAATGGAATAAAATGAAAACCATGGTCTAAGTATTCCAATAGTATAAAATCCATATTCATGGATTCAAGTATATCCTCATCTAAAGGCAATTCAATATCCGAGAAATCACCTGAACAAGGAGGGTTGACATTCCCAAAGGGTGAATCAAAATGACCATATTCCATATGATGATGGAGGTTATTACTGAGACTGACAGAGTCTATCAACAAAGAATCACAAGCACAAGGGATTGACCATCTACAAATAGTGAGATTAGACTCAAAAGGAAACTCAAGATCACTCGAACCAAGAGGAGGAAGCAAGGGCTCCCATGCCCCCATTGGATAAAAAAATGATCAATTGTTGATTCCATGTCTCAAGAAGGAAAACATGATTGCACAGGTTCCTAAGAAGAAATTGAACATCGAGGATAAGACGCCACATAATTTACCCATGGTGGGGTAGAGTCTACACGAACATTAGGAAAATATAAAGGGGCATCCTGAACTAACGTCGAATTAGGATGGTGATTATCAGATGCTAGTTGGTCGATAGTGACAGTTCTTCCATTGTGAGGGAAATGCATCACCCGGAAGAGCATAGACACCACAACGTTCATAGCTTATACATAATCATGCTCGAGAAGCATGTTGAAATCTAATGGGCCTTGCACCACTATAACATCGACAAGCACATTATTCCCACCTAACAAGATAGGAATCTGAAGAACAATCCCCAAATATTCACTAGGACATTTGTCAAAATACAATGGCTCATGCGAAGCATACATAAGCTCGGGAAAACCCAAATATTTCCAAGCCGAGGAGGATAAAATACTTGTGGAGGCTCCTTCATCCACATTACATTGGTAAATATTTTTTGGTCATTAACTTCAACCCTTATTTGAAAGGGTGCAGAAGAAGGAAGGAAAGGCTCAACAAGATCATTCCAATCAAAGGAAATTGTCCTAGGACTTGGAGGGGGTGTGATCGAAGTGAGCATAATGCCCCCTTGTTATGAAGGTACTGAACTGGAAATGCTAAAAACATAGTCGATAGACACATCACTCCCCATAACAAGAGTGGGATCAAACAAATGTTGCATCGGCGTGACCACTTTGGTATGCTCGACACTCTCCAAGAGAAGAGTGAGATCAATCGAAGATTGCATCGGTGCAACCACTTTCTCAACCATTGTATGAATAGACTACGAGACAACATGGTATGAAAGTGCATCACCCCCAAAAGAGGAGTGGGATTGGTCAAAGATTTCATCGACATAACTACTTCATCAACCAAAGGATGAATAGACTGTGAGACAACTTGGTCTGAAGGCACATCAACCCAAAAAAGAGGAGTGGGATCGACCTAAGATTGGATTGGCATGATCACTTCATCAACCAAATAATGAATAGATTATTGGGAAACCAAAGAGGACTCATAATCAAAATAGCTTGCAGACAGGGACCACAATATTCATACCTCTGGAATTCCATGGCATAAATGAGTAAGGTGATCTCCCTTACAAAGCTTAAAAGGGAACTTAGTCTTACATCCTATCCATGTAGGTTTCTCAACATAATCAATTCCCCCAACATGACTAGCACTGGATGGTTTCTTGTCCCCAACATGACTATCAAAGGTTGTTGACATATCACTCATATGAATCGCATTGACAAGACTTGTGCCCCCATCATGAATTGCAGTGGTTGGATGCACATATCCAACATGACTTGCAGAGGTTGGTGATTGGTCGATAACATGACTCATAGAGGCTACATACCTATTTCCAGTACGAATACCAAAGACATAACTTTTTCTCCCAACATGATTGGCAAAGGTTGGAGATTTACTCTTCCTATTCTTCCTCTTTCTATTTCGTTTAGAATTTCAGTTACTAGTAGCTAGACTTTCACTAGAGAATCCAAAAGGAGGAAGAGATGACTTTGTTGATGAAGGAACATCAACATGATTCCCATGACATAAGGTTCTTAACTGAGAAAACTCAAGAGAATTGGGGACATTTGGAATGGTACCCAACTAAACCAGTAGCCCCACATTCAACCCATGAATTTTCAAAGTGTCCATTAAAGGGACACCAACGTTTCCAAATAAAGGAAAATCACAAGAGTCCCCTTGTGAAGGGGTTCCTTGGTTGGTATCATCAGGAAATGTTTCCATGAAAGTCTTATGCATAGGTTCTTCCCTTGCATAAATGTTCATGTCTGTAGAAATCTCACACACTAACTTTGGTAAATCAGTGGTATAAAAATATACACCTATCAGAAGACACCTCCACGTTTCTAAGTGGAATAACAAAAATTCCTCTGGACCGATGGAGTGGGAAGTATACCACCTTAGGTCATTGAGCCAAAGCAATGACTGAATAACTCACTATGGAAAACTAGGGACCACAGAGCACACCACTAAAAAGAAAATCCTAAAAAGATACAAGCCAAAAAAACTACCCTTTTGAATGCTTCTGACCTAGGAAGATGAAGTCCCAAGTGTCCAAAGTATTCACAAAGGAAAATGACTGTCCAGAAGAAGCAGTTACCCAGACCTCCAACAGAAGGTCCCTTCGGGTGTCGCCCATAGAGTACAGATTTTGCCTCAGGTACCACAATACACCCCTCTTAGTCACTTGTGTGTCAAACTATATAATGGAAAATAGGCCACCAAATTGTAATCAACAATCAGGGCATACAATCAACAATCGAGTGAGTGTATGGGCAGGGTAACGAAGCCTGAAGCTCCTCCTAAGGCCTGAAACATAACAGGGCCAAAATCACTCTTAGAGTACCCTAGACGGATCCAAGTGTTTAATAGGTCTAACATAAGTTGGGCCAGTAACGCTACAAGATTCACCCCCAATATAGACTCTCGCAAACATTTTGTCGATATCAAGAGTGGATATCTCCAACATCATCGTCCATGTGGCCTCATGTTTGAATCTTGTGTTAGAGGAGCTTCCCAGATTAAGTAATTACAAGGTGGATTTTTCACACCCTAGCACAAACACCTAAGTTAAGTTTTGGTTCGCCTTGGAGAGTTTACGTTTCCACATCTAATCCAAGGCCCTAGCCTAAGATATTGGTGAACCCTAGAAATTTTTTTACTAATGTATTTTAGATTAGTGTGTTCATTTTAGGGGCTTTTATTACTCAAGGAATGGAAGTGCAAATGATGTTGTTTGAGACTCTTGTAAAAAAGAAAATAATTATAACAATGGAAAAGAAGATTTTAAACTAATTCTACAAATGATAAAGAGTTTCAAGCAAAATGCATGAACAATCCTTCAAAAACTTTAAATGCAAACATTTCTCTTTTTGATGCAAAAAATGCACAATGCAACTTTGTCCTCAATGCGAGAAAAGTAAAGGAAGAAAACAAACAAATATTCTTTTCCTTTTAAATTCTTTTCAAGATGAGAAAAAAAAATCATGTATTAAGATCTTTTTATTTTTCAAATATAATATGTAAACAATGCAATGTAACATGAAAATGCATCTAAGAAGCTTTTTTCTTTTTTTTAAGGGGAAAATGAAAGCAAGGGAAGGGAAGAAAAAGCTTAAACTTAACTACAATTTTTTATTTATTTTTGGGTTTTGAAATGAAAAATTAAGGAGCAGAATAAAGAAACTTTTCTTTTCCTTTTCACAACATACAAATAGAGAAGGAAAATAAACAAAAGACTGTTTCAAGTCCTGGAACACTTCCAGAGGGTAGGGGTTCAAAAGAATCCAAAGGAGAGTCTAAAGCTTGTAAACAAACCTTCAAACTTTGAGAAAAATAGAGAGATAAAGAAGACCATACAAAAGAGATCATATTGCAATATTATAGACAAATCGAGACTTAAACCCTATCAAATAGTAGTCAATAGAGGTCCCCGATACTCAGGAGGACGTGAGAAACCAAGAGTTTCCTGGAAAAGTGGGAGGTTTTTTTTATAAAAATACTTCAAGATGATACAAAGACACGTGATGTGTTCCGAGACCCTGTGTATGTACATGGGATATGTCAAGTATGAATGTTTATGTACACGTTCTGAGCAACCAACAGGTCGCGTACATGTTTGAAAATATTCAAAAAAAGAAAAGATTCAGACTTGAAACCCAGCCCAAGTAACCTAGTAAAAACCTAGAAGGTGACCAAAGGCTCAGATAGACTTAGAAAGTACAAAAAAAAAACAATAAATCAAACCAAGAGAAGATCTCCTAAGCAGACCCTGAGGAGACTCCCCAATGGATTCGCCAATTCTACTTTGGGGGAAAATCCCCCTAGTCAGGGTCTAATGGCTAGGTAGAGTGACGACTCCTTAAAAGAAATAAAATGACCTATCCAAGTACCCAATCTCATAAACCCTAATGATTTCTTTTAAACAAGGGAAACAAGGAAAAGATGAAGAATGACACCTTGTATCCTTTTGGTCATAGTACATCCCCTTTGTACACTATTTTCTCTTGGATTGCAGGTCTCCTCCCAATGCTGACCTGAAACGACTCAGAAAACAATCTACAAGAGCATATATGCAATCATTATTAACATAAACATGTACTAATTCTCTGGAAATAAGCTATAAACATTCAAAAGTATTCACAAGAACATAGACACATGAATTGGGAAAGGAAAGTTATATTTTATTGATAACATATAAGGAAGATTACAACCAGAATCTTTAATGTCGATATTTCTCTACGAACATCCCTTGGGTTCCTCCAATAAGACTCCAAGTGGATTAATCCCACAATCACTAGCAAATCCTCACAATCAGTATGCAAAACTAAGGGGTTTGATGGATTGCATAAAAAGGATGAGAGAATCATATTGTTGAGTATCGATACTCATAACTGAATGCATAAACTCAGAGAGAAAGAAGGAGAAATTTGTACTGAGCTTCTTTGTTTTTTCAAAATTTATTTCAAATGACCCCCAAGTGCCTTTTTTATATGGAAATTAGATGGTTATTTGGTTGTGAGAAGGGATACAAGAGGTAAGAATGGTTATGCAACCCAAAATAGCCCGTAAACCCCGTGGGAGAGCACACAATTTTTATTTTTTTTCAACTTTTGTGAGTGTACATGGGTTGTCTATGTATCAGGTAGCTTATTTATGTGGGTTGCCTATGTATCAGGTAGCGTATGTATGCGGGTTGGCTATAGATCAAGGCACGCACGCCTTGAAAAATGATATTTTTGGCAAGGAAATCCATGAAAAGTGATTTGCAGGTGTGTATATGGATGGGCCATGATAAAAAATTCACAATGGTGGCATTTTAGACTATAACACCAAGGGGGCATAAATGGGGTTGAATGTACATGTAATGTGTAAATGTATATGTAATGAGATCAACCTAATAGTAAAGGGGCTTATTCTGATATTTTAAGCATCTGGTTCATAACATTAGGTGTTACAACATCGATTCCAAGGTTTTTCTACTTCAAGCGAGTTATCTTGGCATTTTCACTATAAATTTTTTCTGTGAAGTTTCAGACTATGAAATTTCAAAATACTAAGAAAGACATAACAAAGTTATATTGGTAAAAAAATAAGTTTTTGGGTCATTTTACTCTCGGATATACATTCTATGCAAGTTAAGGATTTTTACTACGTCTGAAACCAATCTCAAATGAGTCATTTTGGGAATTTTCCTATAACATTTTTTCTGAAACTTTTCAGACTATGAAATTTTTTGAATACTAAGATGACATAATGAAGTTATATTGGTAAAAGTTTTAGGTTTTGGGACATTTTACTTTTGAAGATACATCCTGTGCAAGTTAGGGATTTTTACTATCCATGAAATCAATCTCAAATGAGTCATTTGGGAATTTAGTTATAACTTTGTTTTGGTGATGTTTTACACTATTAAATTTTCAAAATCTTTAGGAGACATACTAAATTAATTTTGATAAAAATTTCATATTTTTTTTTCGCTCTAATTCCCACGATAGAGTCTGTGGAAGTTAGGGAATTAGACTAGTCCTATAACTAGTCTCAAACAATTATTCTTGGTAAAATGGTCACATATTATTTAGTAAATCTCCAAATTTAGTGCCACGAGTTGCATTAGATAGATAACAAGTCATATTATTTCAGGTAAAAATTTCATAATCATATTATAAAAATTGGAGGTGTGGCATTATGTACAAGTTTTCTCTCTAGAAAACACCAAAACTCATCAATTTTTGGGAAAGTTACCATAACTTTCACTTGGCACATAAAATTTTGATCAGACCTGTGGCATAGTTAAGAAAAAATATTATAGAACTACATGCCAAAATTTTAGATTTAGAAGAGCCAAAATTTCAAGGTTACACTGAAAGGAAGGTTGTCCAAAAGGATATAGTCCAAATCAACTTTTCAAAGGTATGTTGACTTAAAACTATCATAACTTTTGATTGGGATGTCCAATTGAGTTGATTCAAAATCCATTGGAAAGAGAAAACATATGATATTATATTATAAAAAGGTTTGTAACTATTTTAGATCATTATTATTAATATATTGAAGTTGTAATTTGAAGGTTTCGGTTAGACTTCAATTAAGAATCAATGGAAATACCTAAGTTTAGTGGAAATGAAGATAAATATGAAATCAATCCTATGGAAATGCGGGGTCTAGACTCATACACAACATGTCGCTTCCACAAATATGGTTGTCCTAAAAGAACATCACAAACTTCAAGGGGAGAAATATAACACAATTCCTCATCTTTGAAGGGCTTGATGTCGTAGGGAAGATGACATTGTTGGCTGGCGTGGTGATCTCTTCCTTGGCGAAGCCAGTCGATGGTGTAGGGATGCGGGTGTGATGTCATCAGTAGGTCCAACTACTTGACAATCTTTGATAAGATCATGTTCTTCTGAAGGCCACTATCAACAATGAAATGAAGCGGAGCCCCCTTTACCCACATCTGTGAGTGAAACAAGTGTTCGCCTTCCTCTAGTTCTTATGGTTCGCTTGGTTGGACTTTCGTGGTAGTGACAGTGGTGCTAGGTTTGACATCGATAATCTTCTTCCCTCCTTATGGATTTGATTCAGAGTTAGAATCTGTGTCTAACTCGAAAGATTTCAACTCAACCACCAGTGACTTCATGGAGAGACATTATTCAGTGTTGTGCCAAGGGCTTTTATTGTATTCACACCACTTTTCCATGTCCTTCTTAGACTTTTCATTACCCTTCTTGGGTTGCGACTTGGACTGGTTGTCCTGAGAGTGTCCATATTTTCTATGTCCCTTGTTTTGTGGGCTGGGGCCACCTTTTCCCTGCTTCGGTTGTGAGGAGTTTGTAGATCCAAACTCTCACCTCTTCTTCTTAAATTTCTATTCGATCTTGACAACATATCTATAAGTTGCACCTAATTATGCGATGCCCAAAAAATCCATTTCTGTTTGAATGTATCTATGCAGAAAGTCATAGTATTTAAGCACCAAATGTCGTTCAAGGTATTTGATACCCAATTTGGTGCACAGGGTATGGAAAATATTGGTGAAATTTGGTATTGTTTGGTCCCTTTTCTGACGAAGCATGGTCCATCTTGTGTACTGGTCCTCATAGCGTCCAACAAGGTAGTATTGTTATTTAATGGAATCCATGAAGGAACTCCATGAGGGGGTGACTACAAATATTATAGATTCCTCTATGGCTCTTTACTTAGAGTAAGTATCGCACTATTCCTTAACATGGGGGACGAACTTGAGGAGTGAAAAAGTAATATTTTCCCTATCGAAAAAATTATGGACCGAAAAATACCCTTTGTGCATAGTTAGCCATTTATCTATAGCATCCGCATTTATCGGTCTTTCAAATAATGGAATATTAAAATTTACTTGTACATTGAAGGGGGTTGCATGGCCACTTGATGAAGATGCATCTCTTGTGGGTAGCCATTGAAGGATCTGTGCAAAGTTGTCCATCATTTCGTTCATTTGTCGCGCAAGGGATTCCTCGAGCAATAGTTTAAAAGGATCTCCTGCTCCATCATATTTCTTCTCATCCCCCATGATTTTTTGTGTGACCATTCTTGCAAAGGCTCGACTGGTTCGAGTCCCAACTTCTTGTACCCAGATCTTGTCGGGGACATGCACAAAGAAAAATAAATGAAGAGAAGACCACTCAAATACCATTGATACAGATTTATGAGAGGAATGAAATGAATAACATACTGATTACAATAACACAGATATACAAATAACAACAACAAATATCCATTGAACAATAACTTCTATTGAATAAATAAAATAGGTTGAAACTGTAAAACTGCAGAACGGAAAGCAACTTGCTCGAATGGTGGTAGCTATCTATGAGAAGAGATGTGGCTGCTACATGCATATATATGAGAATAATGATTACAATGAGGTTCCATAGGCCTTTCTAACATTACTCATGAACTCCAAAACCCTATACATCCAAAAACCTAACCCTAGGAGATGAAACACTACAAGATGTGGGCCCCGATGGGTAAGTTGGTACCTCAACTTCTAGGGGTCATATAGTTTGCATATGACCTCTGTTTTAGGCATGTGATATCCTGTTGAAAAGGTATTTTAGAGGACTACACATTATGCCATCAAAATTCTAGCTTTGTGTAAAATTTTACTGTGCCAAGAAAAAAAAACACTATTTAGGGCCCAAAAATGACCCTGGAAGTACATAAAGATGTACTGACATGAAAACTTCCAAAATAAGCCAGTTGGAATAGGTGGGAGAGCACCAATATCCACCTAGATGTTGTGTAGGTATTCAGGATAGCCTTGGAAGTGTAGAATCCACAATTACAAATAAATGTCATCATTACAGAGAAACATGTTGAACTAAAAACTGTCAAGAGGAGCCAGTTGGAATAGGTGGGTGGCTGCCAATATCCACCTGGATCAATGAATATAGAGAATATACATCCAGTGGGGTTGTTGTATCCACTTACCATTCCATAATGGAAGTGGGAAGTTGTTACAATTGATTTTATTACAAAGTTTCCTAGAACAATGAAGCAACATGATTCCATCATGATGGTGGTGGAAAAATTAACTAAGGCAACAAATTTTATTCTAGTGAAGACAACACACAAGACAACAAATATTGCATATATATATATGAAATAATTTTCCAGGATGCATGGAGTGACTAATGAAATAGTTTCAGATAGAGATCCAAAATTCACTTCTAGTTTTTGGAAAGGTTTGTTCAAAAGATTTGGTATAAATCTAAATCTCAGTACACCATATCAGCTAGAGTCAAATGGGAAAATAGAGATGACTAATAGAATAATGGATCATTTATCATTAAAAATGAGTCTGTTTGGAGCATTGTATGGAATAAAGTGTAACACTCTAGTAAGTTGGTATAACCCATAAGACAAAGTAGTTGTTGGGCCAGATTTGTTGAAGGAAATAGAATAGAAGATGGAAAAAATCAAGAAGAATTTAAAGGCTTCCCAGGCTAGACAAATTTTTTATCCAGACAATAATAGAGTTTTTAGATATTTTAAAGTGGGAGAACATGTGTTCTTAAAAGTGAAGGAGAAAACAAGTTCATTAAGATTAGGAAGTTTCTCAAAGCTGTCAATAAGATATTGTCGACCTTTTGAAATATTAGAAAAGATAGGGCCAATTGCATACATGATAACATTTCTTGCATCCATGAGAGTGCATAATGTATTCCATGTGTCATTATTAAAGAAATTTGTGCTTGACCCTAACCACATAATTGATTGGAGTGTGATCTAGGTAGAGCACAAAGGGGATTTTCAAGTAGAAACAATATGCATCCTAGACCGAAAAGTCAAAGTTCTCAAGAACAAATCCATAGGACTAGTAAAGGTTCAATGGACCTACTACGTGTTGAGGCTTAAAATCACAATGATGAATACTGGCCACAAATGATTTCTAAGCTCTATTATGTATTTATGATAATAATAATTAACTAGTAGGTGGGACGCCCTTGTAGACTAGAGGCACTATGATGGATGTGTTACGCTTATATGTTTGATGATGTTATGATGATGCCTACACAATCTTATATAGTTGATGATGCAGTCTTGGTTTCATTCGTTATGACAACATGGTTGGTTGATGTATTATTGCTAAACGATGTTGGTGGTCACTCACAATACAGGGCCGTGCTATGGATATAAGGATTACTTTGTTTTACATGTGTTATGTTATGCATTGATTAATGATCTTACACATGATTAATCCTGTGGTGATTTTTAGAAGAGCACGGTCTCTCTGACTTCAAAGACCATCTCTTGATCGAGTCTATGTATTTCATCTTTGTGATAAAATGGTTTGAAAAGAAAGGGAATGGGTTATCTATAGCCCTAAGAACTTTCCATTTCATCGATTATGGTTTTTTCATCCATTGCTATGTTGAACCCTAGAACGATCATGATTCCATTTAAGTTTAAAAGCAATCTATGTGTGACATGGTTTTTTTCTCCTCGTGCATTATATGGCTTTGTCTTTTATTGAGCATTTATTTTAAAAGGGAAGTCTGTACATGTTTAATGTACACGGATATCAAGCTCAAAGCTACATGTTTTTGGTTAAATGTTATTGTCAAATCAAGATTGGTGTTGTTTATATTGTTGTTGACCTGTGTGTGATTAAATCGGGGCTGATTATTGTTTGGATGAAAGTGGATTGTGTCTATCAGTATTGGAAGTCGATTGTTGGTAGTTAACACTAGGTCTATTATTATTTGATTTCAAGATTTGAACATTGGATATGGATAATTGGAATCACTGTGCATATTTTGTTTTAAAAGAAAAGGAAAAGGGTAGCATTGGAGAATGAAGGACTGTGGCTCAAATGGTTATGATGTTACTATGGAATTGGAAATGATATTTGCTTAGTTATTGCATAGGATTCACAGATTGATATAATTGAAGGATTCTAGGAAATTGAATTGTTTTTTTTATTCAAGACAATAAGCATTATGTCCGTAAATATGGAACAATTAAATTATTTTGGTTTTAAAGTGGATGATTTTTGGATTATAATTGGAATAGAGTTATGTTTGTTGTTTGATTTAATTTAGTTTTATGAACAATATCTATATTATTCGCTCTCATATTCTCACTTTTTCACTCATTATAACCCCCTCACGATCCCAATTTCATTTTTTTCATGCCCTGTTCTATAAAATAAAATTAAAACTCTGTATGAGAGTGATAAAGATATGACATAGAAATAGGTGGTCATTGATATGTTTTGGTATTGAATACAAAATTGATTATTTAATGATTTTTTTAGGAGTACTCGTGTTCTTACTCCATGCCATGATATCACTTTTTCGCTCATAACAATCCCTCCATATATCCCATGAACCCTATTTCACGCCCTGCTCATTTAACGATTATTAAATTATTATTATGGATTGAATTGTATGGGTCTTAAGTAACGTCCCTCCTCGTTACGAAACAACTCTGATAACAGGTGCAATTTTTTTTTTTGTGTTAAGGTGTGTGCGCTCGTGTAAAAAGGAACAGACACACTTGACTCTACGTTGCTACCCGACGACTAACAAGACGCAACCACGAAGATCACAACAATAAGACAAGGTGCACAACAAGTACCTGAAAGCATTAACGATCATAGCCATAAGGCGCCCAACGCAAACATTTAACGACATACTGGGTTAAGCACAGTACGAACATAGAAGGAAGAATCCATAGTAGTCAATTTTACTATTTCTGCACAAGAAAGCAGGGCGTTTAATCTTAGTTCTCTGCTCCGGAGAGAGAGAAGGTCAGATAGGCTCCTGGCCGACTGGTCAGACAGAAACTAGTAATCTCTGTCAGGTGTGTCGCAAGAGTGGAAACCTTGCCTTTAAAGGGCCCGAGACTCTTGATACGGCACTAGATTCTTTACACAAAAAAATCACACACACAGACTTATATACTAAGGCTACATGGAGGTGTCTACATCTCACCCGACACAAGCAGACCAAGCAAAAAAACAATTACCAACAAGTACAACAATAGTCGAAAGGACCACCATGTCCCCTATGGAAGGTGCAAGTCGGAAGGACTCCGATGCTGACCCAACATGGTTTAAGACAAGGCGTTATCTACGACTCAAATTGTATTGATTACAGACCAAAATCTCCAATTAAATTCCAATAATCTATGAGTTACCCAACCACCCTTTGGAAACAATGTAAACTCAAATGATTGCTAATTCTAATTACTAACTCAAAATAAACGATTGCGCTTAGTTCGAAGACATTACATTTGGTTAACAATTCCAACAATTTAAAAACATTACCCTCAAATATTAATCACATCATATTTTTATTACCCTTACTCGGTCATTAAATTATTAATCTCATTACACCTTGTATGTCACCAATACCATAAATTTTCAGTAACATTATCCACAACAACATCGCATTTTATATTGTCATAACCTTGTAAACAACTATCTACCACACTACTTCGTGCATGTATCAATACAATTTACATTTACCTTCCTTAAAACAATATCAACATTGCATTTTATATTGCCATAACCTTGCCAATAAAATATCATTAAAATTACATAGTAGCATTACGCATCCCTATAAAATAACAATCTATTACAGCACTGTACATTAACATTCCATTATATTAATGACATTCCCTTACATTGCATTAACATTTCGTTGCATTTACACTAACACAAATAGCTTGTTGTTGGTATGGTAGCATTGGTAACATATATCTAATTGGGTTTTAAATAAGCTTACTTCCTTCTACATTAACATATACTATCCTATGTAYTTATGTAAAAGGGGAGCATCCTTGAAGAAAAAGTAAAAGAATTTTTATTTCTTTTTTTGATAATGACCATTTAACTGTCSTCAATATAAACATATAGTAGGATAACAAGGAACATGATTCTAAGCATAAAATGAAAATATGATTATGAAAGAGATGAGGTATATATCGCTTCGTCTGAAGTGTCCTTATCAATTAAGATTGACATGAAATTGAACCATAACTTTTGAGAGCTCAAATACTCTGGATTTATGTTCTTTGTAGTCATGGAGAAGGAGGTTTCATACAATTGAGTCGGTGCTACAAAATTTTAGGCATGAAGTGGTCTAAGTACTAAGGTGAATCAAGTCATTCACCCGATCTATGTCCAACATAGAATTCCCCAATTAAAATTCCCCCACATTATCTCGAGATCCAAATAGGAGTGGAGCAACTACGAATGGTCCAAAGTTGACGTGGATTCTGATAGTCAATTAAAAGTAAAATATAAAAACTGAAAATGCAGGGATTTTGATATTCGTTTCAAATAACAATTTAATCTGAAAGTGCAGGGATTCTAATAGTTATTCAATAAAGGTTTTAAGGATTGAAACCGCAAGGATTCTAATATTTGTTTTGAAATAAAAATCAAAACTGAAAATTGCAGGAATTCGAATATTCGTTTCAATTACAACTCAGAAAAGGAAGACATAGGGAGTCAAGGTTAAACTTATCAGTTGCCAGAAAAGCCAATAACTATCGCCAGAACTCATTTACCAGGACGAATTGGCAGTAATCATAAAAAAACGAATTGCAAGTTACAACAACATTATAAAACGAATTGCCAGAACGATTTTACAAGGAATGAATGCCAATACACTCCTAGCCATGTTTAAAAATGCCCCAGTCAGATATAATGACACCCACATTCATATATGAATGCCCACATTTAAAACAAAACGCCCACAGAAATTTGTAATGCCCACATCACTGTAAAAACGCCCCTAGAAATTTTATAAACGCCCCCATTAACATGAAAATGCCCACATTAACATAAAACGCCCTCGTTAATATTAAAAACGCCCGCTGAATATAAAAACGCCCCTGTGATATATAATACAGCCTCAAAGATATGAAACGCCCCCATTCATATAAAGAAAACGCCCACGGCAATATAAAAAAAATCCCTGGTAATATATAATATGCCCACACTGGTATAAAAAGCCCACGGCAATATGAAAATGATCAGATTGAAACAAAACGCCCATGGCAGTATGAAAATGCTCAGATTAAAACAAAACGCCCATAACCAAATTTAAAAACGCCCCCAGTCAGATATAAACACAACCATTAACTTAAAAACGCCCACTGGGTAAAAACAACCATTAACATATGAACTCCATACACCCAKCCATTAACATATAAACGCCCTACACACAAAAATGAACATATAACGCCATTGCAAAGGTAAAAACGCAGACAACAATGCAAGGCACAGCGGGAGATCACACAGATCCAAGGAAGGTCACAGAAATCAATCAACAATCCTTCAGTTTTTCTATAAAAATTCAGTCATGAAACCAAAAATCAGTTTACCAACTTAACACCTGCAGATCTAACCATATATCCAAATGCGTTCTACTCTACCAGAAATAAAAATCATACCGTTGTCTTTTGCCCGCCTCGGATGATGTCCCGCGCTCCGTGCCGCGTCCCGCGCTCCATGCCGCTCCTTCTCGCCGACCGTAGAGACCTCACCGATACCTCCCAACCATTCGCTAGGGGTACTTTGCTTCCCCCTTAGCCCCCCGAGCCGCAGAGGTGCCACACAAATCCAGATGGTAAGTCTAGCTTCCCAGCTCACCTCGCAAGGCTGAGCTACCACTCCAATCCGAGCTGGAAAATCCCAACTCCTCACAAGCAATCAGTCAAGTCACAATTCGGCAGCGTAAAGTTACACTAATAGCCGATCCCCTTTTCCCCTCATCTCCCTTTCTTTTATAGAGTTTTGAGACCCACGAACTTTCCTAAATCACATTTATTTTAAGTTTTAATGGAAACCCTCTAAAAATTCTCTGTTGTACAAGTGTCATTCATCCCCCACGTTTCTCCAAAATTATTTTCTTTAATTTATTAAAAGACTCATTTCCCTCATCCACCTAGAGTCGCTCCTAAAATTACTCCTAGGTGTTCCTAGATCCCCTTACATGCTTTTAATAACTTTCCCTAAAATGAAGTTTCTAAATTTAGTTCATTTTAGAAAGTTCTTAATTGTAGATTCCTTACTATGTTGACTTTGCTTTTTACCCTATGTCCCCTTCTTTCCTTTATTATGGTTCCTTTATTACTTAGTTTCCCTATTTTTATTATTCCCTTTCTTC
>ML782228.1:652626-683051 GCA_009831015.1 Picea engelmannii | reverse complement strand
CCAAAAAGGTAAATGCGCTAGTTAATCTTTTCATTTTATTTTTAAATTCATAACCTTTTTATACTCCCCCCCCACGTTAAATAATTTTATTTCTTCTTTAAAAATTAAAACCACAGATTTCAATTAATTTATCCCTCTCTTCACTTTACCCCCCTAAATTCAAGAAGACTAAGACCATTACTTAAGTGGGTTTTAGTTTACAGCTTTATTTTTTTTTATTTTTTTATAGGGTCTTTTCCTTAGGGTTAATCGAAATTTTATCTCAAAAAAGTTTTTAGACTTAGGTTTAGATTTTGAACTGCGTGACAATTGTTTAGGGGAGTCGTTTTAAGAATTTCTTAAGGCGTTAAAGTCTTAGGGCCATCTAGGTTTGTTTCTTCCTCAACATAAATGCGACATGCCCTTTAGGACGCACCACGTGCTCCAAGGGTGCCACTCGCCTCGTTCGTTTCTTTTGCGCGACGTGCCCTTCAGGATGCACCACGTGCTCCAAGGGTGCCACTTGCCTCGTTCGTTTCTTTTGCGCAACGTGCCCTTCCGGATGCACCACGTGCTCCAAGGGTGCCACTCACCGACTTGACTGATTGGTAGACATCTATAACCCCTGGAGTCAACACTCCACCAGGTGAACTTGTGGGAGACTAAGGGCTCTAAGGAATAAGGCTCTCGCCTTATTGCGCGCCCCTTAGAATCATCGTGAGTGACTGTCGCATTCTTCCCTCACGGCATCATGGATCCTCTCGAACTAGGTAATCGTTAACCTACAGTTCGAGCCATGGCGGGAGTGCTAGTAGGCTGTGGCAGGGCTGTTGTCCACACATCTCCCTCAACCTCTCTGGAAATTGTGTGTGGCCCCTTTACTCCATATGTGAGTCTGGTCGGCAAGCTATCGTCAGCCTGCATCATCAACAAACGTGTCAAAACATGTCCACATCATAACATCAAATCAATGTAATATCACAGTAAATAAATCAACCCAAATAGCACACTCCCTGACTCAATCCGGAGTCCAAGGGGTTCCATCGATGCCTCAGCATCCTCAAGGTCCAAAAACCCTGCACACTCAGTAAAACCGAGTCAATAGAACCTGTCTATGTCAAAGAAGTAAAACATCATGTCATCTATCATAATGCATCATCATCAAGGATAAATGTTTTATCATCATAAAAGTCCAGATCACTTGCGAGCAAGTGTCCTCAAAGAATAAGTTTTCTCTGTGCGCCAAAGCGGGATGTTACATCTTATTTTAATTTATGAGCCAAACTTTGTTTCATATAAAGAGAATGGCATGTATGGTTTCTTAAGGGCTAGTTTCTAATAAATTGCTACATACATGATGAGATTCTTCAACACAGGCAGTGATGGAAGAAATAATAGAGGAAGAGGTAATGTTGATCCTTAGGAGTTGAACCAACTTTTTCAAGATGGGTTCTTCAATTGAATTGGGAAAAGGATAATTCAGCCTAGACCAGAGAGGCCTCCTTTCCATCCCCAAAATGTTTCTGGTGTCCCTGTGTCTTCCCATGTATCTATGCAACCATAAGTCCTCGAAAATGATGGATGATATAAGATTGTTCATCCGACAGTGTCCGACCATCGTGGCTAGCCCAACTTGTCATTTCCTACTCCTCCTCCACCTGTAAACCCAAATTCTCAAATTTCCCCTGCACACTCACCTGATCAGTCATCTCATGCTAGAAAACGACTTAACACCGAAGCTCCCCATGTACAAGACAAAGGTAAAGATGTTGCTTCTCCCTCATCTCCTTCTAATGACTCATCCAAATCAGTTTCCTCCCGGATGCACCTGAGAGATGATTTCTCCCATGTTATTAGTGAGATTAAGCCTCAAGGTTCCACCCAAATTAAGGCTAATTCTGGGAAGTCCAAAGGGGACAACAGTGACAAAAGAAGGATTTCCTCTCAAAGTGGCAAATATGGATTTTGATTTATGTGTTTATGGTTGTTTTGTTGAAGATAATGAATTGCAAAAAGTTTTGGACAACAAACTATTTGTTTGGATATTGTGGATATTTACATGTTTTGGATATAATTTGAAATAATTCTGATATTTAAATTTCAAAATTTGGAAATAATTTATGGGAGTGACAAGGAGGCATGTGTTTAATTGGTTGTCTAATTGTGTTTATTTTTGTTAGCAAATAAAAGAGAGTCACAAGGGGTCCCACCTACTTAGTTATTATTTAATAAAGACCCTTGATTATTATTATTATTATTATTATTACTCCCCCTAACTAAAATTAGTTAAGTTTTATTAAATTAACTAAATGAGGTAGTTGAAGTACTTCAATTGATTTGGAATGCATAAAATCCAAATGAGAAGGAAGAACAAAAGAAGAATAGAAGGAGAAAATATACTAAGGATTTCTCTTGAGTTTTATTGAGATAGTTCAGTTTTCATTCATTCTTCAATTCAGTAAAGGCTTAATTCTCTTTTTTGACAGCAGGGTCCTATTGTAAACAAGAAGGTTCAAAGCTGAATCATATCATTCAAATTCTTGTTTCAGAGGTGTTGATCTATCTTTGATAGTTTGTGTATACTTGTCTATTTATGGATTGAGTTTCATAACTGATAAAGGATATTGTGTAGAGTCAAGTGGGCAAAAGTATGTGGCAAGTTGATCCAGAGTTAAAGTTCATTTTTTTTACTTCTTGTCAGAGTCCTTTTGTATGGTTTTCATTAGGGATATCTATGTTTGACCTTGGTCCATGCCCTCACAGGGATTTCTGTAAAGAGAAAGATACTTTTGATTTCTTGGAATGAAATAAAGCGATTGATATTCTATCTCATTTATATTAATCTGTGAATTGGTTACTTTTTCTTTTGATATCCACTTTACTTTCTGCAATATGTTTATGTTCATAAAATTATATAAAAAGTTCATATTTTGCAACAATATTTTCATTTAAAAAATCAGCCTAAGCCCTTGTAATTAATACTTGTGGATTGGGAAATAATTTTTGAGGCTATAAAACATAGGGTGATATTCTCGACTATCTTGCCTTAACCAAGAAGGATTCAAAAATTCTTGAGTCAGATAAATTCATATATTTTCCTCAACACTACGGTCATGAAAAAGATACATGAGAGCATAACGAAACTATGTGGTTATGACCAAAGTGATGTATACGTGAGATGTGTTTCTGAATTTTAATTAATAAAATGTGATGTCATCTACTAAAGGGACATTGATAGATATGGGGGATGAATTAATCCATAAGAGAGGGGAGGGTCTAGAAGAATGTTTAAGAGGGGTCCCAGGGGGAAATACCCATGTCTATTAATTCCGCCCACATTCTTGAATTTTATTATCATTATGTAGTAAACTATATTTTCTCATTGAGTGTTCCCAAAGATAATCATTAAATTCATGTAATAGGGTGGGTGTAAGAAGCCACATCCCATAGTTATTGGAAGCATGGGGGATGAGTACAATTAGCTTAGGGAAGTGTATTCAAAGCTGAAGACTGAAGAGCAAGGTTTTTAGGCTTGAAGAGTGAAGTCCTATGTTTGTAAATGTGTTGAACCTACACATAATATATCTAGATAAACAATAATACACACATTTGTAGAGAGAATTTGAGAAATAGGAAGCAGAGAAAGAATGGAAGAATTCTCATTTAAACCGTATTCCACACTCAAAGAGTGAATAATTTACAATAAATATAGGACACATGAGTAACTAATGAGCCATAATGGTGGTGTAGAGTGATCTGGACACACACCAATAGTTACAGGATTAAACTGCCACCTAGTCTAGTCTCTCAGAAAGTTACGGGAGTGAACTGCCACCTAACTGAGTTAACTAGTCAATCAATCTTCAGTTAACTGACTGAAACATAGTGTAGTGAGGAGTAGATCAAGGAATCAAGGGTAATGTGCCAATATGGTGATGAAACCAAGGAAAGTGCACATTATCATGGTGATGATCCCAATGTTGTATGGTGACAAAACCAATGCAACATCTAGACTCAACTCAACGAGTCAAACTGAAGTGTCAACTGAAGAGAATATTCTTCAGGTGGAATATTCTCCCTTAAAATATAGGAGACTTGATAATTATTAATTATTATTAATAAACAAGGAAAAAACTTAGGAAAAATAAATCCTAGGTGTGTGTGAAGTAACTCCAACACCCTGCATGAACATCACTATGGTGAAAATAAAGAATGTGTCCCGACAACAAGGCCATGTTAGGTACCCAAATACAAACAATACACTCAAATAAATGAGGAGAGAGGGAAAACATCATGGGAACCCCCCCCCTCAAATTACAATGCATAAAAAAATAAAATGAGAAGGAACAAAAAGAAGTTGCTAAGCAGCCTTGTCCTTCACTCCAAGAAGACCTCACAATTGTGCAAATTTGTGCTCATTGAAGATTTTGTTGAAGATGTAGATGTTTGCATGGATCTGATGAAGTAGATGCATCATTGATATGTCCACCGATATCCACTTTCTCTTCTTGTAATGAAGAATATCCAAATAATGTTTGGATGGAACCTTGAAAACCGTGCGACCGTTTCCAGAAAAATGCTGAAATTTTGTTGATTTTAAAATGATCATAACGTCACTTCCCAGGCTCCATTTTAGATGATTTGTTTTTTGAAATTGGATATTTTCCTGAGAGGAATTCAAATATCCAATTTTTTTCTGCAAATTTGGCTTAGAAAATATCAGAATTGAGTTTGATGTGCGCATCACCCTTTTTGTTTCTTGAGATGCATACATTGCGCATGGAAACATATGTGCATGTGACTCCAGAGATGCATGCCATATATCTTTCACATGAATTTCAAAAAAGGAATATGAAATGGAGTATACATCATCTTCAATTAATGGAGTACAAATTTGTGCAAATACTTTTGTAGAAGACTCTTTAGAATAAGAGGCTTGATCTTCTAATGGTTTCTCTTCTGGCTCTATGTTTCAAATCCCCTGCATGAAATCTTCACAATATTATTTATTCCCAAATAGAACTTCCAATATTGTCCATAATTCATTTGGATTTGATTCTTGTGAGTCATCATATACTTGGTGGATAATTTCTGGAGAAATAGACAAGAAGATATATCCCATGGCCATATCTTGTCTATTGAGGAAGTCATTTTTCTCATTCGCGGAATCAGGCTCTACTTCCATTGCCATGGTTATTTGGTACAATCCTCTACTTCTTATAATAAGTATAATCTTTGGCTTCCACTCCAAATAGTTATGTGGTGTGAGAAGTATTATCGGTGAGTAAAATATATATTCCATCTTTTATGTGTTCTTCAATCTTCAATACCTGCAAAAAATAATTTGGTTTAGCTTTTGCTTAGTAATTTGTCGGCTCTGATGTAACATCCCGCTCTGGCGCACTGAGCAAACTTATTCTTTGAGGACACTTGCTCGCCAATGATCCAAATTATTATGCTAATAACACATTTGATTTTGATTATGAGGCATTATGGGTTGATGACATGTTGTTTTACTACATTGACATAGACAAGTGCCATTGACTCAGTTTTACTGAGTGTGAAGGGTTTTGGACCTCAAGGATGCAGAGGCATCAATAGAACCCCTTGGACTCCGGATCGAGTCAGGGAGTGTGCCATTGGGGTTTGATTTTTTCACTGTGATATTAGTGCATCTGACTGGATGATATGATATGGATATGTTTTGACATTATTTGTTGATGATGCAGGTTGATGATAGCTTGCTGACCAAACTCACATATGGAGTAAAGGGGTCACACGTGACTACCAGAGATCCTGAGGGAGAGGTGTGGACAACAATCCTGCCACATCCTACTAGCACTCCCGCCGTGGCTCGAACTATAGATTAACGATTACCTAATTCGAGAGGACCCATGATGTCATGAGCGAAGATTGCGACAGTCGCTCATGATGATTCTAAGGGGCGCACAATAAGGTGGGGGCCTTATTCCTTAGAAGCCCTTAGTCTCCCACAAGTTCACCTCGCGGAGTATTGACTCCAGGGGTTATTGATGTCTACCAAGTCAATCAAGAGGCGAGTGGCACCCTTGGAGCACGTGGTGCATCTTGAAGGGCACGTCGCGCAAGAAAAATGGAAAGAGGAGAGTGGCACCCTTGGAGCACGTAGTGCGTTCTGAAGGGAACATCGTGCAAGGGAACATATGAGGCGATTGGAACCCTTGGAGCACCTAGTGCGTCCTGAAGGGAACGTCACATTGTTGATGATAGAAGAATGAACCTAGATGGCCTTAGGATGAATAACATGTTAAGAAATTTTTAAAACATTCTCCCTAATTAAATGTCGCCCTGTATGAAAATTTAAGGTTTAACTCTAAACTATGCCAGTGGTAAAATTTTATCTCTCTATAAAAAAAAAAAATAAATTAACAATAATACAATAAAAATAAAAACCACATAAATAATAATTATGACCTTAGCTAAATCTTGTAACACGAAGGGTAAGAAATTTAATTTATTCATAAAAACAAAAAAATCTATTGGAATAATATTTAAAAGAAAAAGGGAAATTAATGGTTTATTATTTTGATAATTTTAAGATATTAATTAATTAAGAAAAGGGAAAAAGGGGTTAATTTCTACACCTGCCTTTTTGAGTTCTAATTAAAAAAGCGAAAGAGGGAAAATCTAAAAATTTAGGAAACTAGGAAAAGAGGTAAACACAAAAAGGGAAAAAGGGAAACATAAGGGAAAAAGCGGAAAGTCAAACTTAGAAAAAGTATCTACCATTAAGAGCTTTCTAATTTAAACTGAACAAGAAATTTAATAAAAAAGAAAGTTATTAAAACCTGTAAGGGATTTTGGGGACACCTAGGAGTGATTCTAGGAGTAACTCTAGGTTGGTGAGGGAAATAAAGATAATTAATTAATTAAAGAAGTTAATTTATGAGGAAGGAAGGGGATGGGTGACACTTGTATGGAGAAGAATTTTTAGGAATTTATTTTTAAAACTTTAATTAAATGAGATTTTAGGAAATAGAGGATGTTCGAAACTCTATATAATGAAGGAAGGAGAAGGAGGAGGGGGGGGGGTGGGGTGCTATTTGCATAACGTTACGCTGCTGAAATATCCACTTGACTGATTTAACTTGTGGGAGTTGGGATACCCAGCTCAGTGAGGAGTGGTATATCGGCCTTGCAAGGCGAGCTGGGAGCTAGTCGAAATCTCTGGATAGTGAGTGTGTGGCCCTTTTGTGGCTCGGGGGGCTAAGGGGGAAGAAGAGTACCCTTAGCATAGGTTGGGAGGTACCGGGGAAGTCTCGACGGTCAGCGAGCAGGAGTTGCACGGAGCACGTGAACGTCATTCAGAGTGGGCGATCAGGCAATGTACTCTCTTTTCATTTGTATGGTAGAATATATTAGGATTTATGCTTGGTTCTGCTTACTTAATGGAGAAGTAAACTGATGTTTTAAAAAAAAAAAAAGGATGAATGAAACTTTTATTTTCCTAGCTCAATGGTTGTTGTCTCCTATGGCCTTCATTTTCCTGCATGCCTTGACCACCTTGCTGTGTTGATTGTGACCTTCATGGTTGATTAGCCTTTGTCCCTAGATCACCAGTCTTCACTTGAGCAGTTGGCTAGGAGCCTGATCTACGGTCATCGCCTTAGCATTAAAAGATCTATGGATCTCAACACCCTTCTTTTCTGTGCGAGGATGGTGAGCGAAGGATGTCCCTGTCAGCCACCTACCTCTATTGTTTGTTCTTGGCTGATTGATTGGTCCTTGCACCTTTTGGGTTGATAATTTCCACCATTATCATTCCTATCTCCTAAATTTTGACTCTGAGTCTCAATATACTCATGGACAGTTTAGCTCAGTGTTTAAGGCACTCCATGGCAATAATCCTCTCTGTGTTTATAAACATCACTATGTTTGATCTCTGCGTTGTATTTGGGATTTGCATTTTATAACGCTCTACATTTTGGTTTATTTTCTTTGTGCTTTGTCTCAGCGGTTTTATTGAGGAACTTCCGTGCTTGGTTGGGTAATTTGACTGAGATTTATATATGATTGGTTGCAGTGTAACTTATTGACTGCGTTTTCTTTGATATAGTGACTACCATTGTAATGTATAGGAACCATGAGGTTAAATTTTAGGGAGGCATTTTCCTAGTGTCTAGACACCGAATTCCATGTTTTAACTCAACACTCTCATTTATTAAACTAAACAATTATTATATTTCAAATTTGCAAATTCTTTTAACTAGACAACATTGATACTTTTAAACTTAGCGAAATAATAGTTAAATTATTGTAGTTGATTTACATTCGAGTGATAGTGATAGCATGCAGCGATCTAGCAACAACGATGGTTTCTGGTGGGCGAAATTTTACGAAAAGATATAATACTAAGCTTTTGTTGATTGGAACCTAGAAATTGATAATAAAACTCAACGCCTCTCTTCTGTTAAAACTCAACCCTTGTGAACCTTTGCCAACATTTCTCTATGGGGCTATATGTTTCATTTTTCCCTCTGCAAACTAACAAGTCTGAGGCAAATTTACCTACCTCTTGACTGTGAATTCACCCACCAATTCTTCTGAGAAGCTGCTCGTCTTTTAGTGTGATTCTTCCTGATTTACAGAGCATGTCTCTTCACTTTTATTGGCTACGTTTTTACATTGAAAAACCTCACAGCCTCAATGATTAAAACTTTGCACACTATCTTGATCAAACCTGCGATTCACCATGAATAAAACCAACGATTATAATGACAGCTACTGGTGGCAGTTAATAATTATGAATTATCTCTTACCTTATATAATTTAAATGTGTTTTCTTGGGATCGGTGCTAAATGCTTACTTCTTTTATGATGAGAATGATAATTAATGTTAATTAAAATATAAGTGGGATATGATAATGAGGATGGTATATATATGTGGGGTTATGCTGTGGACATAGTTTTACATTGGGCAGTTGGACTTGTCGACATGCGTGAAAACGTTAAAACAAACTGTGGCTTGATTCGAGATTTGAATCCTGGGGAGACACATTACTAGAGTTAACCTGAACGCAGTTTATGGAAATAAGTAATCATTTCCAAGGGTTTAGAGAAGGGAACGAGGGAATAAATGCCTTGATAACAAGGATATATATATATATATATATATATATTCATGGATTTGCCTTTTATCCCTTCATAGCATTCAAGTCTGAACTTCCATTTTTTTGGGGGGATAACTGTAAAATAATAATGGCAGTGACAATGCTGGTTAACATTTGATTTGAACTTATTCTAGATGTCTCACATTGCAGGACCACTTAGACAGTTACTTTACTTACTTCTGAACAACATTGATTACTGGACAATGATTCCTTGACTGCCGACAACACAATCTTGAGTAGTGACTATGAATTGATAGATAAACCGACAACCCTTGGACTGCGTGCACCCTATGCATTTTATGTCACACTGTACTTAGGCCTTACCTTAAGAAGACTATAATATCTTCTTCGCCCAACAATTTACTAATCAACTTTTATCTACGATTCTTATCCTAGCTATTTACCGATTCACATTACTTTCTTTTATCGTAAAAGAACCCTGCGATTTCACTCGTGGATGACAAAGTTATCTTATAATAATTCTGCATTTTTGATTGTTTTAATGATAGATTTTAATAATTACTTAGAACCTTTGTGTTCAACGTTAAAACTAGCGAACCGTCAACCGACAACCAAGCATACAATAACCTATTCGGAAAGGACCTATAATTTAACTCCACTATCTCCGTTCTTGTTAACCTTGGTAACAACAACTGAATGACAAGATTGTTGGCTAAATGAGTTAGTGACCAGCACAACGATTTTTATTAAATGGATAGCGCAACATTTATTTGGGTAGCATAACCTTTTTGATTTTAACACTAAGGCACCACCGAGATTTTGAAAAATCTAATGTATGGCTGAGGGTTAGTATTTAATCGAGCGAGATTTTTACTTAGTCACCTTAACTAACCGCTTCCTTGAGTGGGTTGATCTTGAGGATAATCAAGGTAGATTGTTGTACAGGGAGGTAATAACTTTTATTACTATTAAATGATGCACAAGTTTGTCGTTGAAATTCCATTTATAGCATGTCTTGTTAGACAAGTTTTAATGTCGAGATAATGGGTTGTTGGTTAGTTTAGTTCACGACTCACCCTAGACAACATGCTTAACAATTATGGGCATGGTCATTTCCGAGTCAATTCATATCTTGCGCCATTTGATGGGCATTGTCATCTGCATTTGGTCAACCCATTGCCTGGGGTCATAGCATGGTTTTCTTGTCGGTATGTGGTTCCTAGCGCATCAGATTGTCTATAGTCCTTGGTCTGGCTAGCTTATGGTTGTGCCAAGGTTATTGACGCATCTATCACCTGGGAACGACATGATTCCGAATGAGGGGATCGTGCAACGCCCTGGGGAAACATGGTGAACGAGAACTTGGCCGGAGTCGGGGCTTTCTGTGTGAGTGTTGTCAAGCATTGCAAGCGTGCTTTTGGCACATGGGTTGAACGCCTTCAGACATTTAGTTTGCATGCCTTGGGGTTCTAGTCTTTGCTCGTCTAGGCCTTTGTGTTAGAATGGGGATGTTGTCCCTTAGCTTGTAGGCGTGGTCAAGTTTGGTTCGGGTGAGTAATCTTTCCTCCTTGTTGTTCGATGCATGTTTCACCCAATCGCCCTTGTGCCTATGCATGGTTTCATAATTGCCTGTTGCTTGGACCGCGTGCTTACGATCGTCGTCAGTGGTGATGTTAAATTATTTTCGTCATCACCTTCTTTCCCCAAAAATGAAAAAAAAAAATGCACTTTGGCTTCACTTGTAGTTGTAACAAAGGGGTCGTTACATATGGTATCAGAGCGGGGTTCAACCCTACGACTATGGATCGCCATGTTTCCACTACAGTAAACCTTTCAGTTGACTTAGCACTAACTAAAAACTTTAACGTGTTCTTGTGGTGATGTCGATTAGAGGACGTCACAAGGGTTTGCGACGAGTGTCATGGATAGAGGTGCGACGCCTCCAGAAGTATCGCACCCTTGGAGTCTAACCCCAAGGGGAGGAACAAGTCCTTGGGCTGGATCAGATTTTATGATGGATGATAATGGTTGACAAGGTGATTTAGGGGAAGGTCAGAGGCCTTGATTCACCATCTGTACTAAGATAAGTCCAGGGCGCCTGTACCCCGGAGGGTTTGCAATGCGCCCAACCAGTACTGTTAGTTTTCGCTTCGAACTTGAGATGGTCAATTTATGAGTTCTTTGGTGCCTCGGACGACACACCCTCTAAGGAATGGTGGGAGAGTATGGCGATGTGCTTGCACTTCACAATTTTACTTCCAACACGAAGGTCCGCATAGTGGTCCTCCACTGAAGGGGAGCACCCTTCCATGGCGGAAGACGCTCCTATCGTTTTTATTATGACTGTCGAAGATGTGTCATGAGAACGGTTTGAGGAATAGTTCTAGGAGAGGTATCCTTCTAAGGAATTCGTTGAGCATCATCTCAATGATCTCGACACCTTGCGACGAAGAAGTCGCACGGTGCCCGAGTATGAGGCCCATTTTGGAGGGGCTTCCGTGTGCTTCGCACCAAATTACCCAGAAACTTAAGGTCAAGAAGTTCGACTTTGGTCTTATTGTTAGAATTCAGCTTCTACTTTGGGTCCCAGGATTACTCGATTGAAGAAAGTATGTTGGAATGTGGGGAGCCACATTTCCAGCGCGACTGCCTAGTGAAGAGGACTAGAGCATCTGGATCAGTCGGACCCACTACCATGGGAGATTTGGGCAAGGCCCATCAGAATCATGCAGCGGTGAATAAGCGCTAGGCAGAGCACCAGTTGACTGTGCTCGAGACCTCAGGTACCATCACTGACAAGATGCTTAGTTTTGATTGATCTTGGTGCTACCGGGAGTTCCATTCTAGTGCCACGTTAAAAGGGATTAAAGCAGAGACAGTCAAACATAATGAGTTCAGCTTTGTAGAGATGGATTTGGGAGCCAAAGAGAAGGTTGGAGGAAGGGTTACGGGCTGTACCCTTAACCTGGGAGAGTTTTTCGATACTCAACTGTAAGACAAAACGGTTGAGCTTGGTTGATGATGAGGGACATAGACGTGTGATTGTAGGTTGAAAACAGGGAGTTTCCTTGAGGTTCATCTCTTCTTTGTAGCTACGGAAGATCATGTGCAAGGGGTGCAAGCTTTACGCGATCCTTGCATTAAATGAGAAGGGAGTAGCAGAAGGTTTAGAACACCTTCCAGTGGTGAGAGAGTTTGTGAATGTATTTTCGGAGGAGTTACCTGGGATGCCGCCGGAGAGGGAATTGGAATTTACTATAGACCTAAAACCAGGAACTGAACCGATAGCTATAACACCTTATCGGATATCGACCTCGGAGTTACAGGAGTTGAGAATGCAACTGAAGGAGTTGTTGGACCTAGGACTGATACGTTCGAGTGTGTCACCGTGGGGTGTGCCGGTTAATTTAATGAGAAAGAAGGATGGGTCATGGAGGCTTTGCATTGACTACCGTCAATTGAACAAGGCCACAATCAAGAATCAATATCTGTTGCTGAGGATTGATGATCTGTTCAATCAAATGAAGGGCACAATGGTGTTCTCAAGGATCGACTTACGATCAGGATACCACCAGTTACGGATTAAAGAATATGAAGTCCCTAAGACCACCTTTAAGACGAGGTTTGGACATTACAAGTTTACTATTTTACCATTTGGACTGACAAATGCCCCAGGGGTATTTATGAATTTGATGAACGGGGTGTTCTGTGAGTACTTGGACAAGTTCATCCAAGTATTCATTGGCAATATTTTGATCTACTCTCATATGATGGAGGACCATGACGAGCACTTGCGCTTGGTACTAAAGTGTCTGCGAGAGCACAAACTGTATGGGAAGTTGTCCAAATGCTCTTTTTATCAATCGAAGATTCACTACTTAGGGCATGTCATCTCCAACGAAGGCATCACTGTAGATCCGACCAAGGTCGAGGCTATTATGGAATGGCGTGCACCAACGAATGTTCCAGAGGTGCGTAGCTTCATGGGTTTAGAAGGATACTATCGATGGCTCGTCGAGGGGTTTTCGAAGATAGCAAATCTGATCATAGAGTTGCAGAAGAAGAACACGAAGTTTATTTGGACCGAGAAATGCGCGGAAGCATTTTGTAGGCTCAAGGAATTGTTGACAACAACACCGATACTAAAGGTCCATGACATGGATACGGACTTCTTGGTATGCACTGATGCATACAAAGAAGGCTTAGGTGGGGTCTTGATGCAAGACGGATGAGTGATTGCTTACATTTCGAGGAAACTAAGAAGGCATGAGGAGAACTATGTGGTGCATGGTTTGGAGTTGTTAGCCATCATATATGCCTTGAAGGTTTGGAGACACTACCTTGTTGGACAAAAGTTTGAACTAAAGACTGACCATTATGGACTTCAACACATTTTTACGTAGAGAAACCTGAACGTGCGACAACGGCATTGGTCGGAATTGCTTAGCAAGTACGACTTTGAGATTACCTACATAAAAGGAACAATGAACCGAGTGGCAGATGCATTGAGTCGGAGACCATGCATCTTTTTGGTGCTGCGACTTCAGGCGAATCTGCATGAAAAGATTCTAACTTTATAGCATGAATATGAATGGTACAAAGAGGTCGAGGGTTTTATCAGACAAACCACAATGATGGTACCATGATTTGAAGGATTTTCATTTGATAGCGACGGATTATTGAGGTTTAAAAATTGGATCTATGTACCACCGAGTGATGAGTTGAGGATGTTGATCCTGAGTGAGGCTCATAGAGCAGTTTACATGGCTCACCCGGGAGTCACAAAGATGAGGGAAGACCTTAAACCCTTATTCTTCTGGAAGGGAATGAAGGCAGACATAGTCAACTATGTGGCTAGATGTCTAGAATGTCAGCAGGTAAAGGCTGAACATAGACACCCAGAAAGATTACTACAACCACATGCTTTTTCAGAATCAAAATGGGAGGTTATTTCGATGGATTTTATTGTTGGATTTCCACTGACAGCAAGGAGACATGACTCGATTTTCGTAGTAGTAGACACTCTGATGAAGAGTGCTCACTTCATTCCTGTGTGTACGACGTATCATGCACTTAACATAGCTAGAGTATTCATCAATGAGATTGTGAGGCTTCATGGCGTGCCTAAGAGGATTATATCCAATCGAGGATCGATGTTTACTGGACGATTTTGGACGAGTTTCCAAGAGGCCTTGGGAACCCAACTTAACTTAGTACTGCGTATCACCCGGAGACTAATGGGCAGACCGAACGAATGAACTAGACATTGGAAGACATGTTGCGCATGTACGTGATGGACCAACAAAATTGTTGGGAAGAATTCTTACCGCTGGTGGAATTCACTTATAACAACAGTTACCAGAGCACCATTAAGAGGGCGCCTTTGAGTTTCTTTATGGGCAACTGTGTCAGACGCCTTGAGTTGGGATCGACATGAGGATAGGGTCCTGGTGGGACCAGAAGTGATCCAAGTAATGGAAGATTAAATGAAAGCTAAAAGACAAGGGATCAAGGAAGCGAAAGATTGGCAGAAGAGTTGTGTTGATACGCATCGTGTTGACCATAGTTACGATGTGGCGACCGAGTATTTGTGGCAGAAACCGCTTAAGAGTTCGATCAAGTTCAAAAAAGGGGTTAAACTATCTCCTACGATATTGTGGAAGGGAGAGGCTCGTGGCCATATGACTAGCCTTGCCTAATTCTTGAGGCATATGCACGATGTATTTCACTCCTCTGTTGAGACTTTATGATTTGTGATCCTACACATGATTTGACATGAGCACCTTGCGGGTGTCGGATGAGGGTGTGCTCGCGGTTGAGCTATTCCGCACCTTGGATCATTGCATTCAACAGCTGTGATGTTGAATAGTGGATGAGGTCAAGGTCCAAAGGGACAATTATAGTCCGCACTCAACGACATGGGAGGACGCATATGATATGCGCCAACAATTTCCATTTTTTTTATTTGATAGATAGACTTATGATACTGTGCTACACTTATTTAGGCATTTTACTATGAAACTTCGGGATGAAGTTTAGACCAAGAGGGGGTGTATGTAACACCCCGCTCTGGCACACTGAGTGAACTTATTCTTTGAGGACACTTGCTCGCCAGTGATCTGGATTATTATGCTAATAAATCATTTGATTTTGATTATGATGCGTTATGGGTTGATGACATGTTGTTTTTCTACATTGACATAGAAAGGTGCTATTGAATCGGTTTTACTGAGTGTGCATGGTTTTGGACCTCGAGGACGCAGAGGCATCGATGGAACCCCTTGGACTCTGGATTGAGTCAGGGAGTGTGCCATTGGGGTTTGATTGTTTTACTGTGATATTGGTGCATCTTACTAGATGATATGATATGGATATCTTCTGACATGATTTGTTGATGATGCAGGATGACGATAGCTTGCCGACTAGACTCACATATGGAGTAAAGGGGTCATGCACGACTACCAGAGATATTGAGGGAGAGGTGTGGACAACAGCCCTGCCACAACCTACTAGCACTCCCACCATGGCTTGAACTATAGGTTAACGATTACCTAGTTCGAGAGGACCCACGATGTCAGGAGGGCAGACTGTGATAGTCGCTCACGATGATTCTAAGGGGCGCACAATAAAGCGGGGCCCTTATTCCTTAGAAGCCCTTAGTCTCCAACAAGTTCACCTAGCGGAGTATTGACTCCAGGGGTTATTGATGTCTATCAAGTCAGTCAAGAGGTGAGTGACACCCTTGGAGCACGTGGTGCATCCTTAAAGGCACGCCGCGCAAGAAAAATGGAAAGAGTCGAGTGGCACCCTTGGAGCACGTAGTGCGTTCTGAAGGGCACATCGCACAAGGGAACAAATGAGGCGAGTGGCACCCTTGGAGCACCTAGTGCATCCTGAAGGGCACGTCACGTTGTTGATGATAGAAGAATGAACCTAGATGGCCTTAGGACGAATAACGTGTTAAGAAATTTTTAAAACATTCTCCCTAATTAAATGCCACCCTGTACGAAAATTTAAGGTTTAAGTCTAAACTATGCCAGTGGTAAAATTTTATCTCTCTATAAAAATAATAATAATAATAATAATAATAAATAACAATAATAAAAATAAAAATAAAAACCACATAAATAATAATTATGACCTTAGTTAAATCTTGTAACATGAAGGGTAAGAAATTTGATTTATTCATAAAAAATAAATAAATCTGTTGGAATAAAATTTAAAAGAAAAAGGGAAATTAATGGTTTATTATTTTGATAATTTTAATATATTAATTAATTAAGAAAAGGGAAAAAGGGGTTAATTTCCACACCTACCTTTTTGAGTTCTAGTTAAAAAGGGGAAAGAGGGAAAATCTAAAAGTTTAGGAAACTAGGAAAAGAGGTAAACATAAAAAGGAAAGAAGGGAAACATAAGGGAAAAAGCAGAAAGTCAAACTTAGAAAAAGTATCTACCATTAAGAGCTTTCTAATTTAAAATGAACAAGCAATTTAATAAAAAGGAAAGTTATTAAAACCTCTAAGAGATTTTGGGGACACCTAGGAGTGATTCTAGGAGTAACTCTAGGTGGGTGAGGGAAATAAAGATAATTAATTAATTAAAGAAGTTAATTTATGAGGAAGGAAGGGGATGGGTGACACTTGTACGGAGAAGAATTTTTAGGAATTTATTTTTAAAACTTTAATTAAATGAGATTTTAGGAAACAAAGGAAGTTTGAAACTCTATATAATGAAGGAAGGAGAAGGAGGAGGGGGGGCTGTTGTTTGCGTAACGTTACGTTGCTGAAATATCCACTTGACTGACTTAACTTGTGGGAGTTCGGATACCCAGCTCGGTGAGGAGTGGTAGCTCGACCTTGAGAGGTGAGCTGGGAGCTAGTCGAAATCTCTAGATAGTGATTGTGTGGCCCCTTCGCGGCTCAGCAGCTAAGGGGGAAGAAGAGTACCCCTAGCATAGGCTGGGAGGTACTAGTGAATTCTCTACGATCGATGATCAGGAGTTGCACGGAGCGCGCAGACGTCATTCAGAGCGGGCGATTAGGCAACAATATGCTCTTTTCATTTGTATGGTAGAATATATTAGTATTTATGCTTGGTTATGCTTATTTAATGGAGAAGTAAACTGATGTTTTAAAAAAAAAAGGATGAATGAAACTTTTCTTTTCCTAGCTCAATGGTTGTTGTCTCTTATGGCCTTCATTTTCCCGCAGGCCTTGAGCACCTTGCTGTGTTGATTGTGACCTTCGTGGTTGATTAGCCTTTGTCCCTAGCTCACGAGTCCTCGCCTGAGCAGTCGGCCAGGAGCCTAATCTACGGTCGTCGCCTTAGCGTTAAAAGACCTATGGATCTCAACGCCCTGCTTTTTTGTGCGAGGATGGTGAGAGAAGGATGTTCCTGTCAGCCACCTACCTCTGTTGTTTGTTCTTGGCTGATTGATTGGTCCTTGCACCTTTTGGGTTGAGAATTTCCGCCATTATCATTCCTATCCCCTAAATGTTGACTCTGAGTCTCAATATACTCTTGTATAGTTTAGCTCAACGTTTAAGGCACTCCATGGCAATAATCCTCTCTGTGTTTATAAACATGACTATGTTTGATCTCTGCGTTGTATTTGCGATCTGTATTTTATAACCCTCCGCATTTTGGTTTATTTTCTCTGCACTTTGTCTCGGCGGTTTTATTGAGGAACTTCCATGCTTGGTTGGGTAATTTGATTGAGATTTATATATGATTGGCTGGAGTGTAACTTATTGACTACGTTTTCTTTGATATAGTGACTACCATTGTAATGTATAGGAACTGGGAGGTTAAAATTTAGGGAGACGTTTTCCTGGTGTCTATACAGCGAATGCCATGCTTTAACTCAACACTCTCATTTATTAAACTAAATAATTATTATATTTCAAATTTGCAAATTCTTTTAACTAGACAGCATTGGTACTTYTAAACTCAATGAAATAATAGTTAAATTATTGTAGTCGATTTACATTCGAGTGATAGTGATAGCATGCAACGATCTAGCGGCAACAATGGTGTCTGGTGGGCGAAATTTTGTGGAAAGMTATAATACTCAACTTTTGTTGATTGGAACCTGGGAATTGATACTAAAACTCAGTGCCTCTCTTCTATTAAAACTCATCCCTTGTGAACTTTTTCCAGCATTTCTCTACAGCGCTAGATGYTGCGTTTTTCCCTCTGCAAACTAACAGGTTTGAGGCAAATTTACCTGCCTCTTGACTGCAAAGTCACCCGCCAATTCTTCTAAGAAGTTGCCCGTCTTTTAGTGTTATTCTTCCCAATTTGCAGAGCGTGTCTCTTCACTTTTATTGACTACTTTTTTACATTGAAAAACCTCACAGCCTCGATGATTAAAACTCTGCACACTTTCTTGATGAAACATGTGATTCGCCATTAATAAAACCAACGATTATAATGATAGCTGTTGGTGGCAGTTAATAATTATGAATTATCTCTTACCTTATATAATTTAAATGTGTTTGCCTGGGATCGGTGCTAAATGCTTACTTCTTTTATGATGAGGATGATAATCAATGTTAATTAAAATATAAGTGGGAGATGATAATGAGGATGGTATATATATGCGGGGTTATGCTGTGGCTAGATTTTTACAATGGGAAGTTGGACTTGTCGACAAGCGTGAAAATGTTAAAACAAATGGTGGATCGATTCGAGATTTGAATCCTGGGGAGACACATTACTGGAGTTAACCTGAATGTTGTTTCTGGAAATAAGTAATCGTTTCCAAGGGTTTAGAGGTGGGAACAAGGGAAGCAATGCCTTCATAACGAGGATATATATATATATATATATATATTCGTGGATTTCCCTTTTATCCCTTCATAGCATTCAAGTCTGAACTTCCATTTTTTGGGGGGGATAACTGTAAAATAATAATGGCAGTGACAATGCTGGTTAGCATTTGATTTGACCTTATTCTGGATGTCTAACATTGCAGGACCACTTAGACAGTTACTTTACTTACTTCTGAACAACATTGATTATTGGACAGTGATACCTTGACTGTCGGCATCACAATCTTGAGTAGTGACTGTGAATTGATAGATAAACCGACATACCTTGGACTACATGCACCCTTTATGTTTTATGTCACATTGTAGTTAGGCCTTACCTTAAGAAGACTATAATATCTTCTTCACCCAACAATTTACTAATCGGCTTTTATCTGCGATTCTTATCCTAGCTATTTACCGGTTCACATTACTTTCTTTTATTGTACATAGCACCCTGCGATTTCACTCATGGATGACAAAGTTATCTTATAATAATTCTGCATTTCTGATTGTTTTAACGACAACTTTTAATAATTACTTAGAACCTTTGTGTTCAACATTGAAACCAACCAATCGTCAACCGATAGCCAAGCATAAAATAACCTACTCGGCAAGGACCTATAATTTAACTCCACTATCTCCGTTCTTGTTAACCTTGGTAACAACAACTGAACGACAACATTGTTGTCTAAATGAGTTAGTGACTAGCACAACGATTTTTATTAAATGGATAGCGCAACATTTATTTGGGTAGCATAACCTTTTTGATTTTAACACTAAGGCACCACCAAGATTTTGAAAAATCTAATGTATGGCTAAGGGTTAGTATTTAATCGAGCGAGATTTTTACTTAGTCACCTTAACTAACCCCTTCATTGAGTGGGTTGATCTTGAGGATAATCAAGGTAGATTGTTGTACAGGGAGGTAATAACTTTTATTACTATTAAATAATGCACAAGTTTGTCGTTGAAATTCCATTTATAGCATGTCTTGTTAGACAAGTTTTAATGTCGAGATAATGGGTTGTTGGTTAGTTTAGTTCACGACTCACCCTAGACAACATGCTTAACAATTATGGGCATGGTTTTCTTGTCGGTATGTGGTTCCTAGCACATCAGATTGTCTAGAGTCCTCGGTTTGGATAGCTTATGGTTGCACCAAGGTTATTGATGCATCTATCACCTAGGAATGGCATGATTCTTGATGAGGGGATCGTGGCGCGCCCTGGGGAAACACGACGAATGAGAACTTGGCCGGAGGCGGGGCTTTTTGTGTGAGTGTTGTCAAGCATTGCAAGCGTGCTTTTTGTGCATGGGTTGAATGCCTTCAGATGTTTAGTTCATGTGCCTTGGGGTTCTAGTCTCTGTTTGTCTAGGCCTTTGTGTAAGAATGGGGTTGTTGTCCATTAGCTTGTAGGTGTGGTCAGGTTTGCGTCGGGCGGGTAGTCTTTCCTCCTTGTTGTTCAATGCATGTTTCACCCAGTCGCCCTTGTGCCTTTGCATGGTGTCATAGTTTCCTATTTCCTGGACTGCGTGCTTACGATCATCATTAGTGGTGAGGTTAAATTGTTGTCGTCGTCGCCTTCTTGCCCCAAAAACGAAAAAAAGAAATGCACTTTGGCTTCGCTTGTAATCGTAACAAAGGGGTCGTTACATATGATACCATGTATATGTGTTGAACCTACATAGAATATATCTAGATAAACAATAATACACACATTTTCATAGATAATTTCATAAAGAAGAAGAAGGAGAGAAAGAATGGAAGAATTTTCATTAACCGTATTCCACACTCAAAGAGTGAATAATTTATAATAGATATAGGAAACATGAGTAACTAATGATCCATAATTGTGGTCTAGAGGGATCTGGACACACACCAACAATTACGGGAGTAAACTTCCACCTAGTCTAGTCTCTCAGGCAGGTACAGGAGTGAACTGCCACCTAGTTGAGTTAACTAGTCAATCAATCTTAAGTTAACTGACTGAAACATAGTGTAGTGAGGAGTAGATTAAGGAATCAAGGGTAATGCGCCAATATGGTTATGAAACCAAGGAAAGTGCACATTATCATGGTGATGATCCCAATGTTTCATGGTGACAAAACTAATATAACATCTAAATTCAACTCAACTAGTCAAACTACAGTGTCAACTGAAGAGAATATTCTCCGGGTGGAATATTCTCCCCTAAAATATATGAGACTGGATAATGATTAATTATGAATAACAAACAAGGAAAAACCTTAGGAAAAATAAATCCTAGGTGTGTGTGAAGTAACTCCAAAAATTTGTACTGTAACAACAAGTGTTTGTTGTTGTTTGTTAGTATTTTTCCTGGAAGTGAGTTCCCTTGAGTTTACCAGTTGAGAGATTTCTAGTTACCTGTGCTAGAGAGACCTTGATAAATGAATGGTATGCCTAAGGGACAGATATTAGTGAAGGGGTACATTCCTTGGGTTGGGAAGATCGAGAGGAAGAGAGCTGGTGGGAAATCAAGATAGTTGTTGGAGAATACTAGTGGGTTGTGGGTTTTCTAAGTTGTAAGAGGACAATTGGAGACCACCCTCTTTTTTGGATTAATAACTTCGGATCGGGGGTGAATTGCTATTGAAATCTGGAACAACATGTCTATGGTTGGGTATAACATCCATCCCAAGCAACTGGTTGCACAACTATTATGGAAATATAAGTGTTTTATCTATTTTGTGGTTACATTATGAGTTTTAATTATCGTGCATGAACTCTGTGTATGAATTTTATTTATATGTTTATGTAATAATCTATTTACTTTATTCATGTATGATTTAGGCATGTTGTAGATGCATCTAGCTAATGGTATCGGATAATAGCTAATTCTGGTTGTAATTTGTAGTTGGAAGCTACAGGAAATTAATCAGTTAGCATAAATTTTATTTTCTATGAGTATTCTTCATGTAATGGACCTTAGACAGGATGTGGAACATTACATGTATGCATTCTCTCTAAGATATCAATCCAACAACATTGTTATGTAGATATAAAATTGCAAAAAAATTACATTTTACAAACTTAGGTAGAGAACAATGATGACAAACACCAAGATTAAATAAGCATTTTAGAAATTGGGTTTTGTTGTCAACTCAAACAATGTTTAATTTAAATTACTCCCCTTTCTATTGTGGTTGTTCACGGGTCTCATTGTTATTTGGGTACTTGGGCATCACCATCAAATTTGTAAAAAAATACCCTGTTGCCAAGTTATATCTTTGTGCTAATATTTTATTTTATTGAGTATGATTGATTAACATTTTACTATGTATTTATTTTATTTTATTGAGTATGATTGATTAACATTCATTGTTCTAAGAAATACTAATTTCTATCTCTGTACATGTTTCTAAACAAAACAAATTCACTAGCATGGAAAGGCATGCATGGTATTCTTTTTTAGTTTTCAAACCTCTACAACCATATTATCGACCATGAAAAAATTAGGTGTGTATTATATGGTATGTGATGTGATATTTTAACTAACTTGGTATACTGATATATTCTTTATCACTGAAGATCTTGAGGATGCGTTGACTGGGATAAGCCTATTACACTCTTTCTAGATTATGATCAACTGTCATCATCTTATAATCAAAGTAATAAGGGCATATTGGACTTCCACACTAATCAATTTGGTACTCCATGGATGTGAAACACAATACACTTAATATAATTTATATTTTCTTTATTATTTAGCCCAATCGAAGCACTTGAAAACTTGTATCTAACAAGGAAAATGAAGAAATTTGGTAGTCATAACATCTCTATGATCCATATAACACACATGTGTACACAAAATGAGTTTTCTTTGTGGATGTATCCTCTAGCTATGGTTGTTTTCTTTGTTGTTTCTCTTTACAACCAATCTCAATTTTTTCATTAGCAAACCACTATGACTATCCCTACTTGGGTAGTAGACAGTTTGGGACATGGATCAGAAGGATCCCACCAAATTTGAGCTTCATTTTTTTTATTTTTTTTTTGGTTTTAGAAAAAGGTCAATGTTAAATCTATTTTTTCCTTTCCATATAACTTTTATCACATGGTCAACACTCCCACCTTTTAGTAGAGCTTTACATCTATTATCCTTCGAAGGTTCTTGGCCACCTAGCCCACCACTTGCTCTACCATTATGCCATTTTTTATACAATGTAATTTCTACTTCAATTGTTGGTCATTGTTGCTTTGGTTGTTGTCAATTATGTAGTCATGAATTCCTAAGATATTTCCAAGCATGTGTTTCATGCTATGACAAATAAGATGAAACCTTTTTCCACAACATAGATCTTCTTCAAGATGTGCTCAAGTCGATCTTCCAACAATGATATTAAATTGGTCTCTCTTTGTCATGCTTGTTCCCAGGTTTCACCATTCTTTGGGTACTTGGGCATCACCTTCAAATTTGTAGAAAAGGACTTCATTGCCATGTTATATCTCAATAGTCAAATTTTCTTTTGTTGGATATGATTGAATAACATCTTACTGTGCATAAATATCTTTGTTAGGAATGTCTAGGTTGTAGTTAGCTTGTAAAGTGTTATGAAGTAAGATGAATATTGAGATGACCGACATTATCAACAGCCTTACGATAGCCTTTATTATCTGTCCGTGACCAGGGAAGATATGGGCCCAGTCATGTTCAAGCATAATGTCGGAGATAAGCTTTACTGTTCTGTTCTCTATGTTAGTTCTCTGGATTTTTCCCAACTGTTGAAGGCTACATATTATAAAACATTGTATTAAACTATCCACCAATATATATTGCTTTTACGATATTAAATATAGTTTAACCTAGACTTTTACAATATGTTTAATATCAATTTATTGCTTTTATTTAATCTATATATTTAAGATATTATTGCTTTTAAGAAGTCCACCAATATATTATTGCTTTTAGGTTAAACTATATTTAGTTTGAGATATATATTAAACTATCCATCAATATTAAGCCAAAATTTCTATATATTAAACTATATATATATAAAAAAAAATTGAGTAAAAAAGGTGGAACCTGCTATATTAGTTATCGAATTTTTTTTGACAAGAGATATAGGTCTGACTCACAAAAAATGTTGTACCTGTATAGTTTGGAGAACATATAACAACAACATGATAAAACAAATAAACAAAATAGCATCTGTCCTGCCCACAGATGGCTATAGTCCAAGTGACCAAGTAACAGTAGCATGATAAAACTAAGAAACATAAAAACATAGAAGACCTAGATATCCGGTGACCTGTCGCCCTTGCTTGTCTGCCAAGTTGAACCAGCCGGGATGGCAAATGCCTGCACGCAGAGAGGGCACTTCCGCTTAGTTGAAGCATTGGAGTACGCGTCAAGGAGCAGGTCCAGACGTTGGCCCATGAGAAGGGATCTGTGCTCCCTGCCATGTGGCCTCAAAATTCGAACACCAGAGCCAGATGCTTAGCATGGAGGAAAGAACCATGCAAGCCATTACCCACGTTGTTGAGGGATACCTCCCTCAATTCCACGGTTGCTCCAATTCCAACTTCGAGCTCCATCAGCTCTGCACCATCCACTTCTTCCTTCCTCGCTGAGCTATTCTTGTCCACGTCCACTTCTGCTCTGGTTTTATCCCGCGTTTCTTCCTCGAACGTTGCCTACATATCATGGTTGGTGGGGTTGTAGTCACCCGACTAGGGAATTTCCTCAACAATGTACTCGGGGATGTCGTCTGCTAGAGCAATTTTTGGGCTGCTTCCATCCTGGTGCTTCGCCTCCATGGCTTGGGGTTCCGGGGTGGTCATGAAGTCCTCCATGAACGAAATTTATTCCACGTAACAAGTGTGAAACGCATCCACAACACAATCCTCCTGCCTGTCTCCAGGCTTAATTGCCATGGTTTCACTGCTACATCCGGCTCCCGTCTCCGCAATGATGGCATGCAGAGCTAATTTTTCAGCTCGGGCCTTATTTCGGAGAATGGAGGTCACCATCGACAGAGCACGCTCCAGCTTCTCTTTCCTTTGCCGTTGCGCCTTGTGGGTGTACCAGGCCGAGCCACGGTGAGGCCTGCCCCGCTTTCTAGTCATAATTGCCAGGGAATAGATGACGATACAGTGAGGATGCCACTAGATGGGAGTAAGTCGGGACGAGAGGGATACAGGGTTGCACCAGAACTCCCAGACGATGAGGAGAGCCGAAGCGAGAGCAGACCCACTCTGTCCAGGCATATGAAAAAACAAATTGCCAAAGGCCGAAGTCACCTGGCCATCCATAAACCCTGTCATGCTGAGTGCGCTGTGAGCAAGAGTGTTCACACAAGGGAGGTGTAACTGTTGTTATGGCCGTCTACCATCGTAACTGCAGGGCGGGTGGGTGGCGGCCATCAACATTTATGCTATGGCTTAGTGCTAAGCCCGGTGCGGTGTCAAAGAACTGTCGCGTGTCACCCCATCTCGGGTATATTAAACTATATATTAAGGACATTTGTAAACTATATATTATTGCTCTTACGATCCACCAAAAGGATATGTGAATTTTTAGTGTTAGAATTCAATGTTTTTTTAATTCTCAGAAGATTTTATAAATATAGATCCACCCCATTATTGTTTTTAATTCTTAGGATAATTTTTTTACTGTTATATTAGTATGTTAGATTAGTACGAGACCTTAAAAAAAAAAATTCTGAGAGCAACCTTTTATTCTGTTCGTTAATTTCTATATATTAAGGACGTTTGTAAACTATATATTATTTCTCTTACAATCCACCAAAAGGATATGTGGATTTTTAGTGTTACAATTTAATGTTTTTTTTTTAGTTCTCATGAGATTTTATAAATCTGGATCTACCCCATTATTGTTTTTTAATTCTCAGGAGATTTTTTTTTTACTGTTAGATTAATACGATACCTTACCAAAAAAAATGCTCAGCGCAACCTTTTATTCTGTTCCGTTTTCTCTTTGAGTTTGTAATTTCATTAATACCCGTTCCCTTACAATTCCATGAATAACCATCTCGATACCTCTGGCCATATACATCTAACCCTATAAATTGAACATATATAATAATAAACGTCGCATAACTGGGTGTTTCATGTTAATATGTATATAAGAAGTACTTTAATTGACATCGCCATGGATATTATTTCTTTTACGAAGTCCACCAATATATTATTTCTTTTAGGTTAAATATAGGTTAAACTGTATTTAGTTTAACCTATATATTAAACTATCCACCAATATTAAGCCAAAATTTCTATATATTAAACTATATATTGAGGACGTTTGTAAACTATATATTATTTCTCTTACGATCCACCAAAAGGATATGCGGATTTTTAGTGTTAGAATTTAATGTTTTTTTAATTCTCAGGAGATTTTAATCTGGATCCGCCCCATTATTGTTTTTTAATTCTCAGGAGATTTTTTATTACTGTTAGATTAGTGTATTTAACACAATTAAACTAAACTAAAAAAGATATAAGATCATGAAACACTGGTGCTAAATGTCGGATTGAAGAATAGATTTACAGGCCTCCTGGCCATGATTAATATTCCCCATAAACCATGGTAATTGATAATAATATGTATTTAAGAGAATTAAACTAGAAAAAAAATAAGGATCATGAAACGCTCGAGCTAAATTGTCGATAATAATAGGCCCTATAGAGATTTTTTTCATTATCCACATCGTATTATTTTCATTAGGCTTCGTATAAAATAGCCTAACTTTGTAATGGATTCTTATAATAGGCCCTATAATGGTATAATAATAATCCCTATAGAAGATTTTTTTCATTATCCACATCGTATTATTTTCATTAGGGTTCGTATAAAATAACCTAACTTCATAATAGATTCTTATAATAGGCCATATAAAGGTATAATAATAGGCCCTATAGGAAATTTTTTTCATTATCCACATCGTATTATTTTCATTAGGCTTCGTATAAAATAGCCTAACTTCGTAATAGATTCTTATATGAAGTCATAAGAAATTCATGGCTTCGTATATAATATAGGATAACTTTTCATTAGGCCCTTTAATAGGGAAGTACTATAATAAATAATACCAAACTCTGCGTGATATGATTGAAGGCTATTTTATATGAAGTTAAAGATTGAATTGTTATTTTTCTTGATTTATTGTCATTTCTAATGCTAAAATTCTAAAATTTAAAACAAAAAATATAATTTTTTTTTATCTATAGTGAAATCGTGTTACTACATATACAAAAATAATATAGCAAGCATTAAACACTAACTTATACAATATATTAGTGTATATATACCCAAATTTACACCATTAGATATACATATACATGCAACATGAAACTCTCAACATATAAAACAATCAAATCGATTTGCATAATGAGCGAACCTATTTCCCGATGTATTCTTTAGCAGGATGAATATTCCAGGATGAATATTGAGATGAATGACATTATCAAGAGCCTTACGATAGCCTCTATTTGCTATCCTCGACTAGGGAAGATATGGGCCCAATCAAGTTCAAGCATAATGTCAGAGAGAAGCTTTACTGTTCTCTCGATTTTTCCCAACTGTCGAGGGCTACATATTATAAAACATTGTATTAAGAAATCTTGTTGAAATCTACAATCGAAATAAGGATTGCCAACTACCACTGTATTAAGTTGATTTATTTCATTGATAGATTTATCTCATTATTAATATTATCTTATTTACAGTTTTAAATTTTAATGACTTATTAACTTATTTACATTTTTAAATTATATGTCAATGCTTTTATTATTATCTAGATTCTATATCTCAATGATGATTATTATTATTGTTGATAAATACATTTCATATGTCTTGGGGAATGCATTACTTATAATCATTTTGATATATCTCATTTTTCAACAACTTGAACTATTTTTTTCATTGAACTATTTATATTATTGATATATCACATTCAACAATTTATCTCATTCAAAAATTTATCTTATTGATATATCTCATTTTGATATATTTCATTTTCAAACATCATTATCGATTTATATGTAGTCTTCTCTTATTGGAATCATTTGGAATTCAAGGTTGTCTTCAACTCTTAGGGTCCTAAAATATTCAACACTCTTCTCCTTTTGTCTTTTAAAGCATTCATATGGATTATTTTGTTTCTTCATTTATCTTCAATAATAATAATTCTTTTGGGATTTCATTACCAATGCAACAATTTCTAGGTTGGGAGTGGGTGGTACAACTGTGGGCCCTTTATACTATGAATTGTATCCCTAACTTCATCATCAAAAAAATTGTATCATTGATTCTCAATTGTAAATGAAAAACATTTGATGCACTCGAAGATTGGCATTACTAGAACTATAAACTAGAAGATTTCATTTCATTTAAATTACACTCGTAGGAGGAAAGGTAAGGCTAAACTATAGGAAGGGTATTACCATGATTGACATTATTAAATCAATTAAAAATCGTGTTATGTTACACTTGTGTGTCATCATTACTGATTCTACTCCAACTTGTGTCAATTAAGGGGCTAGGAGTGTGTCTACAACTATAGAGGTTCTTAAGCTTAGTGTGTATATTTCCTTACATTGTTTAATTGGGCCCAAATTGTAGGATTCCACTATTGAATGGAGTTGTGATCACAAAGGATTGTAAGGTGGTAGTAAGTTATTTGAAAAAAAGGATGTTAGTATTGATTGTTTTTGTAATCACTAACTGCTCACTACTATCCATGTGTTTGAAATCAATTCCCTTAATTAGGTGAGGATTATTAGATAAAACAAAGACCTGTGAAAATGCCTTTGTATTTATGTTTTTTTTAAACCATTTTTTTAAAACATTGATATATGCTTGGTTGAAACACCAAAGATAATGATAGGTAATCCGTGCAATCACTTTAAATTTAGTATATCTTAAAACAATATTTGATATATTGTAGGGTGTTTTCTATTAATCGTGAACTATATATTATTGATCTTACTATCCACGAAAAAGATATGTGGATTTCAATAACTTAAAAATTCTTTTTACCTTGACAAATTATTTTTTTTCAAGTTTCAGAAACTATATATATAGAGCATGAGAAACTCTAATTTTCCAGTTTCATAAACTGTATTTTTCTAGTTTTAGAAACTATATTTTATGATTGTAAATAGAGGAGAACTATATTTTATGATTATAAAGAGAGAGAGCAAGTAAATATAATGTACACATATTGGTTCTCTATTTTATACTTCATAAGGATAATTATGCATGTATATAGAAGTTTTCTACCACTCTATGAAGAATGGTTTTCCAAAAGAATACAAAATATAATGTTCAAATCATTTTTTGTTTCCTTTTCATCTTCATCTCAATGCTTCTATGGTCCAATTTTTTTTTATAGAAATGTTTTTTATTCATTGTTGTCATAATTTATGATTATGTTTATGTTTCTATGTTTTAGTCTTTGTTATTAAATGCTCCAATTAATTTTGTATTTTTTTTCAGTGTTGAAATGACTATGGATCCCATCATCTGGAGTTCTTTGCCATTTGATATTTTGCAATTGGTCTTTATATGGCTTCCTTTATCAGTGTTGATTAGATTTAGAACCATTTGTAAATGGTGGAAGGAAGTTTTACAAAGCCAAAATTTATTGTCACAATGCAATCAAATTTCCATGAACAAATTTGGTTTTCTCGACCCTTTCTTCCATGATAGGAAAACATATTTCCTTGGAGATTACCTTAATTAGAATGGTCTCATTTCTTGTTTTATTGTACCTTTTATTGATTCCAGTTACAGAGTTGAGTGTATGATTGGATCGATGATTTTGACATCTTCGCCAACAGAATGCTCCCATTGCAACAATTATTTTTTGATGAATCCATTTACCATGGACTTAAAAAATATTGGTTGTGTATCGGTTGGAAACTCGAGTTTCTTTTCGCTACTGGAAAAAGTCAGTTCCAATAAATATGATTGGATTTTCTTGAAACATGTTTATAAAAGAATGCAGTCGAAGTTTTACATTTGCAACAGCTTTGATAAGGTGTGGCAATAGACAAAACTTCCTTATGGTGGCACTACACCCCCTAAGGATGTAGTGTTCTCTAAGAGTAAATTGTTTTGGTTGTATTTAGACAAAGATTATGAAGATTACCCTCGCTATGGATACACAATCTATTGGTTTGATGTTTGAAAAAATGAATGGGGTTTTTAATTTGTTCCCATCACAGACATACGATGTATGTCATTAGCGTTATATAATAACCAACTGATATGTCTCATCAATGATGGTTCAACCTTTGTTTGGTCTATTGAGGAAGTTGAAAATTTCTAGTTTGGTCAAGTCGATTCGAAACGAAGAATAGGATATTTTGAGGATGATTGGGGATTCAAATGGACTTTATTGCAAAACATTTCTACATATATAAATAAGAAATACCCTGGTTATCTTCCATTTTGAACAATGCATGATACGGTCCTTACGTGCAATTACAAGGACATTCCCTTCCTATTCTATAATTTGATGACTGGGTTATGTATGCCTA
>ML782228.1:614993-638894 GCA_009831015.1 Picea engelmannii | reverse complement strand
AGACTTAAAATATTAATCATATAATAAAAAAAAATAGTTCACACAATTGAACTATTTTATACCCATCAACGCTGTGTATAAAATTGAACTTTCAACTAATATATTCAACTAATATAATCATGTAATGAAACGTTAATCGTATAGTCAAACATAGTTGACAGTGGTAGATGGGTCACTCTCCGCCTTCTTAAACAAATGGTATCAATAAACGTATATAAATATTACCCTTAATTATGTCGATATGCTAAAATTAAATCATCCACTATTTTCATCTAAATATGAAAAAATTAGCCTATTGGCCAATTATAATCCATTAGTTGTTGATAAGCATCGATTCTCTGTTAGTATTGTCACATGTGAGGTTTCTCTTTGGCCAAACTTCATTTATTTTTAAGAATCATACGTCAAATTGATGTGAAGTCTCCTTTATAGTATTGGATTTCACTGTTTAGTTTATTGAATTTAGATATCATAACCTCTTTAAATTCAAACTTGGAACCTTAAATAACACATAATCTTAACTACTAAACCTATATCGTAAATATCTTCTCTACACATAGTACACTGCACATTTTCTCATATATACCACTAATTCACCATTTCCCTGGGTTTGAATAATTGACTCTGTAACCAATACTTCGAGATTCAGACCATGGTTTTCGCACTGTAAATACAGATCTGCAGCTGTTTTTTTTTTGAATTTTGAATTCCTGTAGCGTAATTAATATGCAAGTTGCACGGATATAATATGAAAATATAAATATTTCGACTGCATTAAACAACGTGGGTGGACAAAACTAAAGAATAATATTTTCGTAATGGCGGAATATAACGCGGAATATAACGCTAATCAAATTTTGAATTGGCTGTGCGGCTAAGTCTGCAGCGTGGGCTCACATGTAGCCCACGTGTCCTTCACCTTTATTTACGGGAAGCCCACTTCCTTAAACCCTAACTCTCCATTTTGCCTCCTCATTTGCTGTGGTCGCCTGTGCAGGGAGGCGTGAGGGAGCATGGCCGCCATGGCGAATACAGCGCGCAAGCCCCTCTGCAAGCTTCTCCTCCATGAGATTCGATATGTGGTGCTTGGGGTAGCTTATCAAGAACATTAATGGGGAGAACGAGGTTCATCTTTCCATTTGTTTCGTTATTTATCCCTTCGCCTTTAAGTGAGCCCACTGCTGGGCTTTGGGGTTTGGTGGTAGCGCAGGAAGGACTCACTACGTGAAGCTGGTGCACGGGCGTGGGGTTGTTGCATTGCGCTAACTTTAGTTTGTGTGTTTTTTGTAGGTGCGTGAACAGGTGCCTTGCTTCTGATCGTGAACTCTGTATATGCTGCTACGCCAATCTTTGATGCGGAACATCTTTTTGAATCTTAATTAAACCAGATTGCGTGCCCAGATTTTTCGCAACGAGGGTGTATGTGTGGACGAAAAAAGAGAGATTGCAGATCCGATGCCGGCGAAACCCAAGGAAAGCAATCGTATTCAAATCACAGGTTTATTGTTGTTTATTTTATTTGCTTTGTTTGCCTACGGCTCCTCCCCGTGGCTCGATGCATGGGCGTTTTGTTTGGCCCGTAGTGGGTTTGACGTGTTTTTGCACTATACATGGTTGTATTTGATGTTTGATTCTGTGTGTTTGATTTTGTGGGTTTGTTGTGGCAGTGCTGAGTGTGTGGGCAGCTGTGAGAGTGGAAGGTGCGATAACATGCAACCAGGTGGTGAGTGCTATGACTTCATGCACTACATATCCCATAGGAGGTGAAGGCGGTGTTTGTAGTTGGGTTGGCTAGTGCACTTGTAGATTGGGCGATATGAGCCCCAATATTTTGATTTAAATGTTTAAACTCTGTATAAGGCTCGAGGGAAAATTTGGCTTAAAAAAAAAAACCAAACTTTCCCTTTTTTTTTTTCTGTCTGATGCTTGGAGACTTTTAGGTAGTTATTAGCGCAGATCTCGCCCACTTGGTTAGCGCAGATCCTTAAGACTAGGCAACTCGAGAAGGTCTTTGAATCGACCCTCCTGGTGGATAGTCGAAGCTAAGACGGTTAGCGCATGGAGGGAAGTCTTTTAGGGTTTCCATATTGTAGTCAACAGAAGCGAAAAGGACATATCCTCCTCTTCATGCTTTTGTAAAGGAATATTATATGAAGCGAAGAGCTGGGCTGGAATATTATATGAAGCGAAGAGTTGGGCTTAATAACTCTTTGGTAAGGAGCTTTATTTTGTCTAATTTAACCTTATTTTCTTTTGCCTATTAATTTACAATTTCACCAGTTTGAAACTTTCAATTAAATGCCTGATCAAGATTGGGTGAAATTAAGGTGTGTTACAGAAGTCAAAGCCTTCTCCCGGAGAGGGAATTCCTTTTATTTCTTTTACTACAAAAATACTTTTATTTCTTTTTATGTAAATAGGCAGTGCATAATCAGTCTTTTTACAGAAGTAAAGTAAAGCATAATCAGTCTTTTTACAGAAGTAAAGTAAAGCATAATCAGTCTTTTTTTTTTTCAGAAGCCTTCTTCTGGAGAGGCCAGAGAGGCAAAAATGAGACATAAGGAAAAGGATTGGCTTGGTTAGGATTGAATTGCGTTATTTGTATTGTCTTGTATGCTCTGAATTGTGAGGTTGATGTGCTTCTTTATTGCTTTGGGTGTTATTGTTATTGCAGGTTAAGAAGAGGGGAATTTGGGCTGGGAACGTGGCCCTTAAGGCTCCAGTGTTTCAACTACAGCTCTGATACCATATGTGAAGCCCAGAAATATATATCTAAACAACGTTATCCTCATAAGCAATTTATTTCTTAACTAAGACAATCTCTATTCAGCATAAAATTGATATTCATACCAGCGACTTCAATAATATAGATTCATCAAAGATTAACGAATTCATAGCAGAATAAATAAATGCATAATTCAACAGGTTACTTGGATCTGATGCTAATTTTCATTGCCAGCTGCCTTGCTGCTGCTGCTCTCCTGCTACCTGCTACACAGTCCAGTCCTGTTGCAAACACAGAAAAATTGCCCAAAACTATTGTCCACCCTGCCAACTAGGAAAACAACGTATCTCTAGGATATCTACGGATATCCTGGCCCTCCGAGCCCAAAACCTCTAGCAACTCAGTGCCTGCATGATCAATATGTCACAACCAGCAAATCCCGTGCCTCAATCTGAGCACACCAATCTCACAGCCCCTCTCGTCTCTCTGCAATACTCAGAGCTCTCCAAACTCATGGCCAACTTCCCGTAGAATGATCCTCCTCTCAACTCCTCCCCCCCCCCTTATTCCTCCTTCACCGCCTTCCTTTCATTTACTCCCCTACCTAATACCTTATACCATTTTTAATTAGCTTATCCATTCATTAAATATCTTATATCTTCTCAGGATTCTTATGTGATCCTTTCTTGTATACGCAACTTAATTTAAATGTTATATTTTATTCTCTACCTTTATTTAATACTTAATTAATTAATATTTAAAGGAATCATTAACCATCATGACTAACTCATTAATAATAATCAATTAGAATTTTTATTTTAAGACATAAATGTATTTTAGCTAATCTTTTAGGATTATATTATTAAATTAATTATACTTAATAATCAAGGGTCGTTACAATCCAGATCACTTGTGAGCAACTGTCCTCAAAGAATAAGTTTCCTCAGTGTGCCAGAGCGGTATGTTACAACATGTAACTCTCAACATATAAAACAATCAAATCGATTTTCATAATGAGTGAACCTATTTCCCGATGTATTCTTTAGCAGGATGAATATTGTAGGATGAATATTGAGATGAACGACATTATCAAGAGCCTTACGATAGCCTCTATTTGCTATCCACGACCAAGGAAGATATGGGCCCAATCAAGTTCAAGCATAATGTCAGAGAGAAGCTTTACTGTTCTCTCGATTTTTCCAACTACTGAGGGCTAAATATTATAAAACATTGTATTAAGAAATCTTGTTGAAATCTACAATCGAAATAAGGATTGCCAACTACCACTATATTAAGTTGATTTATTTCATTGATAGATTTATCTCATTATTAATATTATCTTATTTACAATTTACAATTTTAATGACTTATTAACTTATTTACAGTTTTAAATTATAAGTCAATGCTTTTATTATTATCTAGATTTTGTATCTCAATGCTTATTATTATTATTGTTGATAAATACATTTCACATGTCTTGGGGAATGCATTACTTATAATCATTTTGATATATCTCATTTTCCAACATCTTGAATTATTTTTCTCATTGAACTATTTATATTATTGATATATCACATTCAACAATTTATCTCATTCAAAAATTTATCTTATTGATATATCTGATTTTTGATATATTTCATTTTCAAACATCGTTATCGATTTATATGTAGTCTTCTGTTATTGGAATCATTTGGAATTCAAGGTTGTCCTTAACTCTTAGGGTCCTCAAATATTCAACACTCTTCTCCTTTTGTCTTTTAAAGCATTCATATGGATTATTTTGTATCTTTGTTTATCTTCAATAATAATAATTCTTTTGGGATTTCATTACCAATGCAACAATTTCTAGGTTGAAAGTGGGTGGGACAACTGTGGGCCCTTTATACTATGAATTGTATCCCTAACTTCATCATCAAAAAAATTGTATCATTGATTCTCAATTGTAAATGAAAAACATTTGATGCACTGGAAGATTGGCATTACTAGAACTATAAACTAGAATATTTCATTTCATTTAAATTACACTCGTAGGAGGAAAGGTAAGGGTCAAATATACGAAGGGTATTACCTTGATTGACATTATTAAATCAATTAAAAACCTAATTATGTTACACTTGCATGTCATCGTTACTGATTCTACTCCAACTTGCGTGGATTAAGGGGATAGGAGTGTGTCTACAACTATAGAGGTTCTTAAGCTTAGTGTGTATATTTCCTTACATTGTTCAACTGGGCCCAAATTGTAGGATTCCACTATTGAATGGAGTTGTGATCACAAAGGATTGTAAGGTGGTAGTAAGTTATTTGAAAAGAAGGATGTTAGTATTGATTGTTTTTGTAATCACTAACTGCTCACTATTATCCATGTGTTTGAAATCACTTCCCTTCATTAGGTGAGGATTATTAGATAAAAAAAAGACCTGCGAAAATGCCTTTGTATTTATGGTTTTTTTAAACCATTGATATATGCTTGGTTGAAACACCAAAGATAATGATAGGTAATATGTGCAATCACTTTAAATTTAGTATATCTTAAAACAATATTTGATATACTGTAGGGTGTTTTCTATTAATCGTAAATTATAGATTATTTCTCTTACTATCCACGAAAAGGATATGTGGATTTCAATAGCTTAAAAATTCTTTTTACCTGGACAAATTATTTTTTTCAAGTTTCAGAAACTATATATATAGAGCATGAGAAACTCTAATTTTCCAGTTTTAGAAACTATATTTTATGATTGTAAACAGAGGATAACTATATTTTATGATTATAAACAAAGAGAACAAGTAAATATAATGTACACATATTGGTTCTCTATTTTATACTTCATAAGGATAATTATGCATGTATATATAAGTTTTCTATCGCTCTATGAATAATGGTTTTCCAAAAGAATACAAAATTTAATGTTCAAATCATTTTTTGTTTCCTTTTCATCTTCATCTCAATGCTTCTATGGTCCAATTTTTTTTTATAGAAATGTTTTTTATTCATCGTTGTCATAATTTATGATTATGTTTATGTTTCTATGTTTTAGTCTTTGTTATTAAATGCTCCAATTAATTCTGTATTTTTTTTCAGTGTTGAAATGACTATGGATCCCAGCATCTGGAGTTATTTTCCATTTGATATTTTGCAATTGGTCTTTATATCGCTTCCTTTATCAGTGTTGATTAAATTTAGAACCGTTTGTAAATGGTGGAAGGACGTTTTACAAAGCCAAAATTTATTGTCACAATGCAATCAAATTTCCATGAACAAATTTGGTTTTCTCGACCCTTTCTTCCATGATAGGAAAACATATTTCCTTGGATATTACGTTAATCAAAATGGTCACATTTCTCGTTTTATTGTACCTTTTATTGATTCCAGTTACAGCATTGAGTGTACGGTTGGATCGATGATTTTGATATCTTTGCCAACATAATGCTCCCATTGCAACAATTATTTTGTGATGAATCCATTTACCATGGACTTTAGAAATATTGGTTGTGTATCGGTTGGAGACTTGGGTTTCTTTTCGCTATTGGAAAAAGTCAATGCCAATAAATATGATTGGATTTTCTTGAAACATGTTTATAAAAGAATGCAGTCGAAGTTTTACATTTGCAACAGATTTGATAGGGTGTGACAAAGGACAAAAATTCCTTATGGTGGCACTACACCCCCTAAGGATGTAGTGTTCTATAAGAGTAAATTGTTTTGGTTGTATTTAGACAAAGATTATGAAGATTACCCTCGCTATGGATACACAATCTATTGGTTTGATGTTGGAAAAAATGAATGGGGTTTTTCATTTGTTCCCATCACAGACATACGATGTATGTCATTATCATTATATAATAACCAACTGATATGTCTCATCAATGATGGTTCAACCTTTGTTTGGTTTATTGAGGAAGTTGAAAATTTCCAGTTTGGTCAAGCCGATTCGAAACGAAGAATAAGATATTTTGAGGATGATTGGGGATTCAAATGGACTTTATTGTAAAACATTTCTACAGATATAAATAAGAAGTGCCCTGGTTATCTTCCATTTCGAATAGTGCATGAGACGGTCCTTCTATGCAATTACAAGGACGTTCCCTTCCTATTCTATAATTTGATGACTGGGTTATGTATGCCTACTTCTATCGATAATGTATCCAATGAACAAAGATATGGGTTCTTGTAACATCCCCAAAAATACATTATTTTTAAGTTTGAAATTGCTTAAGAATTTAATTCCGTTTTTGGTAAATTCGAAATTGGAAAATTATTTCCATTTATGGCAATTCTGAATTTCGAATTTAATTAATTGTAAATTATGATTATGACTATTGGGAAAAAGATCTGATTTGACCCAACTAACTCTTTGACTATGACACTTGTAAGAAACAAATTATTTTATATTTATTGTTGATGGACAAATGGAACAACCAAGTTGAAAATTAGCTAACCATGACTCCATGAGTGGGGAACATGTTGGAACTACCTCAGCGCTGAATGTTACAAGTGGAAAATCAAGAATTTTTCCATTGGTAGCCCCTGAAAATCAGGGATTTGGAAAGTTGCAAAAATTCCCAAAGGAGAAAGAACTAGGCACAAATGCTTTTGGCATATATAGCATATGGGAGGAGGCAGGATTCTACCTAGTATAAGGGGAAAGGATAATCATCTCTTTTTGTTATGAGAACTACTTTCTAAGCATGAGGAAAGGATAAGTTGTCTTTTGAAACTGAAGAACTACTGCTAAGGAGGGGTTCTGGAAGTTTTCCCTAATGGATTCATGGTCAGGTTAGGGGGTGAACAGAACAAGTAGATTGGTTGTTCTATTCTATGGTTGGGAGGAATCACCCTATGCCTGGATTAAATCGTTACCAACTTTGGTTCCATTACAAATACTGTCCATTACAAGTGCACCTATTGACCTAAGAAGAGAGATATACTTTTCTATTGACCTACTACCTGGTTCAACCCCTATCTCTAAAGCACCTTACCGAATGAGTTTTCCAGAATTAACAGAACTAAAAATTCAATTACAGGAATTATTGGACAAAGAATATATTAGACCGAGTCTTTCAACATGGGGAGCACCAGTCCTCTTTGTGAAAAAGAAGGACGAAACTCTGAGATTATGCATCGATTACAAACAATTAAACAAAATGATGATTAAGAACAAGTACCCCTTACCTAGGATAAATGATATGTTCGATCAAGTAGGCGGGGCAAATATTTTCTCGAAATTGGATTTACAATCTGGTTATCACCAGGTTAGGATAAAAGATGAGGACGCAAGTAAAACAACTTTCTGAACAAGATATGGACATTACGAATTTGTTGTTATACCTTTCAGACTCACTAATGCACCAGCCACATTTATGTGTTTAATGAACAGTATTTTTCAGTCAACACTTGGACAAGTTTGTGTTAGTATTTATTAATGATATTCTAGTATATTCTAAAACAGAAGAAGAACATGAAGAGCACTTAAGGATAGTTCTGCAAACTTTAAGGAAGCACAAACTATATGCTAAATTCGATAAGTGGGACTTTTATCAGAAGGAAATACAATATCTAGGACATGTAATATCTACATAAGGAATTGCAGTCGATCCTGAGAAAATAAGAGCCATCATGGAATGGTCGATTCCTAAGGACGTAGTGGACATCTAGTCGTTCATGGGGATCACTGGATATTACCGCAGATTTATAGAGAAATTTTCCAAAATTGCATACCCTATAACATCGTTACAAAAGAAGGGAACCAAGTTCAACTAGTCACAATAATGTCAAGACAGTTTCAATAAGTTAAAGGATTTGTTAACGACCTCACCCATTTTAAAGGTAGCATATCTGGACAAAGACTTCACCGTCTGTGTAGATGCGAGTAAAGAAGGAATAGGTGGTGTCCTAACTCAAGAAGGGAACATTATTTATTATCAGTCCCAAAAACTAAAGGAACACGAACGAAACTATGCCACTCATGAATTAGAGTTGGTAGTTGTAATACATGCCTTAAAGATGTGGTGGCACTACATAATGGGCAGAAAATTCCTATTGTTGACGGATAACAGCGGTGTGAAATTTTTGTTTAGTCAGTCAAACCTTAATGCAAGGAAAGTAAGATGGCTAGCCTTCTTGAGCGAATTTGACTTTGAGGTAAGACATATCAAGGGTAAGGAAAACAAGGTGGTTGATGCCTTAAGAAGAAGAGTTCATGGGATGTTCGAAATAAACATTAGCAGGGAAGAAAGCGATCTTGAGCAGTAGATAAAGGCTGGAGGTAATAATGACGAAAATTACACTAAAACAATGGCAGAATTACAGAACACTATAGAAAATTTAGACAAAATAGATCTGAGTTTGGACAGAAATGGCCTACTACAATTTAAGAACAGAATATACATACCAGATTCAGTAGAGTTAAAATTAACAATTTTGGATGAAGTGCACAAGAAACCATATTCTGGTCATCCAAGATACAAGAAAACGATAACATCACTAAGAAAGTTATTCTATTGGCCTAATATGAAGGGAGAAACATCATAATACTTAGCTAAGTGTCAATATTGTCAGTAGGTAAAAGAGGAACGCCACCATCCAGCCGGCCTTTTGCAGCCCTTACCTGTGTCGGAATGGAAATGGGAGACTATATCGCTGGACTTTATTACAGGTTTTCCTAGAACTCAAAAAGAGAATGATTCAATTATGGTGGTAATGGATAAACTTAGTAAATCTGCACACTTTATTCCTGTAAAGTCTACTTTTAAAGCCATTAACATTGGTGGAATATTGATGAAAGAAATTTTTAGACTGCATGGTATTCCTAAAATGTTGATTTTGGATACGTAAAATTTACATCTGCTTTTTGGAAAGAATTGTTTGCAGGGTTAAATACTAACTTGAATTTCAAAACGAGTTATCATCCACAAACAGATGGGCGGACTGAACAAACAAACCAAATCGTATAAGATATGCTCCACATGTACGTAAGAACAAAACCGATCAAGTGGGAAGACTACGTACACCTAATGGAATTTGCATACAACAATGGATACCAAACTTCGGCTAAGATGAGCCCTTTCGAAGTGTTGTATGACAGAAAGTGTATGACTCTGATTAACTAGGATAAATCAGTTGATAGACTCATGGTAGGACCAGAGATGCTCTAGGAAATGGAGAGCATGGTAAAAAAAGTACAACAAAAATTAAAAGAGGCGTAGGACAGGCAAAAAAGTTATGTGGACCAGAAAAGAAGACACCTGGAATTTCAAGTGGGAGACCACGTCTATTTAAAATTCAAAGCCTGAAAAATTTCATTAAGGCTAGGGAACTATGCCAAGTTGGCACCCAGGTTTTGTGGCCCCTTGAAGATCTTATCTCGAATTGGACCTATAGCATACCAACTTGCACTTCCTGCCAATCTAAAAATCCATAATGTGTTTCATGTTTCTTTGTTAAAGAATTATGTTCATGACCCTACTCATATGATCGATTGGAACCAGAAGGTGAGTTCCAAGAAGAACCTCTGCGCATACTAGACATGAGAGAAATAACACTTCGAAACAGAGTCGTCGCCCAGGTAAAAGTGCAATGGAAGCACTTCAGCCCTAAGGAGGTCACTTGGGAGTTGGAGGGAGATTTGCAAAATTCGCATCCAACCCTGTTCAAAGAAAGGAATGAACACTAAGGACAGTGTTTTATTGAAGGGGGGAAGGATGTAACATCCCCAAAAATAAATTATTTCTAAGTCTGAAATTTTCTTAGGAAATTATTTTTGTTTTTGGTAAATTCGAAATTGGAATTTTTTTCCCAGTTTATGGCAATTTCGAATTTTGAATTTAGTTAGTTGTAATTAATTATTATGACTATTGGGAAGAGATCTGATTTGAACCAACTAACTACTGGACTATGACACTTGTATGAAACAAAATATTTTATATTTATTGCTGATGGACAAATGGAACAACCAGGTTAAAATCAGTTGATCATGACTCCATGAGTGGGGAACATGTTGGAAATACCTCAGGGATGATTATTACAAGTGGAAAAACATGAATTTGGCCATTGGCAGCCCCTAGAAATCATGGATTTGCAAAGCTGCGAAAATTCCCAAAGGGGGGAAATGACCTAGGCACAAAATGCTTTGGCATATATATGTTACGAGGGAAAAAATCTCTATGGTCAAGGGTAAACCACAACACACAGGTATGACTACAGAAAGAAACTCAATTCCAACATATGCTATATGAACTAATGTGCAATATAAGAAAGAGGCCTACCTCGATCCAACGTTTGATGATGTTCCACCGCTGAGCACTTCGACCCAAAGCTTTATACCTGCAATAATTTCTTAACAAATGAGCAGAGCAAGTATACAGTGATAATATAAAGGGCTTAGCACATTAGATAGAATAATCCATCAATAAAAATTACAAACATGCCCATGGATAATAATCATACATTTGCAATATACCAATAGGACGGGAAAGGAGTATTTCTATTAATAATTGATCAGCAAAAGTGACAACATTACAACCTTCCGTGTTGGCACGGTTCGAAACCAAGAAACCAAGTTCCTTCCAACTGGGCCTCCACCACTTCAATCCTCCACCAAAAGAAAGCTCATAAGAGATAGTCAATGAGGTTCTCTCAACAATAGGGAAAGATCTTGGGGGATGAACAATGTGTTCAAACTTGAGGGACAAAGGGATGCATACTCAATATGAAGTAATTTCTCTAGAGTAACTTTGCTCTCAAATTTGAATGCCTTCTCCTTCTTTTCCATAGCTCAAAATTGTGCTATTATAGCCTTTAGAATGAAACTGAAGGGCCGATTCAGAACGTTTCTAGTATGTGGAAGGCCAAGAATCATAGATCTTCTGTCGTGACATGGAAACCCGATCTCATTTTTTTATTTTCTGGCACAAATCCCGATGTACGCGGGATGTAGTGGAGAAGCCAATGTATACGCTTCTTGCATATATGATAGGGAGCGTATATGTGGAAAAATGTATATTTTTGGCTCTGGATTCATCAAAAAGGGATGACAAGTCTACATAGGGAAATGGAAAAAGGCCCTATGTGCAAGATAGCAATGGTGAGGAAAATATTACTATAACATATGCCCCTTAATGTGTGAGATCAGAGGAGTATATGTGATGGCTGAAATACATTATAAATAACCCAGAAGTGGAGTTGTAGAGAACCAACATGATGAACTCAATTGCTTATTACATTATGTATTGACTTTGCATACATGGCTGCCAAGAATACATTGCAGATCCATGTGGAAAATATACTAAACAAGTGTTCATGGCCATGAATAGGCAAATACGAATGCGGTTGTATGCCAAAAGATGTCATAGTCACGAACAAGGCCCAGTGAAACCAATCTCGAAATCATTCTGAAGATATATGTATACCATGGAGTACAAACTGATCTCCCATGATCACTGAAGTCAAATAGGTGTTGGTCCAATGAAATGGAAGCAATAGCTCAGGAAAGTTGTGGCCACATAGTGATGTCTTATAGTCTTCTACACAATCCGCCAAGGTGCAAGTCTACATCATGTGAAAAAAGGAGTTTAGGTCGAACATAATGAGACATCGTTTGATTACCGGTTATTGAGGTATACGGTTAACAAACATGGGACAACCTACCAATAATGAAAGTAGGTATCAAGGCACCGAGTACATTTCTACAAGTGCGAATAAAGGAGTTGGTGTCGAACACTTGAGAAATATATTGAGCGGGAGACATTGATGTATTCCCATCTGTCAATGGAAAGAGAGCCTACCACTAGTGACTGCAAGCCTCAAGGAACTCATGAAACTCTAGGTCCCATATCCAAAATAAATGAGCTGAAGTCGATGGAAAGAGACCCGTTGAAAGGAGATCATTAAGGCATCTCTCATTAGTCAAAACGAGGAACAAAGTAGGAGCTTCATGATTTGGTGGATATCGGATGAAGAACATGTTCACGAACCAATGAACCTGTGCATCTTTTGCGTGAATAAAATGCAAGCGGTACATGAAAAAGACCCTCTGAATAGAAGACAATGATGAAAACTACTGACAAAGGTGAGGAAACCACCAATAAGGCTAATGGAAACCAAGACATTGTACGAATCCCAAAGTGTGAATAGATGTCTTGCCGTCGAACATAAGGGAAACCACCCAGTCAACGACCAATGATGAAGTGTCTATTGATGGGTTCAAGGTCACCTACAAATGATGAAAGTAGGGCTAGGGTGCATGATAAGACCATAGTAACATGTGATTTTGAGACAAACTGAGGGTATGGTCGACATGCAAAGCCAAGATTTATGAGGAGTGGCCAACGCAGTTTGATAGAATTCCTTTGAACAAGAGCATGATACATATGGTGGACTCTGACAGCATAGACTCAATGATGTGACTATTAGATGCAAGAGGCATCGATAACATTCTCTATAGGGACTGGAAGAGTAGCCAGTCGATAGATAAAACTCTGTAATGAGATCAGCTTCCTAAGGCTATGCTAAACCCAAAATTATGATGACGCAAGGACTCAGTAACGTTTTTCTCTATTCAAAGGCGACACAACTGCTGCCAATTACAATATAGTACTCCCTTCCCGCCCATATTTTTTTTGTTTTGTCATAACAAGTAAGCAAAACTAGTTCCAGTAGTGGAAAATACCTATGCTCAATGTAGGGGAATGCATGCGGGAGATGGACACTTGGGGTGATGTTCCCTCCAGGGTATAGGGTGTCAAATTGTGAAGGATATAAACAAGGCTCTGCTTGGTTGAGGATGCAAAAACTGCTTAGGCAATGGTTTATAACACAAAGCGAGAACCGGCTAATGGCTCAATACTGCAAGAAAGGGCATGAGATGCAATCACAACTTAATGCCAAAAAATGTCATTTTTTATGTCTTTTAGTCTACTTGGTGTGAAAAAGGGGTAAACTTGTGCCAAATAGACGTCTTTTCAAATCCAATTTATGAGTGTGAAAAAGACAAGTTCACTCGGCAATCTTTTCTATTTTTCGTAACGAGTCGGAAAAGAGATTAACTAAGACTCATGACCTTTCAAATCCAATTTTAATGAGTGTGAAAGGAAAAAATCACTCGAAAATATTTTCGGTTTTTTAGACGAATCAGAAATGGATTAATTAAGGCTCGTTAGGAAGATTCTAGGCGGAAAGCCATGAGGGAGGCCAAGGCTCCCATGCAGACCTTCTGTTGAATGTCGGATCTTATGAAGAACCGACACAAGCTCGGGAACAAGCAAAACTCTCCAAGTCGAGGAGGGAAAAGTGATAATGGAGGTTATCGTCTCCATGTTATATCAGATAATGTCTCTTCCTGGAAAAGATATAGGCAGAGGCATTGGATACCCCACAAGACCATCACAATCAAAGTGAACCTCATCAAGACTTGGAGGGAGAGAACTCAGAAAGAGTAAAACTCTTTCTTTTTCAGAAGATGAAGTAATAGAAATGCTAAGGACATGGCATAGAAGGTATAGAACCAGAACCAGAAGAGCGGGATCGACCAAAAATTGCACTGGCGTAACCGTTTCCTTAGATTTGTCACTCTCCGAGAGAAGAGTGGGGTTGATCAAATATTGCATCGATACGACCACTTGCTCAACCATTGGTTGAATAGGATGCGAGACAACAAGGTCAAGAGGTGCATCACCCCAAAAAATAGGAGTGTTGTCGGTCGAAGATTGCATCGACATGACCGTTGGTTGAACAATATGTGAGACAACAAGGTCAAGAGACACATCATCCCTGAACATATGAGAGGTGTTGGTTGAAGATTGCATCAACACAACCGTACGTTGAACGATATATGAGACAACAAGGTCATAGGACGCATCAACCCCTAAAGTAAAAGGGGTGTCAGCCAAAGATTGCATCGGTGTGACTGTTGTATCAACCAAAGAAGGAACAAAGTGTTGTGAAACCATATATGCCTCAGAACCTGAAGGGACCTTAGGTGATCCCCATGTTTCTAGTATCCTAATAGTAACAGGACACAAACAAGTAAGGTGACTTCCTTCACAAATCCTGCAAAGGAATCTAGGCTTAGGTTTGAGACATCTAGGCTTCTCAATCATATGAATGCCCCCAACATGACTTGTAGTGGCTGGTGACATGCTCCCAGCATGACTTGCAGGGGATAGTAGCAAATCTCCAACATGACTAGTAGAGGTTGGTGATGGATCCCCAACATGACTAGCATACGTTGGTGATGTATGTGCAATGTGACTAGCAGTGACTAGACATGTGCCCCCAACATGACTTGCAATGGCTAGTTGCAGGTCTTCAACATGACTCGTAGAGGTTATCGATCAATCTCCTACGTGGTTAGCAAAGGTTGGTGATATAATGCCAATATGACACATAGTGACTAGACTTGTGGTGGTGGTGAATTGTGGCATTTTAGACCAAGTTCCAAGGAAAGATTGGTTCTGAGAAATTGCAGGCCAGGAAGGATCCTGGTTTACACCTTGTCCTTGCTCGACAAGATAGTATCCTCCTCCATACTGACTCATAATAGGTTGTAAGGGCATCGAACCTACTTGCGAAGAGAAAGCAACATGACAAGGGTTACTCATGTGAGGATATGTGTTTCCCCAGACGAAGGAACTTCTTGAGGGGGGTTGCCCATACTATAAAAATAATCCCCCCCGGATGAAACACCATAGGGAAGACGAAGGTCCGCCACAGGAAAAGTGTTCGTGGGAACCAACATAGAAGAAGAAGGATAAGTGGATGGAGTGTAACAAGTAGAACGATTTCTTAATTGGGATCTTACTTCTCGCATAGTGGATTTGTAGGAAGGAAGATTCCAACCTCCTACCGTAAGAGGTGTTTGAAGGATATGACTCCCACCAAATGAAGAGGGATAAGAAGGAGGCATCAAGCCCCCATACCCAAAACTTGTATTCGCATAAGGAGGAGAGACAAAGGATGGCAAGTGCGACGACATATTAGACATACCATGAGAAAAATGATTAGAGACCCAAGGCATTGACTGAGTACCATAATTATGCATACCATTATAAAAAAAGGATGGATTTTCCCCCATGAACGTCATGGGGGGGGTAGCAGTAAATGAGGGGGCCAAAGTAACCCCACTATCCATGAAAAATAGAACTCAGTATACACTCTTAAGGTCAACTAGTAATCAAAGAGAATACCAAAAAGTCAAATGACCAATATGCATGCAAGCGGGCTAAAGTGGCTGAGTGGCCTTCCTCGCTAAAGAAGGTATGTCTCGTTCAAGAGGGACCTGAGACTCCCCACTAAAGTTTGGAGGTAACATAATCAATTATAGGGGCCCTCGTGGAATTAAAAACTAGTCGGTCAGATCCCCTCGGAGAGGTAATCCTCCATAAAGGTTGTGTGTTGTTTGACCCCTATCTGACCCAGGTACAAGCATAATAACCCTTGCAAGTAACATGTGAGATAGCTAAGTCAAGAAACTAATAAACCATTGTATAACCGATGCATAGGCGAGCAGTCATAAGTCTAGATCATCGTATGGGCAAGGTAGCAAATACCAAAACCTTGAAAGCATCGCCTATCACAGAGATATGGGTACTAGCAAGATCCCCAAATATGAATAAATCCACAGAAATATCTATGATGCTAGGTGAGTATCCATGGGTTATCCCTTCAACTAACTTCACGCGACCTCGTGATTAACTCCAATGTGAGTGGAGCCTCCTGATATTACCAATTATACAATGGACTTCTCAACTCCCTGTCTCAAAAACATATGTTGATTTAATATCCTTGGAGAAGTTTACTCACAAAATCCTATTCCAAGGCACTAAATCGTAGACTAGTTTGTGCACCCTACAAAATAAAATCGTGACTATCAATTTTAGTTTAAAGCGTAAATTTTATTGGCCGTGATTACTCAAAAGGGTATGGAAGAAAAACTCATGATGTTATGACTCTGCAAGAAAATCAATATGAATATAATGCAAAGTCTATATTTAACTTTTCAATGAATGATATGCTAATAAAAGCAGTGCAATTTTCAATTTCAACTCTGCAATTCATAAGTAAAATGCAATCTTTCGCTAAATGAACTAAGCTAATGATAAAGGCTCAAAGACAAAAATGTTAACCAATGCAAAATGATTATTTTTTGTATTTTCAATATATTAAAGAGAAAATGCATGGACTGTAAAGAAACCTAATATATAAATTCTACTATGTATAAATGAAATAACTCAAGCATAATACCAAGCAACCAACAAAATAGCCTAGGGTTAAAGGAAAACAGGATGAAAAACAAAGAGAAAGACTACGGCCAAAAATTCAACTCCCAACAGGTTTCCTGTCAACCCAGAGAAACAAAATAGGCACTACAGAGTCCTAAGAAGGCTCAACAATCCTCAAAACTCACCCAACAATCACTAAACCCAGCAAACAAGCAAAGGGAAGTGGTATACGCGACTGTTCAGGAGAACAGGGCGTATATACGCATCCTGCAGTGAGACAACAAATGTGTGTACATGACTGTCTGGGCAAAGGGAGTGTATATGCTTTAAAACAAGGCTAGGCAAAGGAAAGAAGGCTGAAAACTTATACCCAGAGTGAAAAATATCTATCAAGCAGTGTTATGACAATAAACACAAAGGAAAAAGAGAAATGCAAGAAGAAAAAGTACTTCAACCCTTAGAAGGAAGATCTATCCCTAGTGGAGTCGTCGTTTTTGTTATGAGGGAAAAACTCTCTATGGTCAAGGGTAAACCAAAACATACAGGTATGACTGCAGAAATCAACTCAATACCAACATATGCTATATGAACTAATGTGCAAGATAAGAAAGAGGCCTACCTCGATCCAATGTTTGATGATGTTCCACCATTGAGCACTTCGACCCAAAGCTTTATACCTACAATAAGTTCTTAACAAATGAGCAGAGCAAGTATATAGTGAGAATATAAAGGGGTTAGCACATTGGATAGCATAATCCATCAATAAACATTACAAACATTCCCATGGATAAGAATCATACATTTTCAATATACCAATAGGACGGGAAAGGAGTATTTCTATTAATAATTGATCAGTAGAAGTGACAACATTACATACTTCTGTGTCGGCACGGTTCGAAACCAAGAAACCAAGTTCCTTCCAACTGGGCCTCCACCACTTCAATACTCCACCAAAGGCAAGCTCATAAGAGAGAGTCAATGAGGTTCTCTCAAAAATAGGGAAAGAGCTTGGGGGCTAAACATTGTGTTCAGAATTGAGGGACAAAGGGATGTAGACTCAATATGAAGTAATTTCTCCAGAGTAACTTTGCTCTCAAAGTTGAATGCTTTCTCCTTCTTTTCCATAGCTTTAAATTGTTCTTTTATAACCTTCAGAATGCAACTGAAGGGCCGAGTCGGAATGTTTCCAGTATGTGGAAGGCCAAGGATTAGAGATCTTCTGTAGTGACATGGAAACCTGACCTCATTTTTGTATTTTCTGGCACAAATCTCGATGTACATGGGTTGTAGTGGAGTAGCCAGCATATACGCTTCTTGCATAGATGATAGGGAGTGTATATGTGGAAAAATGTATATTTTTGGCTTTGGATTCATCAAAAAGGGATAACAAGTCTACATAGTGAAATGGAAAAAGGCCCTTTGTGCAAGATAGCAATGGTGAGGCAAATATTGCTATAACAATATAGCATATGGGAGGAGGTAGGACACTACCTAGTATTCTAGGGAAATGAATTATCTCTTGTTGTTATGAACACTACTTTCTGAGTGTGAGGCAAGGAGAAGTTACTGAAACTGAAGGACTATTGCTGAGGAGAATTGTTGAGTTCGCCCTCATGGATTTATGGTCAGGCTAGGGGGAGAACGAGAAAAGTGATTTGGTTGTTCTGTTCTAAGGTTGGGAGGAACATGGCTGTTCCATTTGTTATTTGGCAACTATTCAGATATGTCAACCTACTCTTTTTCTCCGGCTGAATGTTATATGGTTTGATAACTGATAGAATGCATCTTTTTAATTCTGGATAGAAGTATTACTATGGGCGAAAATCTGATTGAATGTTGTCAGACTGCACAAACTAACTGAAACTTAGAATGATGAACTGTAATAGAAAGATATTATACTTGTACATATATGTATATCGTACTATAGTTTAATATAAATGACACCAAATATCTATGCATGGAAGTCTGTGTAAGAGAATAAAGGGTAGAACGAATATATGACATAGGAAGCTTCTATATATTATGCATAAGACATAGGTATGTATATATAGCTGACCGTGCAAGGTCTCAGACCCGCTTAATAAATATATTTCATTTTCAAACAATCAATGACTACCTAAAGAAATGAGCAGTATGATACCATAAAATGCATGACCAGAAAGTAATTCTTTCACAACAGTATTTCTAATTCCACTTCTTAAAGACAAAGAACAGAAGATCTGAATCACCCTATGCCTGGATTAAATCGTTACCAACTTTGGTTCCATTACAAATATTGTCCATTACAAGTGCATGAGAAAATAAAATTCATGTGTCTCGATATGAATTTTTTTTATATTGAAATCAGGCCAGTAGTCATAGACTCATTCAAATCGATGTGAGGACTGCATTTAAACCTCCCGATAGTGAAATACCTTCACAACCATTAAGAGTATTCCTAATCAGTTGCTACATGAATACATAATGAACTACCATAACAATGATATCCTAAGTTGGAACTGTTACTTTCGTTGGCTGGAACCTAGAGTGGTACAACCCTGAGAGTACTGAAAGAGAGGAACTCGAATACCTTTTGCATATGGCGAGATCCAAGATCCAAGGATTCTCATACGCTCCAACTCTGTATGAAGATCAAGAATATTTCCGATTATCATATTAATAATAAGAATCTGTATGTTGAGTATAAATCAAATTACTAGTGTAAATTAACATAACTAGAAAGTAAGGTAAGAGAGGGAAAATGATTACTTAGCTTGGGCCTATAGTAAGAGTCTCTCTGCCTCCTTGCATCCCTATGAAATGTCAACCACGATTTCGAGAGGGGTGGAAAGGCCAAATAACACCTAATAGGTACCCTCACAGTCAAAATGGGTCCATCATTAGTTTATAAATCCAACTTAAAGAAAAAAAGGAAGAGGCAAAACTTCAAAAGAAAATTAATCATACATAAATCAAACAGTATAATGAAAGATGCACAGTGTAAACTTGAGACTACAGACCCACATTTTGGGACATGGAATGGGTACGAGTCCATTATCATTATATTCAAACCTTCTTGAATCAAAGAAAACTTAAATGAGTTGAATCCCCTCCGGGTACGACTTAACAAAAAACAGTTAATATTTCAAACCCCTAAGAACCACAACTAAGGGAATCCTTCAGCCAGATGTCACAGGCACGAAACAAAAAAAAATGATAAAGAACATAATATTGTGTTCATACTGGAATGAGGGAATCATGGAGAAAATGAAGGACTGTAGTTTAAAGGAAACATTTATCATAACTGTGAAGGGGATGAATTTGGTTGAACTTACTAGAAGTGATTGTGCATGGAATTAACAGATTTAGATATCCTTAAACAATATAGGTTTCCCTACTGGTGTATCCATGTCGAAAGGAAAGGTCCCAGCGACATGGGATCTCTAATAGAAAGCTCCCTCCCACAGTTTGGAAAACCCTTTACCACTCAAGACAGAAGACCCACGAAATCCACAACGTTTTAGTCTATAATCATGAACTGTTATGGGACTTTATTGGGTGATAGAACCTTCGAGGGACGCAGGCATGACCTATAGCCCTGGCTCAAATCCGTAAGGTTGAATAACTAGGATTAAGTAACAATAGTATGAAGGATATGTTAAACCTAAAGGTAACACCAAACACTACCGGGTGGACTGTCTTTACCAAGGAATAAATAACCCTACTATGGTCAAAGGGAAAACAGGCCAAGCACTCTAACAGATTGTTTTCCAGGAGATTTAATACACATAGTCAATCCTTCTTAAAACGAGAATTTGGATTTTTTACAACCAGAGGAACCTTACCTCTTGATAGAAATCGAAACGAAGTCCGCCATTACCTGAGCAAGTTTGAATCCACTATAATGCGAGACTATGCAACTACGAAAACTGAAGCAGGGTGTCACGGTGAACCAAGGAGGAAAAATTACACAGAGCCAAGGAGACAAATGAATAATAGACCTGGGGAAAGTCCCCATTGGTTAAGTTGATGGAATTAATGCATATATGATACCCAACCATGTGACTAGGGCATCGTGGCAAACTCTTGATTGGATACCATTGAACAAGCGACGGTCCCTAGGGGCATCTGACAGACTACCATAAATGTCATTTCGTAAGGCTCACTTACACCTTGACAGCCGTGTACTATCTGATTCGAAACCCTGTAACGATAAGATCAGTTTAGTTAGGGTACCATACTCTTCCCTTGTCCGCTAGCCCTCACGCCAGTGTTAGTTCAAGTCTAAGACTAATGTGTGGAAATAACAAGCACCCTACCAGTCAGTTCAATTGTCTCACTATCACATGTCAGATGGGTAGAATCCATCCCACATACAAGTTTGAGGGATCAACCCCATTAATGTTGATGACGGGACATAATTTATAGTTACTGTCTTTCTTATTATGTATATAGCTTGCATGGGACAAGTGGTTACCCCTTAGTATATATACATATATACATAAATTCCTTAGTTTGCAGTTAGTATCAAATTGTACAGTTGTAATTTCATAGTATATATCTATATATACTTATTGACCTGCATAAATCGAATACCTCCTCTATGGTGAATAACCAAGCTATGTATGGTGACATTCACTTGGGTGTCAAACTACCACCCCTAAAGAACAAAAGAGTTAGAGTTATTTTCCACTTGGCAAAGTTATGGTGAACATAAAGGGCATAAAGAAGAAGTAATGTTGATCCACAATATAGTATCATTAAGAAAACTTTAGAAAGGAAAGGAAAAATTGAATAATGATCATAACAATTTTTTTTTATATGTTGAGAAATTTGGGGTTCATTACAGGGAGAGTTCAAGAAAATCAAACCGTATACATTTGATGGGGAATCCAGAACAGGGGAGGAAGGTGAAGCATGCTTATTAGACATAAATAATTATTTCTAGATATACAACTATTCTAGCAATATGAAGGTCATAATGGTCATCTATAATCTGAAAGGAAAAGATAACATATGGTGGCAGGACTTGAAGTTGGCCAAGGGCTTAAAGGAAAAACAGATGGAATGGTTGGATTTTAATAAATACTTTAAGAAACAGTATATGTCTAAAAGTTACTATGAAATAAAAACCAAAGAATTTGATGAACTACGACTCAATTAAATGACTATGGATGACCTAATAAACAAATTCCTAGAATTATTAAGGCTCCTGCCTTATATCAGGGAGGACAAAGTAAAAATCCAGCGGTTTCTAAGCTGTTTACCACAATCCTATAAGGCCAAAATCGAATTCGACAACCCCAAGTCCTTGAGTGAAGTTTTACAGAAGGCCCGAATGTCTTACGACCAATACAAACAACGGTCGAAATTTCCTAAGGGTTGGAAGGACAAGAAACAAGACCGAATGAACTAGAGGAAGAAGGGATATCAACCAACCCATTTCCGAATCGCAACAAAGATTTTTCCAAGGAAATATTTTCACTCCAACAACCATAACACCCAAGGAGGTGGTAAAACAGTTAATCTGGGAACAAAGAAGTTTGGGGATAGCCCCAAAGAATCGTTAAAATACTGAGAATATGGAGAACCTCACTTAAGGAGGAACTTTCCACGTTTGACTTCAGCAGCCAGGACTTCGGTTCACAACCTATGGGAAGCCTCTATAGTGGGAGATGTAGGCAGAAGTTTACATCGAATAAATGCAGTTGTGGATGGCCGAAAAGCTGACCACCAGTCCATTGTAGTGGAAATTGAAGGTAAAATTAACAATACTCGTGTTTATGTTTTAATTGATCCTAGAGATACGTTAAGTTATATCTCTCCCGGTGTAGTGGATTCTAATAAAATTAAAAGAACAAAACATGCAAAATCCTAGCTAGTACAACTTGCAACAAGGACAAAAAGAAAAGTATCTAATTTTATTTTCGACTGTGAATTCATTTTAGGCGGTCAAAACACAAAAATAGATCTGAACATTCTACCATTAGGGTATTATGACATAATTATCGGAATGGATTGGCTAGAAGGACATACATCAGTTTTAGACTGCTACAAAAAATCACTCAAGTATAAAGACAAAAATTACGCTGTTAGAACAGTACAAGGTATACAAAAGCCAGTCTCAATTACACAGATTTCAACTATGAAATTTAAGAAGTGCATGAGAAAGGGTTGTCAGATTTATGCCATCCAAGTGACAAATCTGTTTGAAAAAGAAAATAAACCTAGCTTGGAGGATTTTGTCGTATTGTATGATTTCAGAGATGTATTTGTTGATGAGATACTTGAATTACCCCCAAGGAGAGAGATAGAATTTTCTATCGACCTACTGCCTGGTTCAACCCCTATATATAAAGCACCCTACCGAATGCGTTTACCGGAATTAACAGAATTAAAAATTCAACTGCGGGAATTATTGGACAAAGAATATATCAAACTGGGTGTTTCACCATGGGGAGCACCAGTCCGTTTTGTTAAAAAGAAATACAGAACTCTGATATTATGCATCAATTACAGACAACTAAACAAAATGATTATTAAGAACAAGTACCCCTTACCTAAGATCAATGATCTGTTCGATTGTAACGAACCGCCTCGTTACGGAAACCATTCTAGTGATAGGTGCAAATTTTTTTCTTTTTTTCTTTTGTGTGTGCGGTGTGTGCGCGCGTGTAGAAGTAAAAACACACTTGACTCTATGTCACCCCTTGACATTCAACAAGGCGTGACCTTGGTGTTCATTGCAAGTAGACAAAAGCATACGACGAGAAATCGCAAACAACTAAGACCATAGGCAAGGGTGCACAACGCAACATTTAACGACAGGTAAAATGACCACTACAAACGACTGACCTCCCGCCCGTCCTACCCTGCAAGGTTAGGACCTCCAAGACACATAATCAACGCTCAAGCCCGGTTTCCCATCGTCTTTAACCATTTAAGGTCTCAGGGCTGGCGACTGTTCTGATGAACAT
>ML782228.1:578560-610361 GCA_009831015.1 Picea engelmannii | reverse complement strand
CCCTGCACACTCAAAGAAACTGAGTCAGCAGCACCTGTCTACACCAAGGTAGTAAAAACATCCTGTCATATAACTCAATGCATCATAACGAAAGAAAAGTTTTATCATATAAATCCAGATCACTTGCGAGCAAGTGTCCTCAAGAATAAGTTAGGTAAGTGCGCCAGAGCGGGATGTTACATCGATCAAATAGGTGGGGCAAAGATTTTTTCTAAATTGGATTTAAGATCTGGTTATCACCAGGTTAGAATAAAAGATAAGGACATAAGTAAAACAACATTCAGAATGAGATATGTACATTACGAATTTGTTGTTATACCGTTTGGTCTCACTAACGCGCTAGCCACATTTATGTGTCTAATGAACAATATTTTCAGTTAGTACTTGGACAAGTTTGTTTTGGTATTTATTGATGATATCCTAGTATATTATAATATAGAGTAAGAACACGAAGATCACCTAAGGATAGTTCTGCAAACTTTAAGAAAACACAAACTATATGCTAAATTCGATAAGTGCGACTTTTATAAGAAGAAAATACAATACCTAGGACACATAATATATGAAGAAGGTATTGCAGTCGATCCTGAGAAAATAAGAGCCATCATGGAATGGTCGATCCCTAAGGAGGTAGCAGACATTCAGTCATTCATGGGAATCACCGGATATTACCACAGATTTATAGAGGGATTCTCCAAGATTCCATACCCTGTCACATCATTACAAAAGAAGGGAACCAAATTTAACTCGTCACAGAAATGTCAGGACAATTTTAATAAGTTAAAGGAATTGTTAACAACTGCACCCATTTTAAAGGTAGCAGACCCGGACAAGGACTTCATAGTCTGTGTGGATGTGAGTAAAGAAGGACTAGGTGGTGTCCTAACTCAAGAAGGACACGTTATTTTTTATGAGTCCCGAAAACTAAAGGAGAACGAATGAAACTATGTCACTCATGACTTAGAGTTGGTAGCTATAATACACACCTTAAAGATGTGGCGGCACTATATTATGGGAAGATTTTTTTTTTTATTGACTGATAACAGCGGTGTGAAATTTTTGTTTAGTCAACAAGAACTTAATGCAAGGCAAGCAAGATGGATGGCCTTCTTGAGCAAATTTGACTTTGAGGTAAGACACATCAAGGGTAAGGAAAATAAGGTGGTTTATGCTTTAAGTAGAAGAGTTCATGGGTTGTTTGAAATAAACATTTGCAGGGAAGAAAGCGATCTTGAGCAGAGGATAAAGGCTGGAGGTAATAAAAATGAAAATTACACTAAAAAAGTGGCATATTTACGGAATAAAATAGAAAATTTAGACAAGACAGATCTGAGTTTGGATAGAAATGGTCTACTATGATTTAAAAATAGAATATACATACCAGATTCAGTGGAATTAAAGTTAACGGTTTTGGACGAAGTACACAAGAGAGCATATTTTGGTCATCTAGGATACCAGAAAACGGTAACAACACTAAGGAAGTTATTTTATTGGCCTAATATGAAGGGAGAAATAATAGAATACTTAGCCAAGTGTCAATATTGTCAGCAAGTGAAATTCGAACACCAGCATCCAACGGACCTGTTGCAGCCCTTACCCGTGCCAGAACGGAAATGGGAGACTATATCACTGGACTTTATTACAGATTTGCCTAGAACTCAAAAAGAAAATGATACAATTATGGTGGTAATTGATAAGCTTAGTAAATTTGCACACTTCATTCCTATAAATTCTACTTTTAAAGCTATTAACATCGCTGAAATATTCATAAAAGAAATTTTTAGACTGCATGGTATTCCTAAAGTGGTGATTTCAGATAGAGACGTAAAATTTACATCTACTTTTTGGAAAGAATTGTTTGTAGGGTTAAATACTAACTTGAATTTCAGCACAAGTTATCATCCACAAATAGATGGGCATACCAAATAGACAAACTAAATCATGGAAGATATGTTACGCATGTACGTGAGGACAAAACCAAGCAAGTAGGAAGACTACCTACACTTTGTGGAATTTGCATACAACAATGGTTACCAAACATCGGCTAAGATGATCCCCTTCGAGGTACTGTATGATATAAAGTGTACGAATCTGATTAGCAAGGATAACCCAGTTGACATAATCATGGTGGGACCAAAAATGCTTCAGGAAATGGAAAGTACGGTAGGAAAAGTACAACAAAATTTAAAAGAGTGTCAGAATAGATACAAAAGTTACGCGGACCTGAAAAGAAGACACCTAGAATTTCAAGTGGGAGACCATGTCTATTTAAAATTCAAATCCTGAAGAAGTTCAGTAAATCATGGGAACTGTGCCAAGTTGGCACCCATGTTTTGTGTCCCTTTAGAAATCTTAGCTCAAATTGGACCCGTGGCATACCAACTTGCACTTCCTGCCAATCTAAAAATTCATAATGTATTTCATGTTTCTTTTTTAAAGAATTACGTTCATGACCCTACTCATATGATCGACTGGAACTTGGTGCAGGTGGAACCAAAAGATGAGTTCCAAGAGGAACCTCTGCGCATTCTAGACAAGAGAGAAATAACACTACGGAACAAAGGTGTCTCCCAGGTAAAAGTGCAATGGAAGCACTTTAGTCCTAAGGAGGCCACTTGGGAGTTGGAGGGAGATTTGAAGAAATCTCATCCAATCTTGTTCCTAGGAAGGGAAGAACACTAAGGACAGTGTTTTATTGAAGGGGGAAAGTATGTAACATCCCCAAAAATAATTATTTTTAAGTCTGAAATTGCTTAAGAATTTAATTCTGTTTTTGGTAAATTTAAAATTGGAAAATTATTGCCATTTATGGCAATTCCGAATTCCGAATTTAATTAATTGTAAATTATGATTATGACTGTTGGGCAAAAGATCTCATTTGACCCAACTAACTCTTTGACTATGACACTTGTAAGAAACAAGTAATTTTATATTTATTGTTGATGGACAAATGGAACAACCAAGTTGAAAATCAGCTGACCATGAGTCCGTGAGTGGGAAACATGTTGGAAATACCTTAGGGCTGAATGTTACAAGTGGAAAACCAAGAATTTGGCCATTGGCATCCCCTGAAAATCAGGGATTTGGAAATCTACAAAAATTCCCAAAGGGGAAAGACTTAGGCACAAATGTTTTTGGCATATAGCATATGGGAGGAGGTAGGACATTGCCTAGTATGTAGGGAAAGGATAATCATCTCTTACTGTTATGAGTACTGCTTTCTAAGTGTGAGGCAAGGAGAAGTTGTTTTCTGAAACTAAAGAACTATTGCTAAGGAGGAGTTCTGGAAGTTCTCCCTCATGGATTCATGGTCAGGCTAGGGGGTGAATGGAACAAGTAGATTGGTTGTTCTGTTCTAAGGTTGGGAGGAACTTGGTTGTTCCAATTGTTGTATGAAAACTATTTAGATAGGTCTATCTACTCTTTCTATGGTCAAATGTTATTTGAGTTATTAGCTGATAGAATGCATCTGTTTAAATCTGGATGAATTCTTCTGTTTATTAAATTCTGATGGAATGGGATGAATTATAGGATAAACCCTTACATTTTAATTATAGGCGTTGAATAAAATTTCTATGTATCTTGGCTGGAAATGGAATCTAATTATGGGAATATATTAGGAGATACATCTGTGTTAAACAACATATTTTTTCATTGCTATTCTGGAAATCCCTACCAGATATGTGAATCATATGCATCTAAGATATTCAATTTTGTAAGGGAACTTTAGACTGTGCAAATACTAGAAGAAATTTGGAAAGTAAATATAAGATATCTATATCTATCTATCTATCTATCTATCTATCTATCTATCTATCTATCTATCTATATATATATATATATATATATATATATATATATATATATATATATATATATATATATATATATATATATATATAGTTGTTGTACAGGATGTTGCATAATCTATTTTTTTTACATCAAATTTATTCATACATAATATTTCCAATGATTCGACACGAGTTTTTGAACAAAGCTTTCATCGTTAAGATTACGCAATTAAACAATGTACAGTTCAAATATTCTCTTGTAAATCACAAAGGGGCTATCTGTTTTAAATCATACAAATTCATAGTACATAGACTACTTGAAATAAATCACAGTATTCGAATGGCGGGAAAGTCAACTATACATTCCATTAATAAAGAATTTGAATATCTGTATATCCATAGACTTGGGTCCAAACAATCATGACTAGAACGCCTGGGGCGATAAACAACATCACCGGGATGCTTTTTTGGATCCTTCAAGTCCAAAACATTTAATTTGAAACCCGAGTACCTTTCTTGAATAGGGCATGGTTCTGATCCATCGTAATGACCATGTAAGCCCTGCAAGAAAGACGAGACAAATTGTTAGCGTCGAACATGAGTCAAACAAACTTTAACATTTAAGTTAAATCATATAAGACAATGAAGATCTCATCTTACAGGTTAATACTTATCTTGAATTTATCACAGGTATGCTCCCAGTCATAATCGTGATCTATCGACACACTGAAAGGGCAGGAGTGAACTTGAAAGGTCTGATGGGTACCCTCGTAGTAAAACAAGGTCCCATCATTAGATATAATAACCAACATAGAAATGAAAGGTATACTAAAATGATTTCACAATTGTAAAATAGATCGAACATTATTCAAAGAAGAACAATCAACATCGTACAACATATAATTACTACATAGAGTAACCAGTCGAGTCACAGAGAGTACACCAAAGTATGGTCCTCGTAAGAACGAATTCACCCAGAAACTACTATGGAGGAATTTAATTCAATATAGAAATCGTTATGAAGGAATTTTAAATCAATATAGAAATCCTGAGGAAGGAATTTAAAGCAATACAAACTACTTCGGTTTTCCTTCCTTCCTAAATTAAGATTTGACAAGCAAATACAAACTTTTCAAATGACAAGCTTGCATAGTGTAGAGTGTTTATACCAGAGGCAATTTTCCCAACTCAAAACTACAGACAAAGTTACGTGATGTTAACCCACTTTTCTCTTAAAATTTACGGACTGTTGATGAGGACGGTTTTTTAGTTGAGTTACACATAGAGTTAAGAAAATAGAACTTAAGTTAAAAATTATTCAAACACCATAGGAATAATACTCAATCCAAACTGAGGACATGATCGCACAATGATTGTTTTCCCTAATTTTTCCCACAGTCTGACATGAACCATAGTTAAGAAAGCCACAAGCTAGGTGCCGAAACATTTCTTCTCGAAAACAAAAGAACGTCGAGTTATAGGGTGAATAACCCCATGTTATTATTGTCATGTTTTGCTATGAGAACGAGTCATGGCAGACATCGAGTGGTGTATGGAGAGAATCAAAAGGATTCAAGAATTTTGATAGAGGTACAGACCCCATACATTCTTCACAGTTGTTCATTTAATAAAATTGAAGGAAAAACACGAATTTAAAACCCAAAATAATTTCCTGAAGCAAGTAGGCAAACCACAGAATAGACAACGAGTCATACAAAGAAATAAAGTCTCAGGAAGACATAGGCAGAACATATGCATCAATACTAGATGGTGTAACCACATATGACAAAGAGTGAATAAATCCAAAATACAGTATAATCGATAAAGGTATTAGTAGAACCGACACTTCGCTACGGGATTCTTCATAGGTGATTTATGTAAGCATAGAGTACCCAGGTTTGGGTAGAATACCGAAATAGAGGTTGGGGCAGAGCCACGGTAGAACCCTAAGAAGTATCGAATACACTATCGACTCTCAAAAATAAAAGTTTAAACCTACCACTAAAGTTCAAAAGAATACCATGTTCAGGAACTCTGAAGTAACTGGACACATCAATAATACAGAGAGTCGAATAATCAATGTCGAAGAACACTTACCTTGCAAGGGGTTTCCAACCGGTGTTCTCCAAACATTCCTTTCACCATTACGAGTTCTAGTTTCACGAATGTTGGCCATTACCCCAAGTCAGATAGTAACAGAGGTAGTCTCACAATGGTTTTGTAGAAATGCAGGGACATAAATGAATGAACAAAACAATAGTAAACCCTCCATTGAACCTAGTAATGGTGGTGGATAGAAACTGTGTCGTGGCCATGTGAACCATGCGAGGTGGCAAGAGAGCAGTGGGCACGAAGGTCGAGTGCTAGCCTGAGGAGTATTCTACATGATATTTCTTAAATGTCGTAGGTATGCTCATTAAAACTAGATAATGTTACCCCTGCTACCTTAATTAATTCCAAAGTTACGGTGAAGTACAAGTATAGACCAATTAGGGTTTAGAACGCGCATCAATTTTTGTTCTGGTTATATGATAGCTCTTATCTATAGTTCTGTAAACACTTGGACCAAGTTAGTTACCAAGTGGTTGTTCGACGGTAGCATTTACCCTTGTGCTAGTCACAACTACCCCGAGTTAATACTTATGCGCACGGGTGTAAATTACTTATAGTTGTAAAAACAAATGAAAGGATTGTTAAGGGTAACATAATTATACTATGGGTTTGTGCGAATAGGATATAAGTCCTATAGTTTATAAATACTTTGTTTAATAGAATGAAAGACCAAGGTGGATATATGCCTTAGGTAGTAGACTACACTTTCACTCATGTGGAAGGGAGAATTAACATTGTCATAATAGGTATGTACACCTAGTTATATATTTAACTTACATACATGTCAAGAAGCGGTAAGATTAAGCTATGAATGCCAAGGAAGTAGTGGAACCTTTTTGTCATAAAGTTTATGATTGTTTGAATCTTTACACTCTTTTAGACAAATGATAAATTCTGGTGACCCTAAATTTTTTTTTTTTTATTTGTAAAATTTGGGGAACATTACAGTTCCACTTTCCTAAGATTGAGAATTTCAATGATCTAATTGAAAGTGGAAATGTATTCTCACTTATTCCAAATATGGAATCTGTTGATGAAATTCCACCATTCAGGATCAATGAAGGATGTAATAGGCTTCTTGGAATCTCTTAAACTATTCATACTACATACTTTAAATAATCTTTGCTCTCTTTAATAAAGTATGTTCATTGGAATTATATATACGGTCTAACACGTTATTCATGTTATTTGAATTTTTCGTTTTGAAATTTATATATTTTGATTATATACTTTTAAATATTTTCCTAAAGTAATTCTGCATATCATTTTAATTTGTACTTTAATCATTTTCCGATTCAAAATTGTATATAAATTTAAATCTTTCTTGTACTGCACTTGTTAGGGTTATATAATTGTTGGAATTTTTCTTATGAAATTTATTCCATTTGATAATGTTAACAATATGTTTTTATTTGTACGTAGTTGTATAAATTTCCACCGAAAACACAAGTAAGCATTCTACCAAACGCAATAGATCACGGACATCACGTGATAGGACTAATGAACTTCGTCTTTTATGGTATCAACAAAACAAAGATTCCAAAAATGAATGTAGAAGAATTATATATCGTAGAAGGAACAGGGATAGTATTATCGGAATTGATTTTCCCATTATCCATAAATATCATAGTTTGGATGATATCATGCAAAGAACATTTCCCATCAATGTTTCATTCCCAAAATCTTTTCATAATCCTTATATTTATTTTATTCCACAATATTCTAACAACATTCGTTTTATCAGGGAAACTTCTCGTATTCTGGAAGATAATCACGTACATAGGCTACCTACGAATGACAACCTCCATACTTCAATAAATGGAAGTGCAAGTTTAGAGCCTGGAGCAATGAAAGAAAACATGCAGGCTAGAGTTCCTGATGCCATTTCAGAAAGTGTGCCATCGACTGAAGTTCCTGTTCGTCACGTGTTTGCCCTTTTTCTAGTAAATTTACAAAATCTTGCTGCTAACATTGGTTCTTCCTATCACAACCCTTGTTCTGAAGAAAATATCTCACCAGCAACAACATCAATCATTTCACATACTATTTCACTTGGAACAACAAAGGTATTTGAACCCTCATTCATGATGATTATATTAGCAGTTCTTTCCAACAATTGATGGCTTTAACCATCTTTTTTTTGTTCTCTCATGACATTGTTCATTCGAATATTGGTATCGAAATGAACTCTGTACATATTGAAGTTGATGGTGTTATAATTCAACGAGAACCATTTCATAACCTGCCTTCAAATCTTCCTGGACCATCTAATTGGAGAACAAATGTTTATTTTGTATGTATTTGATTTGGTTTTCATTGATACATTTATACTCCTCATTTTTCACACTTAGATTGACATTAAATTTTATACTATTTTGTGACCAAGACACCATTCAATCCAATCAGGCTAGAGAAATGCAATCCATGAATTTAAGGGAAATAAATTTTGGAAGTCACAGGCCCAATTCGCCTGTTGCAAATTTGGGTGGGCCTTCTAACATTGTTGAAGATGAAGTTGATTTTCGAGGTCATTTTACTCTTCCCATTGGTGTTGAACAAGGTCCCATTCCAAGAGGACATATACAGTTTCATCCCAACATGATTGTAGTACATAAATCTTTTCGAGAAAAGATAGATAACCTCTCCATTTCCCAAATGTGCCATGTTTTCCAAGAATTGTATCCTGGAATCCAAGTTGTGAGGGGGTCTGAAGGATCTATTTGTAAAAGGTGTAAGCAGGAGAGAGGTTCCCATCGTTTTTCTCGATGGAATCACATGGATCCTAGTGAAAAACCTCATTTTCTAAAAGTACTTACCCAAGTTGAAGAGATGCTCATAGCACATGTCAATCTTGTATTGCAAGTGACGCATGCTCGTGGTGGGCAATACAAATATAGTGGCCACACAATTATCTTTCCTCAATATATTTTTGTCATTGCTAGAAATCTTCCACGACATGTTGAAGATCTTGACTTCCTAATTTTTAGGAGACGTGGTGCCCAATCTAAATATTATGAATGTTATGTTAAGAGATCATGGGTGATGAATGCATTGTATTAAAAAAATAAAATGGATAAATTTTATCAAGATGTTCAAATTGACATGAACTCAGTTTATTCTCTCCCCGAAAACCCAATAGATGTGTCAACTAGGATTAAATTTTTTGATTGTGCTATTGAAGAAACAAATCACACTGTTGATGACATTCAAGGGTTTTCCACTGACCGTTTGCACTCTCATCCTTCATCTTTTGTTGCTCGCCTACCCAATGAACGTAGAGAAATTGAAGAAATAAGAACATTTATTTAATGGCATTCCCCACATTATTCCCCACTGGTGAAGTTGATTGGTTGCATCCACGTATTTGTAACATTCAACTTCATGAATATGGATTTCATCTGCTCAGATAATTTGATTAGAGATTTGGAAGCCATCCTTGCTTTCGATACTTCTTATTGAACATGATAATGAGACATTGAAGCCAAGAAATTGCTACAGTTTTTGTAAAGAAAGATATACATGATAACTCCCCAACAACAATAAAAGCGTTGTGTCAACAACTCACAGATTTACCTGATAATAAATTGGTTGAGCACCTTATGCGTTTTTTTCTTCACTCAGAGGAGAAAGAGCCTATTGGACAAAGTGTCATACTGAACTTACTGACATGATTATTCAATTGGGTTGTCCAACTCTATTTTTTTACTTTGAGTGCAGCTGACACAAAGTGGCCAGACTTTCATAATGTGATGCCGAGAAATGAAAATCTCATGGTTTAAATCAACATCGTATAAAAATTGAGAATGTTATCAAGTACCCCCATGTTGTTGTCATGTTTATGCATCATAGATTTAATATCTTTCGAGAAGAAGTCATCCAAAAATATCTTGGTGCTAAAGATTTTTGGTACAAGTTCGTGTTGTTGTATTTATGCTAACTAATTTTCTTCTCAGTTGTTGTTGTCTTTTTTCTTCTATATATGTTTACTATATCTTCTTATTTTTTATATATGAGTGGCAATATAGAGGTTCATCTCACATCCACAACTTCTAATGGTTGCAAGGTGCTCCAAACATGGAAAGATTAGATTGGTCTAATCCTTTAGATGTGCATGTTGCAAAGACATATTTTGATAGATATGTAACATCATGGAATCCATGTGACATTCATCACCTAAACATAATGGTTCCTCGAAGCATCAATGATGATCCCTGCCTATTGAATATAGACCAAATTTTTTCTTCCAATCCTCTTGATGATTATGAACATTTGTTGAACCGTGTTCAAAGACATACAAAGTGAAGTGGAGATTCATGCTTGTGTAAGAAATCTTCTATTGTCACTTGCCGCTACAATGCTCCATGGGAGGTTCGAGATGATTCACTATTATTCATAGATGAGAAAGGTAGAAAAAATATGAGCCAAAAATAAATGATGATAGGCTAAATTTCCATAATGTAGATATTCTTTCAATGTTGCATGCAAATGATGATTGTCAAATAGTGGTTTCCCGACATGCCGTGTTGAAATACATTGCTAAATATGCTTCCAAACCAGAAAAGAGGTCAGAAAGTTATCAAGATATGCTAACTAGAATTTCAAATTCTGGTGCCTCAGAAGATCCTGTTTAGTATGCATATAGAATATTCCTTGATGAAACACTTGTTGATTGTGACATTGGAGCCCAAGAAACATGCCATATGTTAATAAATCTACCTCTTCTACTTTGCAGTCAATTTTTTTTCCCTTAAATGTTGGGAGAAAGGTTTTTAAAAAAGTGCCAAAGAACCCCCATCAATTTTCATCTCCCAACAGTTTTGTTCAAATGTATCAAGAAAGACCTAATTTTATTGATCATTTGTGTTTGATAGATACAACAATATCTTGGACATTTTTTTCCCAATGTAAGAAAGAGAAATGGAAACCTAGAAATGTCCATGCCATTGTTAGAGTTTGGCCACGATTTTATTCTATTCCTAATGAGGCCTCAAAAGAATTCAAAATTTTTTGTTGGTCTGAATTGATTTTGTACAAACCTTTTAGGAACATTCCCTTTGATATTGGCGTTTCATATGAAACAGTGATTGAAAATTGGATAAATTTTTTATATTGACCATGGCATGTTCATCAGGCCCCTGTCTCTTCAGAAAATTTTGAAGATGATGATGATTTCCAAGAACAACCAACCCATGTGGAAGAAGATTTTGAAGAATGGAAGATTTTGTCTCGTTAGGTTCCTCCTAATAATGTCAATGTTTCTGACCTTCACACTCTTGGCTGAAGGGACTTTGATATATGTTTTGACTGGGAGAAAATGACAGCTTAAATGATGTTACAAAATAGGCTATTTATTTTATAAGAAATGCCAAATCAAGGGGCGTTATTGTTGAAAATCATCATCCCATATATATATATCTCCATCTTCCTTGGAAGAGAAACAACGAGTTGCTTTTGATATCATTTTACAACATTCAAATCAATATCCAAGTCTTGAACCTCTTCTAATGATTGTTTAGGGTATTGCAGGCACTGGAAAGTCTTTTCTTATTCATTGTATTTCTCATGCTCTTTCTACTTCGTCAGCTGATGGAAATAGTCCTTTGCTTCTTCTCGCTCCAACAGGAATAGCTTATTTTAATATACATGCAAAAACAATACACACAACACTAAATATTCATATTGAGGATATACGACCACTACAGGGGCAGTCTCTAGAAATATTTCAATAATAAATGAGGCATATTCGATATATTTTAATAGATGAAATGAGATTTTTAGGACCAAGGTTATTCATACAGATTGATTCTCGATTATGAGAAGCATTTCCGGATAATAAATCTTCTTCTTTTGGTGGTAGATTTATTATTCTTGTGGGTGACCTTGGTCAATTGCCTCCTGTCAGAGATAAGCCTTTGTATGCAGGTAATACAACTAGGAAAGTTTTACGAAATAAATTCAACATCGTTGTCACGTTGGATACAATATTCCGACAACAAGGAAATGATCTGAAACAATATTGTTTTCGTAGATTGTTAATGAACATAAGAAATGTTGAACCCCTTTTTGATGATTGGGAGCTTCTTATGTCATGGTTTGATATGAATTTTCCTCTTGAGGAGAGGACTTTATTTAATTCATAACTTCACTTGTTCCCAACAAATAATTTGGTGAACTTGCATAATAGGCATATGTTGAAATCATTAAATTCTCCAATTGCACAATGTGTTGCTGAGCATACACGACGAAGACAAATTGTTGGTCTCGATGATGATCAATTAGAACGTGAAGTTCTCTTATGCCCTGGACAACGTGTCATGTTCACATGTAACTTGTGGGTTGAAGCCAACTTAGTGAATGGTGCACTTGTTTACATTCATAATATATTCTATATGTTTGAATGAAAGCCTCCTCAGCTTCTAATGTACACAACTGTTCATTTTGATAAGTACATTGGTGTTCCATTTGACCCAATAAATCCAAACATTGTACCTATCACATAAGAGGAATTCATAAACAAATTTCTCTGAAGATGGCATGGGCCCTTACTATTCACAAATCACAGGGGTTGACTTTAGAACGTGCAACAATTGATATTGGAAACAAAGAGAAGCAAGGGTTGACCTTCACATCTATATCAAGAGTCAAATCAATATATGGTTTACGCATATCACCACCTTTCGCTTTTGAGCGCTATGCAAAGATGAAAAACAATGCATATGTTACAATTAGGAAAAAAGAAGAGGAACAATTAAAGTCCATATCATTGTAACAGTCAATTTAAATATTTTCACTTTACTTAGAATGTCTATGTTAAGTTCATTTTTTTGTTCTTTGATATTTTTTTCCTTGAAATTATCATTTCTTAATATTTGTAAAAACATGTAAATGTTCATTAAATCCATATTAATTTTTGAAATAAAAAAAAAAATCATCATTTTCGTTATGTATTCCTTTTTTTTACCAACCATACTCTTTCTTTGATACAATTTATTATACCTTTCTACTTGTTTTTTCACGGATTTAAAATTTCCTTTAAAACAATACCTCATTTTTACTCATTCAAGTTTTCTTACAACATTTTTTTAAAGGGGTCAATATAACTATTGTATTCATAATTTCTAAGAATGAATGTTTCGTTATGTTTATATTTTTATTCCAATCATACTAAATATTTATTATTATTATTATTTTCCTTTTGTATATGCAGTTATGGATAACGAAAGTGCATAAGAATTTATTTCAACAATACATAATATCACAGCTCAACAACAATTTCTTATTGGAATTCAAGAGATGATTAGTAGGAGAAGTGGAACTCCTACACACATGTTTGATGAGACCCTAGATTGTTTATCTAAGTTGAAAGAAAGCGTTCGTGAGTTTCAACATATTTCTGATAGAGAATCTGGTAGAAAATTACGCAGAGAATGGATCGAAAGACAAAGGGGTCATCAAGTTACTGTTGACGTTAATTGGTGTTGCATATGTCATAAATCTGGTTGTAATTCGGAATAGATTTTGTTATGTTTACCATTTAAGGAATTTTTAAATCTGTTAGTTTTTGGATACTATATTTTATGTACTTAAAACCATAACTTTTTTTAATAATAAAAAAATGTTTTAAAGATATCGACCACAATTTTTTTTATTTTGTTCAGAAGTCTATCTATTCAATTATTGTTGTCCATATGTTGCAAAGTAAAAAGTTTATTCACATGTCTACACAAAACATAACCTTTATTACTCTCAAAATGTTGATATGTGTCATTCAATGTAACATAATCACTTTATTAATGTTTAATTGTCATTGTGATATTGATATGTATTTCCTTTTTCTTTTATACGTTTCTAACATATATTATTTCCCCTTCCTATTATGTTTTTGCTATACATTTCTTGCAATGTCTAATGTTATTCATATGTCTACAACAAACATAAATTTTACCCTTTTTTCGAAATGTGGATATGGGTGTTCCCATTCAAGTTATTTATCTTTTATATTAAAATTGTATCAATATGGAATAATATAACAATTGACCTTTGAATTAATGGATGTCAAACATAATCTTATTGATTTTAATGTTTCTAATTTAATGTGAACCTTTCAGAAGTCTATAATATTGATCTCAACTTCATAAAAATATTTCCCACCATATTTGCCAATATGACGTATTCTTTAAAGTACACTGCGACACCAACTTCACACATACAATATTTTACTTAGAAAAGATTTTAAATAATATTCAATTAATGGAAATCAATTTATTACTTTTAAATTACCATTGTATCACATGGTTTTATATTTAACCTCTCCAAATATAACTGTTCTAATATTTGTTTAATGTAACATCCCGCTCTAGTGCACTGAGCGAACTTATCTTTTGAGGACACTTGCTCGCAAGTGATGCAGATTATTATGTTATTAAAACATTTGATTGTGATTATGAGGCGTATGGGTTGATGACATGTTGTTTTACTGTGATTTTAGTGATTTTGATTAGATGATATGATATGGATATATTCTGACATGATTCATTGATGATGTAGGCTGATGTAGGGAACATAATGGAAAAAGCGGAAAGTCAAACTTAGGAAAGTATCTACCATTTAAGAGCCTTCTAATTTAAACTGAACTAGCAATTTAATAATGGGGAAAGCCATTAAAACCTGTAAGAGAATTTGGGGACACCTAGGAATGATTCTAGGAGTAACTCTAGGTGGGTGAGGGAAATAAATATAATTAATTAATTAAAGAAATTAATTAAAGAAATTAATTTATGGAGGAATGAAGGGGATGGGTGACACTTGTACGGGGAGGAATTTTTAGGAATTAAATTTTAAAAACTTAATTAAACAAGATTTTAGGAAAGCAAGGAACCCCAAAACTCTATATAATGAAGGGAGGAGATGGAGGTTGGATCATCTTCTATTTGTCTAACGTTACGCTGCAGAAATATCTACTCGACTGATTTAACTTGTGGGAGTTTGGATACCCAACTCAGTGAGGAGTGGTAGCTCAGCCTTGTAACGTGAGTTGGGAGCTAGTCAAAATCTCTGGATATTGTGTGTGTGGCCCCTTTGCGGCTCGTGGGGCTAAGGGGGAAGAAGAGTACCCCTAGCATTGACTGGCAGGTACCGGTGAAGTCTCGTCATTCGGTAAGCGGGAGTTGCATGGAGTGCGCAGGACGTCATTCAGAGCGGGCGATCAGGCAATGGTACACTCTCTTCATTTTTGTATGGTAGAATGTATTAGGACTTATGCTTGGATCCACTTATTTAATGGAGAAGTAAACTGATATTTTTTTTTTTTAAATTGATGACTGAAACTTTTCTTAGCCTAGCTCGATGGTTGTTGATTCCCATGGCCTTCATTTTCACAGATGTCTTGACCACCTTTTTGTGTTGATTGTGACCTTCATGGTTGTTTATCCTTCATCTCTAGCTCACTAGTCCTTGTCTGAGCAGTTGGCCAGGAGCCTGATCTACGGTCGTCGCCTTAGCGTTAAAAGACTTATGGATCTCAACGCCCTGCTTTTCTGTGCGAGGATGATGAGCGAAGGATGCATCTGTTAGCGTCTACCTTTGATGTTGGTCCTTGGCTAAAGGTTCGCCTTGCGCCCTGATGCGTTCAATTAACCCTGCACTGTGATTGTTGGCGAAGTTTATCCTTAAACGCAGCCTGTTTATATTTCGTCGTTGTCTCGTTTTTACCCCGTCTTTATATTTGATGGATCAATTTTAACCCAATGTTTTGTTCTTGGAAAAATTTTAAATCGACGTGTAATGGTACCCTAGCAATGCTAAAAAAAAAAAGAAAAAAAAAATCGGTCCCTTCCCGTCTGCAAAATTTTTCTTGGCCTGTGACTTTTGAGGTTTTTAATTCATTGCAAATTGACTTACCGTTCCCTATCTGCATTCTTTTTTGGGGGCTGGTTTTTCCTCATGCCCTTATTTTAAAAGAAATCGACTATTTTATCTCTGTTGTGTTGTTGGGTACCCCAGGAGAAGAAAAATAATTAAAACCCGTGCACCTGGCTGCGTTGAACCATGTTTGACTGTGTAATGATTTTTCTCTGCGTTTAGAATGGTGTAAATGATTGCGCACAAAATGATTGTCTGTGTAATGATTTTTCTCTGTGTTTAGAAAGGTGTAATGATTTCCCACAAAATGATTGACTGTGTAATGATGGCCCATGAATTTGTTTTTAAAATTTAAATGTGACTGTATATTGTTGTTCACCACGAAATCACAGGTGGAGTGTTCTCGACGTCTTCCTACTGAGCACCCACGATTTTGCCTAAATTGATTTGACTGAGTTGTTGTTTTATAACCATGATTTTGGCTTTAATAAAAAAAAAAAAATCACTGGTTACCCCTGCGTTTTACATTTACCGGACAACGATTTACCCCTTCGATGGTCAGCGATTGCCAATATTTTTTACCATGTTTTGCACACTTCAACTACACGTTTCTCTGTGTTTCTGTTATGGTAATCTCAGCGATCTAATATGTATTGACTGCGACTATGTGTTATACATTGGACAACGATTCCTGCTTCCATTACAATTTTATTAGTATATCTTCAACAACTTATCAAATCATCCTTAAACTGTGAGCCACATCTTTTTACACAACAATCTCTGGATTAACTTATCCCTAGACTTGAGACAACGAGAGATTTAGCCATATGGTTCAGATTGCAATGTGGACCTGTTGTACGTTGATTATGTGTCTACATTATCACTTTGTTGCATTACCTAGTAATTGCCCCAACGCTTTTACTGCTCTATTCGTGACCTCATTATATGCAAACCTTATCTACATTTTTCTTGACTGGTAATTGTTTGGGCGTCATTATTGTGTTGCATGTCAAGTGAGAGTGAATTTATTGGTTGATAGCATAGTGTTAGCATACTCCTTTATTGGCGATTTATCATGGCACAATGGCAATTTTGTTGGTAGCAACTCCCCTTGATTAAAAGACATCCTGCATGTTTTTGTCAGCTGCGTTTTACAGACAGTGTATCATTCATGGATTTGAATGCCTGCGTTTAGCATGCCTGCGTTTGGTAAATGAAAATTAAATTGTGAATGTCAACAAATTTTTTTTTGGCTCAACTAACCCTCCTTACAGTTGACCGTGTCATCCCTTAAGGCAACGGATCTTGTTTTTTTTTTGGCAAAAATCCTTTTTCTTTTCACTTCATTTTTATGTGTGTTGTCCACATTTTAGTGGCCAGTGATTTTTTTTTTAGATGGCTAAATGGGTATGGTTTGTATAGAGAACACATACCTTAAAAGATGGCAACTACATCCTATTGAAATCTTTGGTTCCTCAGTCATCCATCGTGATAGTTTGGTTTCAGTTAAAAAGGTTTTCAATAGATAGTTGTTTTATTTTACCGGTTCCATGGATTAAATTGTTACATCTCTATCACTTGTCCCATAGACTATAGTCTATAATGGCTCTTAGATAGCTATATAAATTTCATTTGATAAATTATAATAACAACCATATCATTATATTGATAGATATCCTTGTTGGTTGTGAAACTTAGTTAGCAACCTTATAGCCCTCAATACCTACCTTGATTGGACTTTGAATTATATCGACAACGATAAGAATGATAGGGTTGGAGGAGTTACTTAGGCTTACCAGGAATCACAGGTTAGGGGTGGACGATTGCAGTGATACCTCGGTATTAAGATGTTGTTAGTGAATTATTGACTTGGGAAACGAGAGCGAGGATACTATGGCTTCATGTTATTGTAGAATGGATTCTTGTGATATTCTTAAGAGGGCCCTTTGCGTCCTTTAATTGATGTAGGATTTATTTAGACCTTCTGCACTTGGTTTGCGCACCATAGAGGTTTTTAGTTATTGATCGTCAAGCCGTTGTTTCTGGATTGGATATGATGTCCCTTAGCTTGTAGTTGTTTCTATCTATTTCACCCAGTTGCTCGAGGTGCTAGGGTGTCGAGTCATTGTGGGTGGTTGCCCGACCTGCGGGTGTGACGATAGTCACCAGGTTGTATGGCTAACTTTTTTCGTCATTGCCTTCTTGCCTAAACAAAAAAAAAAATTTGCTTCTCTTGTAGTCGTAACAAAGGGGTCATCACATGTGGTATCAGAGCGAGTTCAACCCTGCAACGGTGGATCACCATGCTTGCCACAACAGTAAACCCTTGATGTTTTAACCTAGCGCTAACTAAAAACCTTTGCATGTCCTTGTGGCGATCTCGATTAGAGGATGCCACAAAGGTTCGCAGCATAGTCACACTGTAGAAGGAGGTGTGACACCTCCTGAGGAGCCCGCCCCCTCAGAGTCTGACCCCCCAAGGGGAAGAAATAGTCCTTGGGCTAGACTCAATGGTTGAAACGATGATGATAGTCTGACAAGACCCTTCCAGGGATTCTCAAAAAGGCTTTGGTTCACTATCTGTTCTGAGTGATGCCAGGGCGCCTGTACCCTTGAGGGTCCCTAGAAAACACCTTCCAGTACCATTAGCATCCACTGAGAACTTGAGAGAGATGAGTTTTTGAGTTCTCAATTGTCACAAACGGTTGCGCCATCGAGGCACGATTGTAGAGCATGGCGTTGTGCTTCGTGCTTCGTGATTACGACCTCCAGCTTGAAGGTCCGCATGGTGGCCTTTCAACTGAGGGGGAGCACTCTTCTATGGCAGAAGACACTCCTGCCACATTTGAACATGGTTGTCGATGATGTTTCATGGGAACTGTTCGAGGAATGATTCCAGGAGAAGCATCTTTTTGAGGAATTCGTTGAGCGTCAACTCAACGAGTTCGACGCCTTGCGACAATTCAGTCACACGGTGCCTGAGTGTGAGGCTCGTTCTAGAGTGTTTAGTATGCTTCGCATCTTTTCCTAGAAGCTTAAGGAGTTCGAGTTTGTCCTTATTGTTAGAATTCAACTTCTACTATAGGTACCAGGAATACTGGACCAAGGAAAGTGCGCTGGATTGTGGGGTTCCACATTACCAGCATTCCTGCCCAGAGAAAAGGGCCAACAATTCTGGATCAGTCGGACCCACTACCGTTGGATTTTTTGGGCAAGGCCCTTAAGATTCATGCAGCGGTGAATAACAGCTAGGCAGAGCATCCATAGACTTTTATCGAGACGTCAGGTACCGTCACTGACCAGACCCTTAGTATCTTGATAGATCCCAGTTATACCGAGAGTTTCATTTCGGGTACAATGCTAAAAAGGATTAAAGTAAAGGAAATCGAACAGGATGATTTTAGCTTCGTAGAGATGGCTTCGGGAGACAAACACAAGGCTGGAGGAAAGGTTACGGGAGGTACCCTTAACCTGGGAGATCTTTTCACCAGGGTCAACTTGTGCATCACGATCTTAGGATCTTATGACGTCGTGATTGGTATGGACAGGTTGAAATTGCATGACGTGATACTCAACTGTAAGATGAAATGGTTTAGCTTGGTTGATGATGAGAGACAAAGATGAGTGATTGTAGGTCAGAACCAGGGATTTTCCCTGAGGTTCACCTGTTCCTTGTAGCTACGGAAGAGCATGCACAAGGGGTGTAAGATTTATGTGATCCTCGCATTAAACGAGAAGGGAGTAGCGGAAAGTCTAGAACACCTTCCGGTGGTGAGAGAGTTTGCAGACATCTTTCTTGGGGAGTTTCTTGGGATGCCACCAGAGAGGGAATTGGAGTTTACTATAGACCTAAAACTAGGAACATAACCAATAGCTAGAATGCCTTATCGGATGTCAACCTCGGAATTACAGGAGTTGAGAATGAAACTGAAGGAGTTGTTGGACCTGGGACTGATACATCCTAGTGTGTCACAGTGGGGTGCACTTGTTATTTTCATATGAAAGAAGGATGGGTCATGGAGGCTCTGCATTAACTATCGTCAATTGAACAATTCCATGATCAAGAATCAATATCCGTTGCCGAGGATTGATTATCTGTTTGATCAAATGACGGGCATGACAATGTTCTCAAAGATTGATTTGCGATCAGGGTATCACCAGTTACGGATTAAGGAAGATGACGTCCCTAATACCGCCTTTAAGACGAGGTTTGGACATTACGAGTTTACTGTTTTACCATTTGGACTGACAAACACCCCAGGGGTATTTATGAGTTTGATGAATGGGGTGTTTCGCGAGTACTTGGACAAGTTCGTCTAAGTATTCATTGATGATATTTTGTTTTACTCTCGGACGATGGAGGAGCATGACGTGCACTTACGCTTGGTACTACAGTGTTTGCGAGAGCACAAATTGTATGGGAAGTTGTCCAAATGCTCATTTCATCATTCCAGGATTCACTAATTAGAGAATGTCATATCTGGAGAAGGTATCACCATGGATCCACCAAAGGTTGAGGCTATTATGGAATGGCCTGCGCCGACGAATGTCTCAGAAGTGAGTAGATTCATGGGTTTAATAGGATACTATTGACAGTTCGTTGATGGATTTTCGATGATATCAAAACTGATCACAAAGTTGCAGAAGAAGAACAAGAAGTTTGTTTGGACTGAGAAATGCGCAGAAGAATTTTGGAGGCTCAAGGAGTTGTTGACAACAACATCGATACTAAATGTCCCTGACATGGACACGGACTTCTTGGTATGCACTGATGCATCCAAGGAAGGCTTAGGCGGCGTCTTGATGCAAGACGAATGAGTGATCTCTTACATTTTGAGGAAACTGATAAGGCATGAGGAGAACTACGTGATGCACGATTTGGAGTTGTTAGCCATCGTATATTCCTTGAAGGTTTGGAGACACTACCTCGTTGGACGAAAATTTGAACTAAAGACTGACCACTGTGGACTACAACACATATTTACGCAAAGCGACCTGAACACGCGACAATGACGTTGGTCAGAATTTCTTATCGATTACGACTTCGAGATTACTTACATAAAAGGAACAATGAACCGAGTGGCAGATGCATTGAGTTGTAGACCACACATCTTTTCGGTGCTGCCTCTTCAGACGAATCTACGTGAAAAGATTCTAAATTTACAGCATGATGATGACTGGTACAAAGAGGTTGAGGGTTTTATCGGACAAAACACAATGATGGTACCATGATTTGAAGGATTTTCATTTGATAGCGATGGTTTAACAATCGTATCTATGTACCACCGAACGACGAGTTGAGGATGTTGATCCTGAGCGAGGCTCATAGAGTGGTTTACATGGCTCACCCGGGAGTCACGAAGATGAGGGCAGACCTTAAACCCTTATTCTTCTAGAAGGGAATGAAGGAAGACATAGTCAACTATGTGGCCAGATGTCTAGAATGTCAGCAGGTAAAGGAAAAACATAGACACCCAACAGGATTACTACAACCACACGCTATTCTGAAATCGAAATGGGAGGTTATTTCGATAGATTTTATTGTTGGATCGCCACTAACGACAATGAGACATGACTAGATTTTCGTAGTAGTAGACACTCTGATGAAGAGTGCTCACTTTATTCCTGTGCGTACGACGTAACAGGCACCTGACATAGCTAGAGTTTTCATCAGTGAGATTGTGAGGATGCATGGCATGCCTAAGAGGATTATATCCAATCAAGGATCGGTGTTTATTGGACAATTTTGGACAGGTTTCCAAGAGGCCTTGCGAACCCAACTTAATTTTAGTACTGCGTATCACCTGAAGACTGACGGGCAGACCGAACGAATGAACCAGACCTTGGAGGACATGTTGCGCATGTACGTGATGGACCAACAAAAGCGTTGGTAATATTTCTTGCCACTAATGGAGTTCGCTTACAACAACAGTTACCAGAGCACCATTAAGATGGCACCTTTCGTGTTTCTTTACGGGCGACCGTGTTAGACACCTTTGAGTTGGGATCGGCTTAAGGATAGGGTCCTGGTGGGACTAGAAGTGATCCAAGAAATGGAAGAGCAAATGAAAACAACAAGACAAAGGATTAAAGAAGTGCAGGATCGACAGAAGAGTTATGCCGATGCGCATCGTGTCGATCGTAGTTACGAGGTCGGTGATAGAGTCTTCTTGCAGGTTAAACCGCATAAGAGTTCGATCAAGTTTGGGAAGGGAGCTAAAATCTCTCCTAGGTTCGTGGGACCTTTTGAGATTGTGGAGAGAAAGGGACCCGTGGCCTATCGACTAGACTTGCCTGATTGTTTGAGCCGTATGCATGATGTTTTACATGTATCTATCTGAGACATCATGATTAGTGATCCTACACGTGTTTTGACTTGAGCACCTTGTGAGTGTCGGATGAGGGTGCGCTCACAACTAAGCCAATCTGCATCTTGGATCATTGCATTCGATAGCTATGGCATCGAATGATAGAGTAGGTCAAGGTCCAGTGAGACAATTATAGTTTGTACGTGGCGACCTGGGAGGACACATATGATATGCGCCAACAGTTTCCATTTTTGTTTGATAGATAGACATATGATACTGTGATACACTTTATTTCGACATTTATACTGTGAAACTTCGGGATGAAGTTTAGACCAAGAGGGGGTGTATGTAACATCCCACTCTGTCGCACTGAGCGAACTTATTCTTTGAGGTTACTTGTTCACAAGTGATCCGGATTATTATGCTATTAAAACATTTGATTGTGATTATGAGGCGTATGGGTTGATGACATGTTGTTTTACCGCCTCAACATAGACAGGTGCCATTGAGTCGGTTTTACTGAGTGATTAGGATTATGGACCTCAAGGATGTTGAGGCATCGATGGAACCCATTGGACTCTAGATCGAGTCGGGGAGTGTACCATTAGGGTTTGATTGTTTTACTTTGATTTTAGTGCTTCTGATTAGATGATATGATATGGATATATTCTGACATGATTCGTTGATGATGCAAGCTGTCGATAGCTTGTCGACCAGACTCACATGTGGAGTAAAGGGGTCACGCATGACTACCAGATATGTTGAGGGAGAGGTGTGGACAACAGCCCTGCCACAGCCTACTAGCACTCCCACTGTGGCTCGAACTGTAGGTTAACGATTACCTAGTTCGAGAGGACCCACGATGTCGTCAAGGTAGACTGTGACAGTCGCTCACGATGATTCTAAGGGGTAAAAAATAAGGTGGGGGCTTTATTCCTTAGAGGCCCTTAGTCTCCCACAAGTTCACTTGGTGGAGTATTGACTCCAGGGGTTTTTGATGTCTACCAAGTCAGTCAAGAGGTGAGTGGCACCCTTGGAGCACGTAGTGCATCCTGAAGGGCACGTCGAGCAAGGGAAACAGATTAGGGCGAGTGGCACCCTTGGAGCACCTAGTGCGTCCTGAAGGGTACATCGCGGTGTTGATGATAGATGAATGAACCTATACAACTTTAGGATGATCAATGTGATAAGAATTTGAAAAAAAAAAAAAAAAACATTTTCCCTAATAAAATGCCCATCACGAAAATTTAAGGTTTAAGTCTAAACTATGCTAGTGGTAAAATTTTATCTCTGTATAAAATAATAATAATAATAAAAATTAAAACCACATAAATAATAATTATGACCTTCGTTAAATCTTGTAACACAAAGGGAGTAAGAAATTAATTGTTCAAAAAAAATAAAATCTGTTGGATTAAAATTTAAAAAGGGAATTAATCGTTTTATTATTTTATGATAATTTAAAATATATTAATTTAATGAGAAAAAGGGAAAATGGGGTTAATTTCCTTTTTGAGTTCTAACAAAAAGGGGAAAGAGGGAAAAATATAAAATATTAGGAAGCTAGGAAAAGAGGTAAACATAAAAAGGGGAAAAGGGAACATAAGGGAAAAAGTGGAAAGTCAAACTTAGGAAAGTATCTACCATTTAAGAGCCTTCTAATTTAAACTGAACTAGCAATTTAATAATGGGGAAATCCATTAAAACCTGTAAGAGAATTTGGGGACACCTAGGAGTGATTCGAGGAGTAACTCTAGGTGGGTGAGGGAAATAAAGATAATTAATTAATTAAAGAAATTAATTTATGGAGGAATGAAGGGGATGGGTGACACTTGTACGGGGAGGAATTTTTAGGAATTAAATTTTTAAAAATTAATTAAATGAGATTTTAGGAAAGTAAGGAACCACGAAACTCTATATAATGAAGGGAGGAGATGGAAGTTGGATCATCTTCTGTTTGCGTAACGTTACGTTGCAGAAATATCTACTTGACTGATTTAACTTGTGGGAGTTGGGATACCCAGCTCGGTGAGGAGTGGTAGATCGGCCTTGCGAGGCGAGTTGGGAGCTAGTCGAAATCTTTGGATAGTGTGTGTGTGGCCCCTTTGCGGCTCGGGGGCTAAGGGGGAAGAAGAGTACCCCTAGCATTGGCTAGGAGGTACCGGTGAAGTCTCATCAGTCGGCAAGTGGGAGTTGCATCGAGTGCGTGGGACGTCATTCAGAGCAGGTGATCAGGTAATGGTACTCTCTCTTCATTTTTGTATGGTAGAATGTATTAGGACTTATGCTTGGATCCACTTATTTAATGGAGAAGTAAACTGATGTTTTTTAAAAAAAATTGATGACTGAAACTTTTCTTAGCCTAGCTTGATGGTTGTTGACTCCCATGGCCTTCGTTTTCCAGCATGTCTTGACCACCTTGTTGTGTTGATTGTGACCTTCATGGTTGTTTATCCTTCATCCCTAGCTTACCAGTCCTCGCCTGAGCATTTGGCCAGGAGGCTAATCGACGGTCGTCGCCTTAGCGTTAAAAGACCTATGGATCTCAACGCCCTGCTTTTCTGTGCGAGGATGATGAGTGAAGGATGAACCTGTTAGCGTCTACCCTTGATGTTGGTCGTTGGCTGAAGGTTCGTCTTGTTCCCTGATGCGTTCAATTAACCCTGCACTATGATTGTTGGCAAAGTTTATCCTTAAACGTAGCTTGTTTATATTTCGTCGTTGTCTCATTTTTACCCCGTCTTTATATTTGATGGATCAATTTTAACCCAACTTTTTGTTCTTGGAAAAAATTTAAATCGACATGTAATGGTACCCTAGCAATGAAAAAAGAAAAAAGAAAAAAAAAAAACGGTCCCTTCCCGTCTGCAAAATATTTCTTGGCCTGTGATTTTTGAGGTTTTTAATTCATTGCAAATCGACTTACCGTTCCCTATCTGCGTTCTTTTTTGGGGGCTAGTTTTTCCTCATGCCCTTATTTCAAAATAAAATAGACTATTTTATCTCTGTTGCGTTGTTGGGTACCCCAGGAGAAGAAAAATAATTGAAACCCTCACACCTAGCTGTGTTGAACCATGTTTGACTGTGTAATGATTTTTCTCTATGTTTAGAATGGTGTAAATGATTACCCATGAAATGATTACCCATGAAATGATTGACTGTGTAATGAACTTTCTCTACGTTTAGAAAGGTGTAATGATTGTCCACGAAATTATTGACTGTGTAATGATGGCCCATGATGCAGGCACGCTCGCAAGCACGTCCGCTCACAGGATCTCCCTTCTGCCATAGCCCGAAGAACTCAAATGTTCTTCTATTTCCTTGTCGGGAAATCCGCACCCACAGAAACTCTCCACGAGATCTCCCTCTTTCCAAATCATTAAATCGGACTTCGCAACTTGGTGAGGTCAGTGATCGAACGTTGGACTCTCAAATCCCTGAACCCCCATCTGAGTCAACGCTGACCTTTCACCCGTCAATTTTTTGGATCTCGCGGTATCGCGAATCCCAGTGCAAAGATTCCTTCGGAACTTCACTTCCCGAAAACCCGATACAATCTGCCACCTGTCCACCCATTGGCTCATCCATGGCCCACACTATCCTTTGGCCATCAGGTTTCACGATTTCGTGATTCCCGTTGCTATGTTTTTCTTGTCCCCAGTAATCACGAAATGTCGATTCCCGACACACGTGGGAGTTGACTTTTCCACGTCCCTGTCACCTCGTCAGGATTTCAGAATTTGCTATATCGCGAATCCTGATGTCAATGTTTCGGGACTTTCCTTTCCCCGAACTCCGAAACGATGTGCCACCTGTCCTCTCGCTGGTTCTTCTGTGGCCCCCACGCTCCTGTGACTTTTCGGGAAATCGTGTTTCGCGATTTCGCGATTCTTGTTGCTATGTGCACGGGACTTCCACCCATGGAAACCCGATACACAATATATGTATAGATCCAACGACCCTTGTGGCTCGGATCAATGGTTCTTCCTCGATGATTCCTGTGATTGACTAAGCATTCCTCCATGGAACTCGTCCACTTGCGCACTAACTTTCAAGCCTGTTGAACACCTCTCGGTACAAACTTTCTGTGCAACCCTTCGGTGATTTCTCGAAGGTCCTACACCTCCTGCACTTTTCCATGACTCTGCGCCCCTTGAAGACTTCAATTCTCTTTGAAGTTTCCCCAACTTCGATCTTTCAAAGAACCCTTGCACGCACTCCTTGCGGCAGCAGTCTTCAAACACTACCATGTGTTGAAGTCTTTCGACTCTGCGCACTCCTTGCAGCAGCAGTCTTTCAAATGCTTTACTCAGAGTTACAACTCTGAGACCTTCATTGGCCTGCGCACTCCTTACACGGCTCCTGTACCCAACTGCACCTTGGGTGAATGAGAACAAAAGATGTCTCTTCTGAGCCATTTGTTGACGCACTCCTTGTGGACACTTCAACTGCACTCCTTGCAGGAACTCTTGCTCAGACAAAGAAACAATTGAAACTCATCACTCCTAATTCCTTTCTCAGATTTCAAACACTCAACAAGAAATCATTCATACATAGCATAATAAGAAAATGCATAACAGGAAGTAAACACTCATGAGCATAGCAGTCAACACGCATACACAGAGAATAACACAAAACCATGAATTTGAATCAATTTCCTTCTATTAATTCAAGATCTGTACATGGGTGTTCTTCTACAGCTCTCTGTTTCTCTTCTATGCTCTTCTCTCAGGATTCTTCTGCTTGCTCCATAATGTTACAATGCACAATGAGGGTGTCTATATCTTGTTTCCCTCCTACTTTCTAAAACTGTCTAATCTAAGAATTAAAGTCTATCTACCTGCATTAACTACTATAAATGCCTTCTATCTACTTCAGACGAGAGTGAGACACTGAAGGTCTGATTACATTATACCAAGGCACCTTCATTAAATGATCTCATTTATATTCGGCGCATCAACTTCAAGGGAAAATTCAAAAAGATTTGGCTGGTCTTGTCCAGTTGTCCTTTGTCTTCCGCGCTGGCTTGCTTGACGTGGGCGATGCTCCTACATCATACTCCCTCGCTTGAAAAAATTCATGGGCTCCTGTCCATGAGCTCACACACGGTCTGTCCATGCTTCTGGATCTCGGCTTCATTCTCCTAGCTGGCATCTTCCACTGGATGGTCCTTCCACTTGACCAAATACTCAAAGTATTCTTTCCTCCTGGTCTTCTTGCTGACTCTCTTGTCTAGTATGCACTCCATCTGCGGTTTTTCTACAACTGGCATCTGCTTTCACCACTAAACCTTTGACTGTTCACCTTCTACTCCTGCTTCGTCAGGTTTATATGGGTATAAATCTAAGACATTGAATATCAGAGAGATTTCGATCCCATCGGGTAATTCAATCTCATAAGAATTCTCTCCAATTTTCTTCAAGACCTTACATGGCCGGATTTTCTTCATTTTCAATTTATTGTATGTTCCTCTTGGGAACCTTTCTTTCCTCAAATGTGCTAGAATTAAGTCACCAACCTCAAATTGAAGTCGTCTTCTATGCTGATCTGCTTTGCACTTATATTCCTGACTTGAATTCTGCAATCGTCCCTTCACCTGGCTATGAAGTTCCTTCATCGCCTCTGTGAACTCTTCCGCACTAGCGCTCCTAGTCGCAGTCTGTTCTGAATCCCTCAATTCATAAATTCCTCTCAGCTGCATGCCATATACAATCTGAAATGGACTCTGCCCTGTGCTCCTATTCACTGAATCATTATAAGCAAACTACGCCTGTGGTAAGATAGTGTCCCACTGGCTGTGGTGTTCTGCCTCCAGGCCTCTCAGCAAGTCTCCCAGACTTCTCTTCACCACTTCCGTCTGTCCATTCGCCTGAGGATGATAAGCTAAACTAAACGTCAAGTTAGTCCCCAGCTTCTTCCATAATGTCCTCCAGAAATGTCCCACGAACTTTGTATCTCTGTCCAAAACTATACTCCTTGGCAAGCCATGAAGTCGAATGACTTCTTTGATAAAAAAAATCGCGATGTGAGTCGTGTCACTGGTTTTCTGACATGGGATAAAGTGTGCCATCTTGGAAAATCTATCCACTACCATAAAGATTGAATCACAACCTATTTGTGTTCTTGGAAATCCCAATATAAAATCCATGCTAATCGCATCCCACAGCCTCTCGGGTATGGGCAATGGTTGATAAAAACCTGCATTCTGCTTCCTTCCCTTTGAATGCTGGCAAATCCTACATCTGTCCACAAACCTCTTGACCTCTGATCGCATCCCCGGCCAAAAGTATGACTCTCTCAACTTTGCAAATGTATTATCATGACCGAAGTGTCCAACCAATCTTCCACTGTGTTTCACCTTCAGCAGATTCTCCCTCATGGAGAAATTTGGAATACACAATTGATTACCTCTGAACAATAATCCTTCCTGGATCATGTATTCGGCCCATTTGCTGCTATATCTGAGAAATGGATTCTCAGCTGCTTCATATGCTTCCCTAAAGTCTGGATCATCTACGTACATGTCCCTGAGATAATCAAAACCTAATGTCTTGACTTTGAACTCCTGCAACAACAAACACTTCCTGCTCAAAGCATCAACAACTTTGTTAGCAGTATCATAAATATGTTTAATCACAAATGTAAAATTCTGCATGTATTCAACCCACTTAACATGCCTCTGATTCAACTTTTCCTGTTGAGTCACAAATTGCAATGCATGATTGTCACTGTACAAGACAAATTCTTTCGGAATCAAATAATGCCTCCACTTCTTCAATGCCTGAATGATGGCATTGAACTCCTTATCATACATGGAGTACTTTACTTTCGCCTCATTCATCTTCTCTCTGAAGTATGCAATCGACCTATCCTCTTGACTCAAGACTGCTCCTATTGCAAATCCGCTTGCATCACATTTCACCTGAAATGTCTTTTGGAAATCCAGGAACACCAAAATTGGTTGTTCTGTAATCTTCTGTTTCAACAAATTGAAACTCTTCTCAGCCTCTTCTATCCAGTGAAAATATTTATGTCTTTTATTTATTGTATCCATCATTGCTGCACTAGTTCCACTGAAATTCCTGATGAATTTCCGGTAGAAACTAGCCAATCCGTGAAAACTTCTCACCTCAAAAATATTTCTCGGTGATGGCCAATTCTTGATCACTTCCACCTTATCTAGATCCATTCTTAACTCATCTGCAAAAATAACAAATCCCAAGTAAATGAGATCTGTCTTCATGAATGAGGACTTTATCATGTTTATCAACAACTTCTCCTGTTGTAGCTTCTTCATCACAATAGCCAAATGCTTCAAGTGTTCAGCCACTGTTTTACTAAAAATCAATATGTCATCCAAATACACAATGACAAATTTCCTGATGAACTCCCTCAAGACTTCATTCATTAACCTCATAAAGGTACTTGGTGCATTTGTCAATCCAAATTGCATAACAAGCCATTCATATAACCCTTTGTTTGTTTTGAAGGCTGTCTTCCACTCATCACCTTCTCTCATGCGAATCTGATGATATCCGCTTTTCAAATCGATCTTTGAAAAATACTTTTCTCCACTTAAGAAATCCATTAAATCATCCATCATCGGCAATGGAAATATGTACCTAATGGTTATCTTATTAATCTCCCTTGAATCAGTACAGATCCTCCATCCTCCATCTTTCTTCGGACTGAGTACTGTTGGAACAGCACACAGACTCAAGCTCTCTCTGACCAAACCTTTGTCCAACAAATCCTGGACTTGCCTCTTGACTTCTTCATTCTCCTGCGGTGTCAATCTGTACGTGGCTTTATTTGGAAAACTAGCTCCTGGTATGAGGTCAATATGATGACTCACACTCCTGATTGGTGGCAACAAACGATGTAGTTCGTCCACTACTATGTCATTGAACTCTTCCAGCAGTGCCTGAACTTCTCTTGGCAAATCATCCACTCTCATGTTGGTCAAAACAATCCTTGGTTTCTTGACCACAATGAATTGTGGTTGTTCTTTCTTCTTCACCTCAGTAAGAAGTTCCTTCCCACTCATGAGAAGTATAGTATTACTTACTTCTGGCTTCACCTCCTTATCTTTGATCGGAAGTAACATATGATTTCTCCCATTCTTTTCTAAAGTACATGTATTCATCCTCCCATCGTGAATCACATTTCTGTCATATTTCCATGGTCTACCCAGCAATAGATGACAAACATCCATGGGAATAACATCACAGAGTATCTTATCATCATACCCTCCTATCTTGAATTCAACTAAACACTGTTTAGTGACATTTACCTAATGTCCTTTTTGTAGCCATGAAACTTTATATGGGCTTGGATGTTCAATCGTCTCCAGCTCCAGCTTCTCTACCATCTCGGTTGAAACGAGATTATCTGTGCTTCCACTGTCTGCAATGACCTTGCATACCCTATCCTTGGTCTTGCAAGCAGTCCGAAAAAGTCTGTTTCTTTGGGCTGAGCTCTCCACCTCCTTCTCTGGTGTTAAGAGAACTTTTCACATCATCAACGACCTTCCACCTTCAGCGTCTTCCTCTTCAACATCTCGCCTCTGTGCCTCGGCGATGTGAGCTTCTCCTCCATCTTTCTTTTTATCTGGTCACTCATAAGACTTGTGCCCATTTTTTCCACATGTGAAGCATGTGATTACTCCACCTCTTCCTCTTCCTCTACCTCTGGTATGAGGAAACATATTGTTATCAACGTACCCTCCTCTCTGCTCAGTATGTTGTCCTCTCTGCTCAACATATTTCCCTCACTGTGAACTTCCACCTCTCTCAGTTCGAGTTTGAGGTTTCTTCCAGTCTTCCTTGGGCTTCTGAAATTTATCTTGGGCAACCGATTTACCCCTAGGATGACTTCTGCCTCGGCCTCTCTGACCTTGCTTATGGCTCAACTTCTCTTCCGCTTTCAAATCCATCTGATAAGCATCCTCCACCGTTCAGATGGTTACCATGCTCAACTCGTCCTGGATATCATATCTCAGGCCATTCATGTATCTGGCTACTTTTTCATCGTCGCTCTCCCGATGACCTACTCTGATGTTGAGTCTATAGAATTCCTCCGTGTATTCTTTCACTGTCATCATCTTTTGTCTGAGGTTCTGCATCCTCCTGAATAGAGTAATTTGATAGTCTCTCGGGATGAATTTCGCTTTCATCTTTGCAATCATCCTGTCCCAGCTCTTGATCTTTTGCTTGCCTTTGCAGCGTCTGTCATCTTGTAGCTCATCCCACCACAATGCTGCGTGTCCCTTTAACCTCATGACAGCATGCTTGACCTTCTTTTCCTCTTCCACATCTTCATAGTCGAAGTATGTATCTAGAGCTCTAATCCAATCTAGAAGCTCCTCTACATCCAGATTTCCCTCATAAAATGGAATGTCCATTTTCGCATTTGCACCCATCCTTGCAATAGCTTTGATTAAATGCTCATTTGCTACATCCTTAGCTGCAACTTCTTCCTCTTGTTCAGCCTCAAATTCTCTTTCGGAATCACTTAGATCCCCAACACTGACTGTGCGTCTTTGCGCTATCTCCATATCTTCGAGTCTGGCTCGTAGATCATGTATCTCTCTCTTCATTTCTGGAATTTGCACTTGCCTACGGGTGAAATCATGAAGGTGGGTTACACTTTTGCTTGTTTTATGACAAAAAAAACTGTATTTTCACAAGTTATTCAACTTCTGACATATAAAAGTATTTTTTTTATTTA
>ML782228.1:536070-547981 GCA_009831015.1 Picea engelmannii | reverse complement strand
TTTGGAAACCCGATTGTCACGAAAGTGTAACCCACCTTCGTGATTTCACCCCTACCCCTTCTTCTCGGGTTTTCCATTTCCTCTGGATTGGGTGATTGTCTATCCCTTCTCCTTGGCGGTATGGTGAATTTTTCCCTTCTCTGCTACAAAAATAAAATACTCTTTCTGGTGCTATGATACCACTTGACGCAGGGGTGCTCGCAAGCACGTCTGCTCACAGGATCTCCCTTCTGCCATGGCCTGAAGAACTCAAACGTTCTTCTATTTCCCTGTCGGGAAATCCACACCCACATAAACTCTCCACGAGATCTCCCTCTTTCCAAATCAAGAAATTGGACTTCATGACTTGACGAGGTCAGTGATCGAACGTTGGACTTTCGAATCCCCGAACCCCGATCTGAGTCAACACTGACCTTTCACCCGTCGGTTTTTCAGATCTCCCAGTATCGCGAATCCCAGTGCAAAGCTTCCTTCAGAACTTCACTTCCAGAAAACCCAATACAATCTGCCACCTGTCCACCCGCTGGCTCATCCATGGCCCACACTATCCTTTGGCTATCGGGTTTCGCGATTTCGTGATTCCTGTTGCTATGTTTTTCTTGTCCCCAGTAATCACGAAATGTCGATTCCTGACACACGTGGGAATTTACTTTTCCACGTCCCTGTCACCTCGTCGGGATTTCGGACTTCTCTATATCGTGAATCTTGATGTCAATGTTTTAGGACTTTCCTTTCCCCGAGCTCCGAAATGGTGTGCCACCTGTCCTCCCGCTAGTTCTTCTGTGGCTCCCACACTCCTGTGACTTTTCGAGAAATCGTGTTTCGTGATTTCACGATTCTTGTTGCTATGTGCATGGGACTTCCACCCACGGAATCCCGATACACGATATACGTATAGATCCAACAACCCTTGTGGCTCGGATCGACGGTTCTGCCCCTCCTAAGCTTCGAACCTCTTTAGAGTACTCTGTTGTATTTCCCTTGTGCCTCCACAAGATCTAATGACTCACAGGATGTCATGAATTCTCCTCGGAGAATACCAACCGTCCGTCCTTCCTCGATGATTCCTGTGATTGACCAAGCATTCCTCCGCAGAACTCGTCCACTTGCTCACTAACTTGCAAGCTTGTTGAACACCTCTCGGTACAAACTTTTTGTGCAACCCTTCGGCGATTTCTCGAAGGTCCTACACCTCCTGTGCTTTTCCACGACTCTGTGCCCCTTGAAGACTTCAATTCTCTCCGAAGTTTCCCCAACTTTGATCTTTCAAAGAACCCTTGCACGCACTCCTTGTGGCAATAGTCTTCAAACACTACCAAGTGTTGAAGTCTTTCGACTCTGCACACTCCTTGCAGCAGCAGTCTTTCAAATGCTTTACTCAGAGTTACAACTCTGAGACCTTCACTGGCCTGCACACTCCTTGCACGACTCCTGTGCCCAACTGCACCTTGGGTGAATGAGAACAAAAGTTGTCTCTTCTAAGCCGTTTGTCGATGCACTCCTTGCAGACACTTCAACTGCACTCCTTGCAGGAACTCTTGCTCAGACAGAGAAACAATTGAAACTTATCACTCCTACTTCCTTTCTCAGATTTCAAACACTCAGCAAGAAATCATTCATACATAGCATAATAAGAAAATGCATAACAGGAAGTAAACACTCATGAGCATAGAAGTCAACACACATAAAAAGAGAATAACACAAAACCATGAATTTGAATCAATTTCCTTCTATTAATTCAAGATCTGTACATGGGTGTTCTTCTACAGCTCTCTGTTTCTCTTCTATGCTCTTCTCTCAGGATTCTTCTTCTTGCTCCATAATGTTACAATGCACAATGAGGGTGTCTATATCCCGTTTCCCTTCTACTTTCTAAAACCATCTAATCTAAGAATTAAAGTCTATATACTTGCATTAACTACTATAAATGCCTCCTATCTACTTCAGACGAGAGCGGGACGCTCAAGGTCTGATTACATTATACCAAGGTTCCTTCATTAAATGATCTCATTTATATTTAGTGCATCAACTTCAAGGGAAAATTCAAAAAAAATTGGCTGGGCTTGTCCAGCTGTCCTTTGTCTTCCGCGTTGGCTTGCTTGATGTGGGCGATGCTCCTGCATTAGCCCACAATTTTTTTTTTTTTAAATTTAAATGTGACTGTATATTGTTGTTCACCACGAAATCATAGGTGGAGTGCTCTCGGCGTATTCCTACTAAACGCCCATGATTTTGCCTAAATTGATTTGACTGAGTTGTTGTTTTATAACCACAATTTTGGCTTTAATAAAAAAAACAATTTCAGTGGTTACCCCTTCGTTTTACATTTACCGGACAACGATTTACCCCTTCGATGGTCGGCCATTGCCAATATTTCTGACCATGTTTTTCACACTTCAACCACACGTTTCTCTGCATTTCTGTTATGGTAATCTCAACGATCTAATATGGATTGACTGGGATTGTGTGTTATACGTTGGACAATGATTCCTTCTTCCATTACAATTTTATTAGTATATCTTCAACAACTTATCAAATCATCCTTAAACTGTGAGCCACATCTTTTTACACAACAATATCTGGTTTAACTTAGCCCTAGACTTGAGATTGCGAGAGATTCATCCATATGGTTCAGATTGCGATCTGGACTTGTTGTACATTGACTGTGTGTCTACATTATCACTTTGTTGCGTTACCTGGTAATTGCCCCAACAATTTTACTGCTCTATTCATGACCTCATTATATGCAAACTTTATCTACGTTTTTCTTGACTGGTAATTGTTTGGGCATCATTATTACGTTGCATGCCGAGTGATATCAAATTTATTGGTTGATGGCATAGTGTTAGCAGACTCCTTTATTGGCGATTTATCATGGCACATTGGCAATTTTGTTGGTAGTGACTCCCCTTGATTAAAAGACAGCCTGCGTGTTTTTGTCAGCTGTGTTTTACAGACAGTGTGTCATTCATGGATTTGAATGCCTGCATTCAGCATGCCTGCATTCAGCATGCCTGCGTTTGGTAAATGAAAATTAAATTGTGAATGTCAGCAATTTCTTTTGGCTCAATTAACCCTCCTTACAGTTGATCGTGTCATCCCTTAAGGCAATAGATCTTGTTTTTTTTTTTGGTAGAAATCCTTTTTCTTTTCACTTCATTTTTATGTGTGTTGTCTACGTTTTAGTGGCCAATGATTTTTTTTTTACATGACTAAATGGGTATGGTTTGTATAGCGAACAGATACCTTAAAATATGGCGATTGCATCCTATTGAAATCTTCAGATCCTCAATCAGCCATCGTGATAGTTTGGTTTTAGTTAAAAAGGTCTTCAATAGATAGTTGTTTTATTTTACGGGTTCCATGGATTAAATTTTTACATCTCTATCACTTGTCCAATAGACTATAGGCTATAATGGCTCTTAGATAGCTATATAACTTTCATTTGATAAATTATAATAACAACCATATCGTTATATTGATAGATATCCTTGTTGGTTGTCAAACTTAGTTAGCAACCTTATAGCCCTCAGTACCTACCTTGATTGGACTTTGAATGATATCGACAATGATAAGAATGATAGGGTTGGAGGAGTTACTTAGGATTACCAGGAATCATAGGTTAGGGGTGGACGATTGCAGCGAGACCTCGGTATTAAGATGTTCTTAGTGAATTATTGACTTGGGAAGCAAGAGCGAGGATACTATGGCTTCATGTTATTGTAGAATGTATTCTTGAGATATTCTTAAGAGGGCCCTTTGCGTCCTTTAATTGATGTAGGCTTTCTTTAGACCTTGTGCACTTGGTTTGCGCACCATAGAGGTTTTTAGTTATTGGTCGTCAAGCCGTTGTGTCTAGAGTGGAGATGATGTCCCTTAGCTTGTAGTCGTTTCTATCTGTTAGGTTTTCCATTTGTTTCACCTAGTTGCTCGAGGTGCTAGGGTGTCAAGTCATTGTGGGTGGTTTCCTGACCTGCGGGCATGACGATAGTAACCAAGTTGTATGGCTAACTGTTTTCGTCGTTGCCTTCTTACCTAAACAAAAAAAAAAAATTTGATTCCCTTGTATTCGTAACAAAAGGGTCGTCACATTTAAGAAATAACATTAGCATTCAATTCTACAATAACCTTGCTTTGATATGTTGGTATGGGATTTTTACTTTAACTTGTCCTCCTCTTTTTTCTCTCTGAAATCATGACAATCATCTATAACATCTATCTTTACCTAAAAATACACCTCTTCATTACACAATATAACCCTTAAGGAAAGACATAGATTTATATGACCGTCAAGGAAAATCATAAATTTATACAACCCTTCATGTAATGTTGCAATGTCACTAAACTTGATATTTCCTTCCATGCACATCACAATCTGACATTCATGCAAAAACCATGTTATGTTACAAAACTCTTTACTTTTTTACATTCTGACTCTTTGCTTCATGTTGAAATCATTAAATTCTCCAATTGCACGATGTGTTGTTGAGCATACACGACGAACAAAAATTGTTGGTCTTCTTGATGATGATCAATTGGAACGTAAAGTTCTCTTATGCCCTGGACAACGTGTCATGTTGACATGTAAATTGTGGGTTGAAGCTGGCTTAGTGAATGGTTCTCTTGGTTACATTCATAATATATTCTATATGTCTCTCTCAAATCCTCCTCAACTTCCAATGTACACAATTGTTCATTTTGATAAGTACATTGGTGTTCCATTTAACCCAATAAATTCAAACATTGTACCTATTACACTAGTTATAAGAGGAAATCGTAAACAAATTCCTCTRACGATGGCATGGGCCCTTACTATTCACAAATCAAAGAGGTTTACTTTAGAACGTGCAACAATTGATATTGGAAACAAAGAGCAGAAAGGGTTGACCTTCACATCTATATCAAGAGTCAAATCAATAGATYGTTTACGCATATCACCACCTTTCTCTTTTGAGCGCTATGCAAAGATGAAAAACAATGCATATGTTACAATTATAAAAAAAGAAGAGGAACGATTAAAGTCCATATCATTGTAACATTCAATTTAAATATTTTTACTTTACATAGAATGTCTATGTTAAGTTCATTTTTTTGTCCTTTGATATTTGTTTCTTGAAATTATCATTTCTTAATGTTTGTAAAAACATGTAAATGTTCATTAAATCTATATTAATTTTTAAAATAAAACAAAAATCATCATTTTTGTTATGTTTTCTTTTTTTTTACCAGCCATACTCTTTCTTCGATACAATTTATGATACCTTTCTACTTCTTTTTTCACAGTTTTAAAATTTCCTTTAAAAAAATATTTATTTTTTACTCATTCAATTTTTCTTACAACATTTTTTTAAAGGATTCAATATAACTATTGTACTCATAATTTCTAAGAATGAATTTTTTTTTATGTTTACCTTTTTATTCCAGTCGTACTAAATATTTATTATTATTATTATTATTCTTTTGTACATGCATTTATGGATTACAAAAGTGCATCAAAAGTTATTTCAATAATACATAATATCACAGCTCAACAACAATTTCTTATTGGAATTCAAGAGATGATTAGTAGGAGAAGTGGAACTCCTACACACCTGTTTGATGAGACCCTGGATTTTTTATCTAACTTGAAAGAAAGGATTCGTGAGTTTCAGCATATTTCTGACAAAGATTCTGGTATAAAATTACGCAGAGAATGGCTCGAACGATACATGGGTCGTCAAGTTACTGTTGACGTTAATTGGTGTTGCATATGTCATAAATATGGTTTTAATTTGTAATAGCTTTTGTTATGTTTACCATTTAAGGAATTTTTAAATCTTTTAGTTTTTGGATACTATATTTTATGTACTTAAAACCATAACTTTTTTTTAATAATAAAAAAATTGTTTTAAAGATATCGACAACAAATTTTATTATTTTGTTCAGAAGTCTATCTATTCAATTTTTGTTTTCCATATGTTGCAAAGTAAAAAGTTTATTCACATGTCTACACAAACGTAACCTTTATTACTCTCAAAATGTTGATATGTATCACTCAATGTAACATAATCGTTTTATTAATGTTTAATTGTCATTGTATTATTGATATGTTTTTACTTTTTCTTTTATACATGTCTAACATATATTATTTCCCCTTCCTATTATGTTTTTGCTATCCAGTTTTTGCAATGTCTAATGTTATTCATATGTCTACAACAAGTATAACTTTTACCATTTTTTCAAAATGTGGATATGGGTCTTCCCATTCAAGTTATTTATCTTTTTATATTAAAATTGTATCAACATGGAATAATATAACAATTGACCTCTGAATTAATGAATGTCAAACATAATCTCATTGATTTTAATGTTTCTGATTTAATGTGAACCTTTCGTAAGTCTATAATATTGAACTCAACTTCATAAAAATATTTCCCACAATATTTGCCAATATGATGTATTCTTTAAAGTACATTGCGACACCAACTTCACACATACAATTTTTTCCTCAGAAAATCTCTTAAATAATATTCAATTAATGGAAATCAATTTATTACTTTTAAATTACCATTGTATCACATGGTTTTATATTTGACCTCTCCAAATATAACTGTTCTAATATTTGTTTAAGAAATGACATTAGCATTCAATTCGACAATAACCTTGCTTTGATATGTTGGTATGTGATTTTTTCTTTAACTTATCCTGCTATTTTTTCCCTCTGAAGCCATGACAATCATATATAACATCTATCTTTACCCAAGAATACACCTCTTCATTACACAATATAACCCTTAAGGAAAGACATAGATTTATATGACGCTAAAGGAAAATCATAAATGTATACAACCCTTCATGTAATGTTGCAATGTCACTAAACTTGACATTTCCTTCCATGCACATCACAATGTGACATTCATGCATAAACCATGTTATGTTACAAAACTCTTTCCTTTTTTACATTCGGACTCTTTGCTTCATGTTTAAATCATTAAATTCTCCAATTGCCCGATGTGTTGTTGAGCATACACGACAAACATAAATTGTTGGTCTTGATGATGATCAATTGGAACATGAAGTACTCTTATGCCCTGGACAACATGTCATGTTGACATGTAAATTGTGGGTTGAAGTTGGTTTAGTGAATGGTGCTTTTGGTTACATTTAGAATATATTCTATATGTTTGAATCAAAGCCTCCTCAACTTCCAATGTACACAACTGTTCATTTTGATTAGTACATTGGTGTTCTATTTGACCTAATAAATCCAAACATTGTCCCTATCGCACCAGTTATAAGAGGAAATCGTAAATAAATTCCTCTGAAGATGGCATGGGCCCTTACAATTCACAAATCACAGGAGTTGACTTTAGAACGTGAAACAATTGATATTGGAAACAAAGAGCAGCAAGGGTTGACCTTCACATCTATATCAAGAGTCAAATCAATAGATGGTTTACACATATCACCACCTTTCTCTTTGGAGCGCTATGGAAAGATGAAAAAAAATGCATACGTTACAACTAGAAAAAAAGAAGAGGCACGATTAAATTCCATATCATTGTAACATTCAATTTAAATATTTTCACTTTATATAAAATGTCTATGTTAAGTTCATTTTTTTGTCCTTTGATATTTGTTTCTTGAAATTATCATTTCTTAATGTTTGTAAAAACATGTAAATGTTCATTAAATCCATATTACTTTTTGAAATAAAAAAAAATCTTCAATTTCGTTATGTTTTCCTTTTTTTACCAACCATACTCTTTCTCCGATATTATTTATTATACCTTTCTACTTTTGTTTTCATGGTTTTAAATTTCCTTTAAAGAAACACGTCTTTTTTACTCATCCAGTTTTTCTTACAACATTTTTTTAAAGGGGTCAATATAACTATGGTATTCATAATTTCTAAGAATGAATGTTTCGTTATGTTTACCTTTTTATTCCAGTCATATTAAATATTTATTATTATTATTATTTGTCTTTTGTACATGCAGTTATGGATAACGGAAGTGCATCTGTAACGACCTCCTTGTTACGATAACGACTCTTTAACAAGTGAATTTTTTTTGTTTTTTTTTTGTGTGTTAAGGTGCGTGCACATGTAGAAGTAATAGACACACTTGACTCTACGCCACCCCCCGACAACCAACAAAAGCAACCACAAAGGTTACCATAAGAAGACAAGGGCGCACAACAAGTAGCTGCAAGCAATGAACGACCCAAGGCCTAAGGCACACACAAGTACTGCAACAATAACGACCAAGTACCTAAGGCGCACACGCAAACATTCACGACATACTGGGTTATGCACAGTACGAACACAGAGGGAAGAATCCATAGTAGTAGGTCTTACTATTTCTGCACAGGAAAGCAGGGTGTTTAATCTTAGTTCTCTGCTCTGGAGAGAGAGAAGGTCAGATAGGCTCCTGGCCGACTGCTCAGGCAGAAACTAGTAATCCCCTCAGGTGTGTCGCAAGAGTGGAAACCCTACCTTTAAAGGGCCTGAGACTCTTGATACGGCACTGGATTCCTTACACAGAAAAATCACACACATACCTATATACTAAGGCCACATGGAGGTGTTTATATCTCACCCGACACAACAGTCCAATCAACCAAATATTAAACCTAGCGCCACAATAGACAAGAGAAACCACGTCTACTACGGAAGGCACAAGACAGGGACTCAGACCGCAGCAACATTTATTATGACCGGGCACTAACTATGACTCAAGGGACAATAGTTACCTACCACACCAAGAAAATCACACATCCAAGCACAGCCATAATTATATGAGCAACCAATCGTGTATACGACAGGGCATTTATCTAAGACTCAAATGACATTAGTTACAGACCCAAGACTCCATTTAACTTCTAAGCTCAACGAGTTACCATCCCAACCTTAAATTAAGGTACATTTAATTAATTTCAATCCCCCTCTTTCTGAATCATAGTAAATGATTGTTCTCAGTTTCCAGAACCTTGCATTTAAGTGTCGTCACTAACAACGAGACTTCAATAACCTTACAATAAATTAACACTGGCATCATCTTATTTTACAATAACTCGTAATTAAATGACAACAAATTACCGATCAATTCGTCATCACCAACCTTAGATTCACATTTTATAATGCAATAAAGTATTGTCTTTACACCTTACCAACAGTGTAAATTAGTGAAATTTCTCCATGCATATTACAACAACACTAAATTACAGCCTGTGTCATTACCTAACATTATAATAACCTTGCAACTTAAAATAACATCAACATTATCATTAAAAGGCATATTATCAAATAACCTTCAATTTAAAATAACAACATCATTACATTTATATGCTATCAAATGGTACTACACTAATCTTAGCATAACATAACCACATCATCACCCTTATATTCTAAAATACATTTATAATGAAAATTGACATGGAAATAAAGTGGCATGGAAATTAGATGACAAGCCATTTACAATTTACTATTATTCTTTACCTTTGAATTAGCATGAAAATAAAGTAGCATGGAAAAATAAGATGAATGTTACTTGGAATTCAAGTAATAGTTTTTCCTTTACAATTAAAATATTAAAGTGTTAACTACAATAGAGTATTTTGTTTATCCCTTTGAAAATTCAAACTGTTTACAAATTAAATAAATATGGTAATTATTGTTTATGAACTGATGTCATCTTTAGACCTTGCACTTTATTGTTTCAATGCCAAGAACTACAATGACATAACATAAATAACCCTGTCCTTCCTTTCTGTGTTAAAGTAGCATTGAAATTGAATAATAAGAACTGTGCGCTTTATGGTTATCACTACATTGGAACTCCCATAAGATGTAGATAACCAGATCCTTTCTCCTATATTAAGGTAGCGTTGCAAATTAAATAACACGAGCATTTACATTCTATTATTATTATTAATAACCAATAAAACTACAACGACAGCCTTCCCTAAACTATAATAACACCGCATTTATAATTGCATTCTATGTTCCGTTTAAGATATCTACCAGTCTTAGTGCAACGACCTTTCTTAAAACCATTTTACTACTGCCGTTAATGTTTCATTTTATCTTGCATTCTGTAAAGGTGTTTTACCTTGTCATTTAAATAGCCACCAGGTGGCATCACAGAAATCCTTCCCTAATCATTACGACTACTGCATTTAATATTGCATGTTCGTTTGCATTACAGGGGCTGTTTAAATAACCAGAGTCGCAGGCCGCCATACTCTCGGTAAACAATATTCACATCGCCTTCAATATTACATTTTCTAAATGAGTTTATAATAGAGTGAATCCACAACAATAGCATTAACTACGGTAACAGTATAAGATCATCTCAGAGCTGACTGAAAATAAGTGTAATAAAAGGACTTCCATGCTGTATGTTGTTGTCAGCCCCCAGGAACCATAACCAGTTAAAGATACAGCGTTCTGACACCAAAATCAACCTAGGCAGAGTTTGATAGGGGTGAACTATACAACGAGCTGTCTACTGGGGTCAACAGTCTCAGCAGGAGATTCGGGTAAGCAGCATGGGAAAACAAGATGCACCGGCATTTAAAGGAAATTAGGAAGGGCATTTTAATAACGCAAAAGGCATAAAAAATTTAAAGGGGCATTCAATAACGCCAAGGGAATTCAACGCAGAGGGCATTTAGCTTACATTAGAGCTGAGCCGGAGTAGAGAATTTAAATGCAGAACGAGGTCAACCTACACAGACCATTAAACGCAGACAGAGGTAAAAACGCACACTGTGAAAACACGCATCATGGTATAAAACGCACAATGTATAAAATGCAAAAATAAACGCACCCAGTCAAAAATGAAATAATACATACACGACAACTCATAATGGAATAACACGCCCACCGTCAGAGGAATTCGCCCACAGGGAACATAAAATACCCGCGAAAAGTAAAAACACCAGCAGTAATATAAAAACAGCCCAGTCACAAAGGGGAATGCCCGTAGTCAATCAATCACCCCCATCACTGTAAAAACACCCCAGAAATTTTAACACGCCCCCATTAACAGGAAACGAAATTACCAGAACCCTAAGTCTGTACCCAACACAAAAAAACGAAATGATTTTTCAAAACGAAATGGCTGTACATTCATAGCCATATTAACACGACCCCAGTCAGCTAAGAATGCCCCCCAACCAAATGTAAAACGCCCATGGCAGTAGGAAAAATGATTTTGGGTTGTAAGGTAAAAAGAGAGTGGATGCAAATGCCCAAAAAGATTTATACGCCCAGGGACCGAAGTACAATGACCATAAACCCCAAGCAAAATTGCCAGAACCCTAAAACGGTGCCAGAAACGAAGAACCATAAACTTCCCTGCTAACATTCTTACAGCATAAAAAGGGGTCGATTCCTGAGGTTCATTGCAACCATTCTAAACTAATCTTTATCACAAAACTTAAGCATTCATCCAAAATAAAAACACAACCATCTAAATTTTCAGACGCAAACATAGACTAGCATTCATCCCAAAATAAAAACATACCTTGGCTTGTTCGCCCACTCCAGGTGGCGTCCGCGTGCTCCTTGATGCTCCCGCTTGCCGACCGTAGAGGACTCACTGGTACCTCCCAGCCAAATGCTAGGGGTACTCTGCTTCCCCCTCATCCCCCCGAGCCGCAAAGGGGCCACACACAATCCAGACAGTAGCCTAGCTTCCCAGCTCACCTCTAAGGCTGAGCTACCACTCTAACACAGCTCAGAAAATCCCCAACTCCTCACAAGCAATCCGTCCAGTTCAAATTTTGGCAGCATAACAATACCTCATGCCAGATCCCCTTTCTTTTCCCCCATCTCCTTTATTTTATCCTCTTTTTGACCTAATCAGATTAGGTTTTTCATCAAAAACCCTAAATCATATTTCTTTTAAGTTTTCCCCCCCTTTTT
>ML782228.1:513066-526168 GCA_009831015.1 Picea engelmannii | reverse complement strand
TTTTTCTATGCTATATTGATGTTTGGTTCTTAACAGAAATGATTCGTGAGTTTCAACATATTTATGACAGAGAATCTGGTAGAAAATTACGTAGAGAATAGCTCGAACGAAAAAGTGGTCGTCAAGTTACTGTCAACGTTAATTGGTGTTGCATATGTCATAAATATTTTTTTAATTTGGAATAGCTTTTGTTATGTTTACCATTTAAGGAATTTTTAAATCTGCTAATTTTTGGATACTATATTTTATGTACTTAAAACCATAACTTTTTTTAATAAAAAAAAAATGTTTTAAAGATATCGACCACAAATTTTATTATTTTGTTCATAAGTCTATCTATTCAATTATTGTTGTCCATATGTTGAAAAGTTAAAAGTTTATTCACATGTCTACACCAAACATAACCTTTATTACTCTCAAAATGTTGATATGTGTCATTCAATGTAACATAATCACTTTTTTAATGTTTAATTTTCATTGTATTATTGATATGTATTTCCTTTTTCTTTTATACATTTCTAACATATATTATTTCCCATTCCTATTATGTTTTTTCTATCGATTTCTTGCAATGTATAATGTTATTCATATGTCTACAACAAACATAAATTTTACCTTTTTTTTAGAAATGTGGATATGGGTCTTCCCATTCAAGTTATTTATCTTTTTATATTAAAATTGTATCAATATGGAATAATATAACAATTGACCTCAAAATTGAATTAATGAATGTCAAACATAATCTCATGGATTTTAATGTTTCTAATTTAATGTGAACCTTTCAGAAGTCTATAATATTGATCTCAACTTCATAAAAATATTTCCCACCATATTTGCCAATATGACGTATTATTTAAAGTACACTGCGACACCAACTTCACACATACAATTTTTTCCTCGGAAAAGCTCTTAAATAATATTCAATTAATGGAAATCAGTTTATTTCTTTTAAATTACCATTGTATCACATGGTTTTATATTTAACCTCTCCAAATATAAATTTTCTAATATTTGTTTAAGAAATAACATTAGCATTCAATTCTACAACAACCTTGCTTTGATATGTTGGTATGGGATATTTTCTTTAACTTATCCTCCTATTTTTTCCATCTGAAATCGTGACAATCATCTATAACATCTATCTTTACCCAAGAATACACCTCTTCATTACACAATATAACCCTTAAGGAAAGACATAGATTTATATGACCCTCAAGGAAAATAAAAAATTTATACAACCCTTCATGTAATGTTGAAATGTCACTAAACTTGACATTTCCTTCCATGCACATCGCAACATGACATTCATGCAAAAACCATGTTATGTTACAAAACTCTTTTCTTTTTTACATATTGAATAACTTCATAACATCACTTTGTTATGAACTTTGGGATGACGTCATTATGTGATGAAACATAGCACGATGGTTTGATATACTCGCATATCCTCACATCACAATCTTACATTCATGTAGAAAGCTTGTTATATTACAAAACTCTTTCCTTCTTCACATTGCAATGAACAAATCTAAAATATGGATGTTGGAATGGGATTTTTTCTTTAAGTCATCCTCCTCTTTTTTTCCTCTTAAATTGTTACAGTATTTTATAACACTTCTTTTTACCCAAGCATATAATTCTTCATCATGCAATAAAACCCTTAAGGAAAGAAATTAATTTATATAACCCTCAAGGAAAACCATAAATTAATACAAATCTTCTTGTTATGGTGCAATGTCACTAAACTTGTCTTTTCCTTCCATGCACATTGCATTGTGATGTTCAAACAAAAACCACGTTATGTTACAAAAGTATTTCCTTTGTTACATTGAGAGGAACTTCATAACATCAAACTATTATGCACTTTGAGATGATGCCACTATGTCACCCAGCATAGCACCATGGTTTGATATACTCGCATATCCTCACATCTCAATGCGACATTCATGCACAAACCTTTTTATATTTCAAAACTCTTTCCTTCGTCACATTGGGACAAAGAAGTTTGAAATATTGATGTCAACTTCATAAAACATGTTTTGTCCATATTTGGCCATCTGACATACTGTTTAAAGTATATTGAAGACCATTTTCACACATACCATTTTTTCTTCCTCAAAGCTCTTAAATAATATTCAGTTAATGGAAATCAATTTATTACTTTCAAATTACCATTATTTCACATGGTTTTATATTTAATATTTTCAAATATAAATATTCTATTATGTTTTTATGCAATATTATTAGCATTCAATTCTACACTTTCCTTGCTTTGATATGTTCAAATGGGATTTTTTCTTTAAGTCATCCTCCTCTTCTTTTCATATGAAATTATGACAATTTTCTATAACATTTCTCCTTACCCAAGAATATACTTCTTCATTACACAATATAACCCTTAAGGAAATTAATAATTTTATATAACCCTCAAGGAAAAGAACAAAATTATATAACCCTTCATGTAATGTTGAAATGTCACTAAACCTGACATTTTGTAACATCTCGCTCTTGCGCATTGAGCGAACTTATTCTTTGAGGACACTTGCTCACAAGTGATCCGGATTATTATGATATTAAAACATTGATTTTGATTATGAGGCGTTATGGGTTGATGACATGTTGTTTTACTGCATTGACATAGACATGTGCTATTGACTTGGTTTTAATGAGTGTGCAATATTTTGGACCTTGAGGATGCAGAGGCATCGATGGAACCCCTTGGACTCTAGATCGAGTTGAGGAGTGAACCATTGGGGTTTGATTGTTTTATATGTGATATTAGTGCATCTAATTAGATGATATGATTATGGATATATTGCTGACATGATTCGTTGATGATGCAGACTGACGATAGCTTGCCGGACAGACTCACATGTGGAGTAGAGGGGTCACACATGACTACCAGAGATGTTGAGGGAGAGCTTTAGACAACAACCCTACCATATCCTACTAGCACTCCCGCCGTGGCTCGAACTGTAGGTTAACATTTACCTAGTTCGAGAGGACCCACAATGTCGTGAGGGAAGAATTCGACAGTCGCTCACGATGATTCTAAGAGGTGTGAAATAAGGAAAGGGCCTTATTCGTTAGAGGCCCTTAGTCTCCCACAAGTTCACCTGGCAGAGTATTGACTCCAGGGGTTTTTGATGTCTACCAATTCAGTCAAGAGGCGAGTGACACCCTTGGAGCACGTGGTGTGTCCTGAAGGGAACGTCAAGCAAGGGAAACATACAAGGCGGCTGGCACCCTTGGAGCACATGGTGCATCCAGAAGGGCACGTCACGCAAGGGAAACAGATGAGGCGAGTGACACTCTTGGAGCACATGGTGCGTCCTGAAGGTCATGTTGCGCAAGGGAAACAGCTGAGGCGAGTGGCACCCTTGGATCACCTAGTGCATCCTTAAGGGCACGTCACATTGTTAATGATAAATGAATGAACCCTTATGGCCTTAGGACAAGTAACATGATAAGAAATATTTAAAACAAATTCCTTAATAAAATGTTGCCCAGCATGAAAATTAAAGTCTAAGTCTAAATTATACTAGTGGTAGAATTTTCTCTATCCTTTTAAAAAAAAAAGTATATATATATATTTATGAAAATAAAAATAAAATAAATAATTGTTTTATTATATTATGGTAATTTAAATTTTATTAATTAAAAAGGGAAAAGGGAAAAAGTTAATTTCTACACCTACCAAATTGAGTTCTAAATGAAAAGGGGAAAGAGGGAAATCTAAAATATTTAGGAAACTAGGAAAAGAGGGAAACATAAAAAGAAAAAGGAAACACAAAGGAAAAAGCAGAAAGTCAAACTTAGTAAGGTATCTTTTTTTTTTTTTTTTAACTGGAACGGTTATGTTGCATTAATTGGCTTTCTGGCAAGCCTGAATCAGTGAGTTACATATCTGAAGAAGGTTGGTGACCTCTAACAGTGCTGCCAACCTTCTTGTGAATGTCTTGGGAAACCAATCCCATTTGCTTCTTGAACTAGTTCGAGAAAATGACAAAAATTGCATACATGAGTAAATTCTCACAAATTGTGAGCATAGTAGAAGACAGAAGCAGAGCATTAGACCGAGGGGGATGAAAATTTCCCCTTAATGTAGGGGTCCATATTTTTCTAAGAACCTGAAGATATGTTGGAGGCCGCCTCCTTTTCTCTGCGCGCTTTATTTGTCTTTCACCCTCGGGTAAGGGGTGGAGACGGAGCTGAATTGTCTTCCGGTTCAGAGGTTTCCACAGAGACTGAAACAACCAGGCTTGCAGAGGCAGAAGGTTCCAGAACTGAAGCTCAAGTTTCTTTTATTGCCATTGTTTCTGGGGGGGTGGAATCCGGAGGGCTTTCGTCTGCCGGGGGATCTTCGATAACTGTTGTTGCTTCTGGATCCAGGGCTTCATCCTCCTTCAACGCATCAAAGCTATTTTTAGTTTCTAGAGTTGCCTCTGCCGTGTGGGTGGCCTTTGGGGCTTGGGCTAACGGATCCTTTCACCTTGGCTGCCTTCGTCGGTTAGTTACTGGCTGAAAATCATCTGCTTTCACTGGTCCTGGCTGCTCAGAGGTTTTGGGACAGCTTTTTGCGAAATGACCGTAATCATGGCACCGGAGGCACTTAAAAGGGATCTGCTCATAGTCCATCTCTTAGATATGGCACCATTCCCCCAGGGAGAGCTTAATGGCATCCGGAAGACCTCTTTCGAGATTAACCTCAACACAAATACGAGCGCAGGTAAACTGTTCCCCCTTCGGCTCCGCCCTGTCCAGGAAACGCCCAAGCTTATTTCCTATGTCCTCAAGAGAGCTTATCCCCCAGAGATGAAATGGAAGGTGAGGCAGCCTGACCCAAACAGGGGCTGCTATGATCTCGGCTCCGGGGTTAAAGTCCAGAGTCCAGGGGGCTAAGAACAGCCCTTTCGCCCCCATGAAATAGGGACCAGATCTGAAAACTAAATCACGGTCCTCTTTCCTCGTGAAGCTGGAGACAAAAAAACCCCTGCCTACTGCGTACAGAGTAACGTTTCCCTGTATCAGCATCTTCCAACGATCATCCATCCATGCCTCCACTGTTTTGGGGCTTGGCCATAACCCCGTAAACTTTCCGATGAGGGCATTTTCTGCTAGAAGCAGGGCAAGCTTGCATGGGTCCTCTGGATCTAGCTCCAGAGAAGGGATCTCCTCCATCTTCTTAATAAACTTAGAGGAGAGAGAAGGMTTGGATTTAGGTCCTGCTGAGCGGACTAACGATTTGAAAGCTTCCAATGGGGCTTTTTCCTTTTCGGCGGTCGGAACTGGAGCCATCGTAGTAGGCGGCAACCACCAGYAAGAAAGGGACGGAGCAAGTCGCAGAGGCCACTTCTCCAAAACGCAAGCCAAACAAAGCCGCAGGGGAGAGGGATCCGCGGCCCTGAAATCCCCTAGATGCTGCTCCAGTAGACGCGCCCCTGCAATTAAAACCAGAACGCATGCAATCTCAGGCGAAAGGGACGCACTAATACGCCGATCCTTGGCCCTGCATTCATCTGCTGCAGTCGATGCATCCCTGCAAACAAAACCAGTTCGACGACGGCTAGGGTTTAGGCCCTAGCCGCGTTGCTTCCGGCTCTCTCCATCGCATTTTTTTTGACATAGTTTTGATCGTTAGGGTAACTTAGTAAGGTATATATCATTTAAGAACTTACCAATTTAAATTGAACTAGCAAATTAATAATGGGGAAAGTCATTAAAACCTGTAAGGGAATTTGGGGACACCTACGAGCGATTCTAGGAGTGACTCTAGGTGGGTGAGGGAAATAAGGGAAATTAATTAATTAAAGAAATTAATTTATGGAGGAATGAAGGGGATGGGTGACACTTGTACGTGGAGGATTTTTATGAATTAATTTATTAAAATTTAAATAAAATGAGATTCTGGGAAAGTAAGGGACTTCAAAAATCTATATAATCGAGGGAGGAGAAGGATGATGGACCTCTTCGGTTTGCGTAACATTACACTGCAAAAATCTCTACTTGACTGACTTAGCTTGTGGGAGTTGGGGTACCCAGCTTAGTGAGGAGTGGTAGCTCGACCTTACGAGGCAAGCTGGGAGCTAGCTGATACTTTGGTTAGTGTGTGTGGCCCCTTTGCATTTACTGTATAACATTTTTCCCTGCGATTTGCATTGTGTAATGATGGTAGTATCCTTTCCCGCGATATGGGACAGTCTGTTTTTGTTGAACGTTTGGGACAATGTTTTAGCCTCAGGTCGCCTTGATCGTAGGCGGCAACTGCAGTGGGGCAGTAATTCCAAATTTGTTCCCAGCTTATTTTATTACATGATTCTATTACCATGAATGATTGTTCACGGATTGTATTCCTTACTGTAATTGCCTTTAAGACCATGAATTTCCCTCTAGGATGACTGCGTTTGTTGTGTAAATGACCACCATTTTCCACCTGTAAATGTGACTGGGTTTACTGTTTAAAATGCCCTCGAATTTGCCTTAAAACGTTGGCCTGAGCTTGCTGTAATTACCACGATTTATTACCGATTTACTACCATGGATTTTACCTCCTTACTGTTACTGCCTTATTGCCCACATTTTTCCCTTTTGGTGTAGCGTATTGATGTCTGGTTGACTGCGTTGATGTTGAGTGGATACATTTGCATTAATTTTGTGTACTGTGTATTGCTGAGATGTGGTACAACTATCAAATTGCCTTGTTACTATTACTATTATATTACTTGTTATGGTTATCGTTACATTATATTAATTGCCTTGTTACTGTCATTGTTATATTAATTGTTACTGTTACGGTTATATTAATTTCCTTGTTACGGTTATATTAATTGGCATGTTACTGTTATATTGATTATTACTATTACATTAATTGTTACTATTACATTAATTGCCTTGTTTATGTTTTACTAATTGTTATGTTAATTAAAACTTTAATCGCATTGTCATTGCTATATTACTCGTTATGATAACAGTTATGTAAATTGCCTTGTTATTTCTAAATTAACTGTCATGTTAATTGTTACGTCATTTCCCTTGTTTTTGTTGTAATAAATGTTATGTAACTGCTATGTTGTTGCCTTGTTAGATTTCTACAACGACGTTAATAGTTGGTAGTTTCCTTCTCAATGTTAAATGACAGCTAGTTTTGTTAGTTCGGTCGATATAGCTAGTCTACATGCTGAGATTAATTTATCATAAGTGTTATAATGGAATCATTCTACTTCAAGATTGTTAATGTTGTTATTTAAGTTAATGAATAGTCGGATGGATATTTTGGATTAATATAGAATTGTCCATTAGGTTGTGTTAATAATTATAATTTGATTGGTGAGTAAAGTTTGGATTGCAAATTTTAGACTTTCTAAATCGAATAATAATTGAGGTTAGGTGATATTCATAATTATAGTTTTAGTAATGATTACTTAGTTTTGCAAGATTGTTGTTCTGTAATGACCTCCTCGCTACGACCGCAATGCTGACAACAGGTGAAAAAAAAAATTGTTTTAAAAGTGTGTGCACGCGTGTAGGAGGGGAAACAGACACACTGGACTCTACGTCGCCACCCGATGACTGACAAGATGCAACCACGATGATCACATCAAGAAGACGTAAGGCGCACCATCAGTAACTGCAAGCAAAAAACACCCAAGACCCAGGGCGCCCCACAATATCTTCAACAATAATGACATACGGGGTTAGGTACCGTACGAACACAGAAGGTAGAATCCATGGTAGTAGGTTTACTATTTCTTCACAGGAAAGCAGGGCGTTTAATCTTAGTCCTCTGCTCCGGAGAGAGAGGAGGTCAGATAAGCTCCTGGCCGACTGCTCAGGCAGAAACTAGTAGTCCCCTAAGGTGTGTCGCAAGAGTGGAAACCCTGCCTTTAAAGGGCCCGAGAATCTTGATACGGCACTGGATTCTGGACGCAGGGAAACACACAGACTAAGGCTACTGAAGGGGCGTTCATCCCTCCCGACACAACGAGACCACGCAATGCAATACCACCAAGTACTACAAAATCAGGGACAATCATGACCTCTACGGGAGACGCAAGTCAGGAGGACTCTAATATCGACCAACCACTATTGAGACCCGAAGACATCAATCAAGATCAATTGCTCCATTAATTATCATTAACCCACGTAGGATTTACCCTAAGGTAAAAACCAATAATCTCAACCCCCATTACTTAGTTATAAGGTCATTAGGCCCTAGTTCAGGGACAAGCAATAAGCACAAGCGCATTGCACTTTTCTGTTAATCGCCATAATTGCGCAATGATATCATACCATAATGGTAAACCCTCGAACATTTACAATCTCCATATTATCTTGCCTTTCCTTCCAATTTATTACCATACATTGGAACAACCTAACAAATATTGCATGGCAATTTAGACCTTATCATTAACACTTCAAATTAAACGATTAATAACCAAGCAATTTAAACATCATCACGAACATTCAATCAAACAAATATTAACATTGCGATTCAACCATCATCATTACTATTGCACATTAAAACAAATATTACTATTGCAAATATAACAAGTATTACCATTGCAATTAAGACAATATTAATATTGCAGCTTAAAACAATATTAATATTAATATTTAACAAGTATTATCATTTGCATTTCAATTTAAACAAGGTTAACATTGCCAATAACAAGTAAAATCATTGCATATTAAACAAATATTAATAATTCGATTCAACATCATCATTAACATCGCAATTTAAAACAATTATTATGATTGCAATATAACAAGTATTACCATTGCAAATTAAGAAAATAAATCCATTTATAAAATAAAACATAGTTTAAATAACAACATAACTATTTATCTAAATCTATATCCCCAAAAACAAAAGGTAGAACGTTTAACCAACAAATGGCGACATGTGAATAAAATAACAAATTCACATTGCAATTTAAGCAAATAAATCCATTTATAAAATAAAACATAGTTTAAATAACAACATAATTATTTCTCTAAATTTATATCCCCAAAAACAAAAGGTAGAACGTTTATCCAACAAATGGCGACATGTTGCTAAAATAACAAATTCACAGTAATAAGGAGAGCAATAAATCTGGCGTTTGCATAATTCTAAAAGGCAGTAAAAAGGAATACAACAATTCATAAGGCTGTATAATAAGACCGTTACATCTGCCCGTAATAACCCAACAACATTCATCTACGCCGGTTTGATCCTTCCAAGGACGTGCAAATCGGTAAAGGATATAAATTAAACAATAAAAATGCGCGCATCCAGTCTGTCAACTACGCCCAGTTCATTCTTCCAAGGGAACGCAAGTCAACACGGATACCTGTCAAGCAGGGTACGTTTAAACCAGATCTCTTCATTATGAGGGTTTTCAGTTAAGGGGGATTCCCTGCTAATCGGGGTGGCGATTTCTGGCCAAGGACGCTATCACTATTTTTTACTTGGAATCTACGCAACGTTTAAGGTTTACTGCCATCAATAAATACAACTGTAAATCACAGGAATGCTTCAGGCATTAACGCTGAAGGTTACCCTAAACCCATTCAACAAAAACGTGGAATCACTTTTATTTAAAAATAACGCAGCAGTGAATTCGTAGGCTCAATAATGACCTAGAAGTTTAATATATCCAATCAGGAAATAAAAAGACTACATTTCTGAGTACAACACCTAAAGTTTATCCAAACAGCAAAAGGGATTCACTTTACGTGTGCAACCACCGTAAATCCAGCAATAATATAGACCGATATTGTTGTGCGCATCAACACGCTGTATCTCTAAAAATCATATACCGGGTACCTACTGACTTAAAGCAAAAACAAAAGCGGAGGGTTCTGTTCATTCATTCGGTGTTTTGTTTTTCATTTTATATTTTTTTTGAGTGATACAAGAGGTCTCCCCTACTTGGACTGTGGAGCATCCGGCTTCTCTATTGCGGTCAGTAATAGAGAAGGAAAATAATCAAAAATTGACCGGACGCATGGAAATCTAATATCGAAGATAACCTAAGTGTGCCCCATACGGGCCTTTTTCCATTTTAGCAAAACCCAACAATAGTTGAGGAAGACTCGGATGTCAAGCACTAAGATACTTGAGGATATAAGGGCGTGACAGATTGATTGAGAGATGGAGCAAGCTTAGTTCAGTCAGACTGTCACATCTCTAAAGAAGGCTCTTTCGAATCAACTGATGTGAGACTCAAAAACACATCGGGGATGAGGATTGAATGAGCACTCGGCTAAAAGCCCCACTTTATTTCTTAATAAGGCTTGGTGTGTGCCTTCCTGGGTGTTCCCTGGTTTCGCGCTGGGGCTGGGAACCAACTATCTTGGGCATCAATCCTCCTAACGTTCACCATATGGGATACTACCTTTAAGTAGTTAATCAACTGCAGAACTTTTCTGCGGGGAAATAAAACAAACAAATAGAGTTCTTTTATAATGAAAACAACGACCTATAACCTGTGTACACTTCAGCACTAAGGGAACCACATGCATATAGACAGTGTATACGCACCGTGTATCTGCTCGCTTAGGCGCAGGCATAAATGTTGGGTGGACTAGACGCAAGGAGAACGTCGTCTTACGGTTGGGGGTGCCACAGTATGGCCAAATTAATACGCACGGCATGAGCTGCGCTCTAAGAGAGAATACGCCTAAACACCAATATTTCCAGAAGATGCTTCCATGAATAAATGTATCCAAAACTGACTGGTGCTCTTGGGCAACAAAATGCCTCCGACGGTCTTGGTCGGAGCAAAACTTTCTCTAGCAAACCCTGTTAAACAATGGGATAACTTCTTCGCCATTGTCTTAATACTGTAAGGGCATAAACCCTAATATGCAGTGGCCTTCCAAGAAACCCTACGACTGTACCCAATAGAAAAACCAAAAACGTACCACCATAAACCCAAACAATTGTCAGTGGGAAAAAGAATAAAATACCATTGTCATTAAAACCAAGTCGCATGACATACCTGAATACAGTTTGTTGAATTATTTAAAGTATAACTCCTTCATTCAAACACAAATCAATTTCGTTTTAAGTATAACATCTTCATTTGAACAGTCAACAACCGCATACATGCTAGAAATTAGATTGTCAGCGCTTAAACCCCAACGCCATATCTATATACATATATTTATTTTAAAAACAGACCACTCCAAGATAAACAACTAATTTACACAGTCAATTAGAACCAAGCCATTTTACTCTGTCTAGGATGTTAACAACTATTTACACTGTCATTCATTCTACTGAGGGGCGTACCTTTGCATGTTCGCCTCCTCCTAAGGTTTGTCCACGCGCTCCGTGCAATCCTGCTCCGTTCCGACCGTAGAGGACTCACCGGTACCTCCCAACCAAACGCTAGGGGTACTCTGCTTCCCCCTCAGCCCCCCAAGCCGCAAAGGGGCCACACACAATCCAGACAGTACCTAGCTTCCCAGCTTGCCTCCAAGGCTGAGCTACCACTCAAGTCAGCTGGGAAATCCCCAACTCCTACAAGCAATCAGTCCCGTTTGTCATTTTGGCAGCATAACCATACTCCATAGCAGATCCCCTTCTTTTCCCCCATCTCCTTTCTTTTATCCTCTTTTTTTTTTACCTAATCCCATTATGTTTTCCCCAAAACCCTAAATCCCCTTTCTTTTAAGTTTTTCCCCCCTTTTATTTATTTATTTATTTATTTTTATTTCTTTTTTTGAAAACTCAAAAGGTAAATGCGCCTAAGCATCTTTTCATATTATTATTATTAATTTTTATTTTTTTTTAAATTCATAATATATATATATATTCTTTTAACTCCCTTTAGTTAACTAATTAATTTCCTCTTTTCAAATTTACAACCCCCCTAATTGAATTAATTTATTTAATCTCTTTATTTTACCCTACAAACTTTATGAAGACTCACATTAGCTTAAGTGGGTTTTTTTTGTTTGTTTAATATTATTATTAGCACCTGTATTGTTAGAGCTAGCTTAGCAGGGAATAGATTTCTAATGTTATTTGCATGGCAGAGCTACTGTGAGCTAGAATGTCCTGGCATTGTCATTAGGAGATGGTTAAGCTTCGATTATCATGTTAGGGTGAAGTAGTACCTTCCTAAAAGATGAATTATCAAGCTTATTACTGGGAATGAGGAAAGGCCTTAAGTACGCAATTAAGTAAGGAAATACTTTATGAATTCAATTAATGGAGGAATTTTTTTATGTATTTAATTAAGGAAGGAAACTCCTCAAATTAGGTGGAGGTTGCAAATCATCATAGGGCTAATGAATATTAAATGTGTACTCTTGAGTTATGTTTTTTTTTTGACATAGGGCTCAAATTCTGAACTGGCGACACCAGGTTAGGGGAATTGTTTTAAGGATTTATTCAGGTGTTGAGGTCTTAGGGCTATTTAGGCTAACTCCTTTCTCCACATTCTTGCGACGTGCCCTTCAGGACGCACGACGTGCTCCAAGGCTTCCACTCGCCTCTTGAATTTATTTTGTGCGACGTGCCCTTCAGGATGCACCACGTGCTCCAAGGGTGCCACTCGCCAACTGAGCTTCTTTTGTGCGACATGCCCTCCAGGATGCACCATGTGCTCCAAGGGTGCCACTCGCGAACTGGACTGATTGGTAGACATCTATAACCCCTGGAGTCAATACTCCACCAGGTGTACTTGTGGGAGACTAAGGGTTCTAAGGAATAAGGCCCCTGCCTTATTGCGTGCCCCTTAGAATCATCGTGAGCGACTGTCGCACTCTTCCCTCACGGCATCGTGGATCCTCTCGAACTAGGTAATCATTCACCTACAGTTCGGGCCACGGAGGGAGTGCTAGTAGGCGGTGGCAGGGCTGCTGTCCACCCCTCTCCTTCAACCTCTCTGCAAATCGTGTGTGGCCCCTTTACTCCATATGTGAGTCTGGTCGACAAGCTATTGTCAGCCTGCATCATCAACAATCATGTCAGAAATGTCAACATCAAATCATCAAATAAATTAAAATATCATAGTAAACATATCAACCCAAAATCACACTCCCTAACTCAATCCGGAGTCCAAAGGGATTCTACCGATGCCTCTGCATCCTCAAGGTCAAAAACCCT
>ML782228.1:501933-513016 GCA_009831015.1 Picea engelmannii | reverse complement strand
GAGTCAATAGCATCTGTCGACATCAAATAGTAACACATCATGTCATCTGTCAATCGCATCATAATCAAGTATAAATGGTCTAACATCATAAAAGTCCAGATCACTTGCGAGCAAGTGTCCTCAAATAATAAGTTTTCTCAGTGAGCCAGAGCGGGATGTTACATACACCCCCTCTTGGTCTAAACTTTGTCCCGAAGTTTCTCAGTATAAATGCAGAATAAAGTATCACAGTATCATAAGTCTATCTATCAAACAAAAATGGAAACTGCTGACGCATATCATATGCATCCTCCCAGGTCGCCGAGTGCGGACTATAATTGTCCCACTGGACCTTGACCTGATCCACCGTTCAACGTCGTAACTGTCGAACGCGATGATCTAAGATGCAGACCGGCTCAGCCATGAGCTCTCCATCGTCCGATACCTGCAAGGAACTCAGGTCGATCACACGTGTAGGATCACTAATATAATGTCTCAACAGATACATGAAAAACATCGTGCATATGCCTCAAAGAATCAGGCAAGGCTAGTTGATAGGCCACGGGCCCCTTTCTCTCCACAATCTCGTAAGGTCCCACGAACCTAGGAGAGAGTTTATCTCCCTTTCCAAACTTGATTGAACTCTTATGCGGTTTAACCCGCAAGAAGACTCAATCGCCAACCTCGTAACTACAGTCGACTCAGTGCGCATCGGCATAACTCTTCTGTCGATCCTGCGCTTCTTTAATCCTTTGTCTTATGGTTTGCATCTTCTCTTCCATTTCTTGGATCACTTCCAGTCCCACCAGGACCCTATCCTCAAGCCGATCCGAACTCAAGGGTGTCTGACACGGTCGCCCAGAAAGGAACTCAAAAGGCGCCATCTTAATGGTGCTCTGGTAACTGTTGTTGTAAGGGAACTCTACTAGAGCCAAGAATTCCTCCCAATGCTTTTGTTGGTCCATCATGTACATGTGCATCATGTCTTCCAAGGTTTGGTTCATTCGCTCGGTCTTCCCGTCAGTCTCTGGGTGACACGCAGTACTAAGATTAAGTTGGGTTCCCAAGGCCTCTTGGAAACTCATCCAAAATTGTCCAGTAAACATCGGTCCTCGATCGGATATAATATTTTTAGGCACGCCATGCAGGCTCACAATCTCACTGATGAAAACTCTCGCTATGTCCGGTGCCTGATACGTCGTACGCATAGGAATAAAGTGAGCACTCTTCATCAGAGTGTCTACTACTACAAAAATCGAGTCATGTCTCCTTGCCGTCAGTGGCAATCCAACAATAAAATTCATCGAAATAACTTCCCATTTCGATTCCGAAACGGAATGTGATTGAAGTAAACCTGTCGGGTGTCTATGTTCAGCCTTTACCTACTGACACTCCAAACATCTAGCCACAAAGTTGTCTATGTCGGCCTTCATTCCTTTCCAAAAGAATAATGGGTTAAGGTCTGCTCTCATCTTCGTAACCCCTGGGTGAGCCATGTAAACTTCTCTATGAGCCTAGCTCAAGATCAACATCCTCAACTCGTCGTTAGGCGGTACGTAAATCCATCCTCTAAACCTCAATAACCCATCATTATCCAATGAATATCCCTCATATCGTGGTACCATCATTGTGTTTTGTTCGATAAAATCCTTGACTTCTTTGTACTAGTCATCGTCACACTGTAAGGTGAGAATATTCTCACGTAGATTCGTTTGAAGAGGCAACACAGAAAAGATGCACGGCCTCCGACTCAAATCATCTGCCACTCGGTTCATGGTTCCCTTTATGTAAGTAATCTCAAAGTCGTACTCGCTAAGAAATTCAGACCAACATCGTTGTCGCGCGTTCATGTCGCTTTGCGTGACAACGTGTTGCAGCCCACAATGATCAGTCTTTAATTCCAATTTTTGTCCCACAAGGTAGTGTCTCCAAACCTTCAAGGCATACACGATGGCTAATAATTCCAAGTCGTGTGTCGCGTAGTTCTCCTCATGCCTTCTCATCTTCCTCGAAATGTAAGCAATCACTCGTCCATCCTGCATCAAGACTCCGCCTAAACCTTCCTTGGATGCGTCAGTGCATACCAAGAAGTCTGCATCCATGTCAGGGACCTCTAGCATTGGCACGGTTGTCAACAACCCTTTAAGCCTCCGAAATGCTTCTTTGCATTTCTCGGTCCAAACAAACTTCTTGTTTTTCTTCTGCAATTCTGTGATCGGATTTGCTATATTCGAAAAACCCTCGACAACTGTCGATAGTATCCTTCTAATCCCATAAAACTACGCACTTCTATGACATTCATCGGCCCAGACCATTCTGTAATAGCCTCCACCTTGGCTGGATCCATGGCGATACCTATGCCAGAGAGGACAGACCCTAAGTAGTGAATCCTCGATTGATAGAAGAGCATTGGGACAACTTCCCATATAAATTGTGTTCTCGTAAACATTGTAGTACCAAGTGCAAGTGCTCGTCATGATCCTCTGTCGTCCGAGAGTAGATCAAAATACCGTCAATGAATACTTGGATGAACTTGTCCAAGTACTCGCGGAACACCCTGTTCATTAACTCATGAATACCCCTGGGGCATTTGTCAGTCCCAATGGCAAAGCAGTATACTCGTATTGTCCAAATCTTGTCTTAAGGGTGGTCGTAGGAATGTCATCCTCCTTGATCCGTAACTGGTGATACCTGGATCGTAATCGATCTTGGAGAACACTGTTGCACCCTTCATTTGATCGAACAGATCATCAATTCTTGGTAAGGGATACTGATTCTCGATCATAGCCTTGTTCAGTTGACGGTAGTCAATGCAAAGCTTCCATGATCCGTCCTTATTTCGTATGAAAATAACTGGTGCACCCCATGGTGACACACTAGGACGTATCAGTCCCAGGTCCAACAACTCCTTCAGTTGCATTTTCAACTCTTGCAACTCCGGGGTCGACATCCGATAAGGCGTTCTTGCTATCAGTTCGGTTCCCGGTTTCAGGTCTATGGTAAACTCCAGTTCCCTTTCCGGCGGTATCCCAGGAAACTCCTCTGGAAATATGTCTGCAAACTCCTTCACCACCGGAAGGTGTTCTAAACCTTCCGCTACTCCCTTCTCATTTAGCGCGAGGATCGCATAAAGCTTGCGCCCCTTTCACATACTCTTCTGTAACTGTAAGGAAGAGACGAACCTCAGGGATAATCCCTGGTTCCGTCGTACAATCATAAGTCCTTGTCCTTCATCATCGACCAAGCTCACTCATTTCGTCTTACAGTTGAATATCGCCTCATGCGATCCCAACCAATCCATACCGATCACGACGTCAAAAGATCCTAAGATCGTGACGTACAAGTTGACCCTTGTGAAAAACTCTCACAGGTTAAGGGCACAGCCCATAACCTTTCCTCCAATCTTCTGTTTGGCTCCCGAGGCCACCTCCACAAAGCTAAACTCATCCTGAACGACTACCTTCGGGACGGCGTCGTACAAGGTTTGAGGCATCAAAACATTTAACCCCTTGCACGCAGGCTATCGTTAAGGCCCAACACGACCTGATGACCCCAAACTTCTCATAGTTAAGGTGCAAAGCTTACCAGAGTAGCGCCATAAAACGTGCCTCGTACTCGAGCACCGTACGATCTCCCTGTCGTAAAGCGTTGAACTCATTGAGCTGACGCTCAATGAATTCCTCTGAAAGATATCTCTCTCAGAACCATTCCTCGAACAGTTCCCACGACACGTCTTCAACGGCCAAGTTCAGCTGCGGTGGGAGCGTCTTCCACCATAAAAGAGTGCTCCCCTTCAGTTGAAAGACCTCCATGCGGACCTTCATGTTGGAGGTATAATTGCGAAGTGTGAAGCACATCGCCATCTTTTCCAACCATGCCTCGGTGGCCGTGCCTTCCGGGGCACCCAAGAACTCGGGAATTTGACCTTCTCAAGTTCCCGGTGAAAGCTACCTATAACGGTCGGCGCGCGCGGTGGAACCTCAGCAGGTGTCAGCGCCCTGGCCTCGTCTCTGTCCAATCGGTTGATCAGTGCCTCATACATGCACTGAAATGATCTCATCATCCCAATAACATCACCAATTGCGATCTGTTCCTGTACGAGAACCTGCTCGCCTCCCTGGGGGTTAGACCCCTCAGGTGAGGATGCTGCTAGAGGTGTCTCGCCTCCTCCCCTAACACCCCGTCGTCTGCCTCCGCGGCGTTCTCTAACCATGATTACCTTCACGCCCACAATCAACTCGATCAGCAACAGTATAATAAAACCAACTCATGTCAACGAAATCCGTAGCGAACCCCAAGTCGCGGGTCGAACCGGCTCTGATACCATATGTAACGACCTCCTCATTACGACTGCAACGCTGACAATAGGTGCAATTTTTTTTTTTGTTTTAAAAGTGTGTGCGCGCGTGTAGGAGGGGAAACAGACACACTAGACTCTACGTCGCCACCCAACGACTGACAAGAGGCAACCACGATGATCACATCAAGAAGACGTAAGGCGCACCATCAGTAACTGCAAGCAAAGAACACCCAAGACCCAGGGCGCCCCGCAATATCTTCAACAATAACGACATACGGGGTTAGGTACCGTACGAACACAGAAGGTAGAATCCATGGTAGTAGGTTTACTATTTCTGCACAGGAAAGCAGGGCGTTTAATCTTAGTCCTCTGCTCCGGAGAGAGAGGAGGTCAGATAAGCTCCTAGCCGACTGCTCAGGCAGAAACTAGTAGTCCCCTAAGGTGTGTCGCAAGAGTGGAAACCCTGCCTTTAAAGGGCCCGAGACTCTTGATACGGCACTGGATTCTGGACACAGGGAAACACACAGACTAAGGCTACTCAAGGGGTGTTCATCCCTCCTGACACAACCAAACCACACAATGAAATACCACCAAGTACTACAAAATCAGGGACAATCATGACCTCTACAGGAGACGCAAGTCAGGAGGACTCTAAGATCGACCAACCACTATTGAGACCCGAAGACATCAATCAAGATCAATTGCTCCATTAATTATCATTAACCGACGTAGGCTTTACCCTAAGGTAAAAACCAATAATATCAACCCCCATTACTTAGTTATAAGGTCATTAGGCACTAGTTCAGGGACAAGCAATAAGCACAAGTGCATTGCATTTTTCTGTTAATCGCCATAATTGCGCAACGATATCATACCATAATGGTAAACCCTCGAACATTTACAATCTCCATATTATCTTGCCTTTCCTGCCAATTTATTACCATGCATTGCAATAACCTAACAAATATTGCATGGCAATTTAGACCTTATCATTAACACTTCAAATTAAATGATTAATAACCAAGCAATTTAAACATCATCACGAACATTCAATCAAACAAATATTAACATTGTGATTCAACCATCATCATTACTATTGCACATTAAAACCAATATTACTATTGCAAATATAACAAGTATTACCATTGCAATTAAGCCAATATTAATATTTCAGCTTAAAACAATATTAATATTAATATTTAACAAGTATTATCATTTGCATTTCAATTTAAACAAGGTTAACATTGCCAATAACAAGTAAAATCATTGCATATTAAACAAATATTAATAATTCGATTCAACATCATCATTAACATCGCAATTTAAAACAATTATTATGATTGCAATATAACAAGTATTACCATTGCAAATTAAGCAAATAAATCCATTTATAAAATAAAACATAGTTTAAATAACAACATAACTATTTATCTAAATCTATATCCCCCCCCAAAAAAGGTAGAACGTTTAACCAACAAATGGCGACATGTGAATAAAATAACAAATTCACATTGCAATTTAAGCAAATAAATCCATTTATAAAATAAAACATAGTTTAAATAACAACATAATTATTTCTCTAAATTTATATCCCCAAAAACAAAATGTAGAACGTTTAACCAACAAATGGCGACATGTTGCTAAAATTACAAATTCACAGTAATAAGGAGAGCAATAAATCTGGCGTTTGCATAATTCTAAAAGGCAATAAAAAGGAATACGACAATTCATAAGGCTGTATAATAAGACCGTTACATCTGCCAGTAATAACCCAACAACATTCATCTACACCGGTTTGATCCTTCCAAGGACGCGCAAATCGGTAAAGGATATAAATTAAACAATAAAAACGTGAGCATCCAGTCTGTCAACTACGCCCAGTTCATTCTTCCAATGGCACGCAAGTCAACATGGATACCTATCAAGCAGGGTACGTTTAAACCAGATCTCTTCATTATGAGGGTTTGCAGTTAAGTGGGATTCCCTGCTAATCGGGGTGGCGATTTCTGGCCAAGGACGTTGTCACTATTTTTTACTTGGAATCTATGCAACGTTTAAGGTTTACTCCCATCAATAAATACAACTGTAAATCACAGGCATGCTTCAGGCATTAACGATGAAGGTTACCCTAAACCCATTCAAAAAAAACGTGGAATCACTTTTATTTAAAAATAACGCAGCAGTGAATTCGTAGGCTCAATAATGACCTGGAAGTTTAATATATCCAATCAGGAAATAAAAAGACTACATTTCTGAGTACAACACCTAAAGTTTATCCAAACAGCAAAAGGGATTCACTTTAAGTGTGCAACCACCGTAAATCCAGCAATAATATAGACCTATATTGTTGTGCGCATCAACACGCTGTATCTCTAAAAATCATATACCGGGTACCTACCAACTTAAAGCAAAAACAAAAGCGGAGGGTTTTGTTCATTCATCCGGTGTTTTGTTTTTCATTTTATATTTTTTTTGAGTGATACAAGAGGTCTCCCCTACTTGGGCTGTGGAGCATCTGGCTTCTTTGTTGCGGTTAGTAATAGAGAAGGAAAATAATCAAAATTTGACCGGACGCATGGAAATCTAATATCGAAGTTAACCTAAATGTGCCCCATACGGCCCTTTTTCCATTTCAGTAAAACCCAACAATAGTTGAGGAAGAGTCGGACGTCAAGAACTAAGATACTTGAGGATATAAGGGCGTGACAGATTGATTGAGAGATGGAGAAAGCTCAGTTCAGTGAGACTGTCACATCTCTAAAGAAGGCTCTTTCGAATCAACTGATGTGAGACTCAAAAACACATCGGGGATCAGGATTGAATGAGCACTCGGCTAAAGGCCCCACTTTATTTCTTAATAAGGCCTGGTGTGTGCCTTCCTGGGTGTTACCTGGTTTCGCACTAGGGCTGGGAACCAACTATCTTGGGCATCAATCCTCCTAAAGTTCACCATATGGGCTACTACCTTTAAGTAGTTAATCAACTGCAGAACTTTTCTGCGGGGAAATAAAACAAACAAATAGAGTTCTTTTATAATGAAAACAACGACCTATAACCTGTGTACACTTTAGCACTAAGGGCACCACATGCATATAGACAGTGTATACGCACCGTGTACCTGCTCGCTTAGGCGTAGGCATAAATGTTTGGTGGACTAGACGCAAGGAGAATGTCGTCTTAGGGTTGGGGGTGCCACAGTATGGCCAAATTAATACGCACAGCATGAGCTGAGATCTAAGAGAGAATACACCTAAACACCAATATTTCCAGAAGATGCTTCCATGAATAAATGTATCCAAAACTGGCTGGTGCTCTCGGGCAGCAAAATGCCTCTGGCGGTCTTGGTCGGAGCAAAACTTTCTCTAGCAAACCCTGTTAAAAAATGGGATAACTTCTTCACCATTGTCTTAATATTGTAAGGGCATAAACCCTAATATCTAGTGGCCTTCCAAGAAACCCTACGACTGTACCCAATAGAAAAACCAAAAACGTACCACCATAAACCCAAACAATTGCCAGTGGGAAAAAGAATAAAATACCATTGTCATTAAAACCAAGTCGCATGACATACCCGAATATAGTTTGTTGAATTCTTTAAATTATAAATCCTTCATTCAAACAGGAATCAGTTTCGTTTTAAGTATAACATCTTCATTTGAACAGTCAACAACTGCATACATGCTAGAAATTAGATTGCCAGCGCTTAAACCCCAACACCATATCTATATACATATATTTATTTTAAAAACAGACCACGCCAAGATAAACAACTAATTTACACAGTCAATTAGAACCAAGCCATTTTAGTCCGTCTAGGATGTTAACAACTATTTACACTGTCATTCATTCTACTGCGGGGCGTACCTTTGCCTGTTCGCCTCCTCCTAAGGTTTGTCCGCGCGCTCCGTGAAATCCTGCTCTGTGATGACCGTAGAGGACTCACCGGTACCTCCCAGCCAAACGCTAGGGGTACTCTACTTCCCCCTCAGCCCCCCGAGACGCAAAGGGGCCACACACAATCCAGACAGTACCTAGCTTCCCAGCTCACCTCCAAGGCTGAGCTACCCCTCAAGTCAGTTGGGAAATCCCCAACTCCTACAAGCAATCAGTCTCGTTTGTCATTTTGGTAGCATAACCATACTCCATAGCAGATCCCCTTCTTTTCCCCCGTCTCCTTTCTTTTATCTTCTTTTTTTTGACCTAATCCCATTAGGTTTTCCCCAAAAACCCTAAATCCCCTTTCTTTTAAGTTTTTCCCCCCTTTTATTTATTTATTTATTTCTTTTTATTTCTTTTTTTGAAAACTCAAAAGGTAAATGCGCCTAAGCATCTTTTCATATTATTATTATTATTATTATTTATTTATTTTTAAATTCATAATATATATATTTTTTCTTTTAACTCCCTTTAGTTAACTAATTAATTTCCTCTTTTCAAATTTACAACCCCCCTAATTGATTTAATTTATTTAATTTCTTTATTTTACCCTACAAACTTTATGAAGACTCACATTAGCTTAAGTGGGTTTTTTTTGTTTGTTTAATATTATTATTAGCACCTGTATTGTTAGAGCTAGCTTAGCAGGGAATAGATTTCTAATGTTATTTGCATGGCAGAGCTACTGTGAGCTATAATGTCCTAGCATTGTCATTAGGAGATGGTTAAGCTTCGATTATCATGTTAGGGCGAAATAGTACCTTCCTAAAAGATGAATTATCAAGCTTATTACTGGGAATGAGGAAAGGCCTTAAGTACGCAATTAAGTAAGGAAATACTTTATGAATTCAATTAACGGAGGAATTGTTTTATGTATTTAATTAAGGAAGGAAATTCCTCGAATTAGGTGGAGGTTGCAAATCATCATAGGGGTAATGAATATTTAATGTGTACTCTTGAGTTATGTTTTTTTTTTTCACATAGGGCTCAAATTCTGAACTGGCGACGCCAGGTTATGGGAATTGTTTTAAGGATTTATTCAGGTGTTGAGGTCTTAGGGCTATTTAGGCTGCCTCCTTTCTCCACATTCTTGTGACGTGCCCTTCAGGACGCACCACGTGCTCCAAGGCTGCCACTCGCCTCTTGAATTTCTTTTGTGCGACGTGCCCTTCAAGATGCACCACGTGCTCCAAGGGTGCCACTCGCCAACTGAGTTTCTTTTGTGCGACGTGCCCTTCAAGATGGACCACGTGCTCCAAGGGTGCCACTCGCCAACTGGACTGATTGGTAGACATCTATAACCCCTGGATTCAATACTCCACCATGTGAACTTGTGGGAGACTAAGGGTTCTAAGGAATAAGGCCCCCGCCTTATTGTGAGCCCCTTAGAATCATCTTGAGCGACTGTCGCAGTCTTCCCTCACGGCATCGTGGATCCTCTCAAACTAGGTAATCGTTAACCTATAGTTCGGGTCACGGTGGGAGTGCTAGCAGGCGGTGGTAGGGCTGTTGTCCACCCCTCTCCCTCAACCTCTCTGCAAATCGTGTGTGGCCCCTTTACTCCATATGTGAGTCTGGTCGGTAAGCTATCGTCAGCCTGCATCATCAACAATCATGTCAGAAATGTCAACATCAAATCATCAAATCAAATAAAACATAATAGTAAACATATCAACCCAAAAGCACACTCCCTGACTCAGTCCGGAGTCCAAGGGGATTCTACCGATGCCTCTGCATCCTCAAGGTCAAAAACCCTGCACACTCAATAAAACTGATTCAATAGCATCTGTCGACATCAAATAGTAACACATCATGGCATCTGTCAATCGCATCATAATCAAGTATAAATGGTCTAACATCATAAAAGTCCAGATCACTTGCGAGCAAGTGTCCTCAAATAATATTTTTTCTCAGTGCGCCAGAGCGGGATGTTACATGTTCTAACGTTAATTTAGCGGGTGTATTATTGACTAATTGCAACCTTGACGTGCCCCGTTTAAAATGGAACCCTTGTTAAAAATAGATTGTAATTCTGGACTAGTTAGACTGGGTAATTGGTTGGGTCATGGACGATGTCATCTCTTTTCTTGCGTCATCCCTTGTATTCGTCCTCTGGCATTTCATTAACCTATCGTTGGGGTATGGGTGTGGTTTTCTTTTGATATTCAGTTTCTAGCGCGTTGGATTTATCTAGAGTCATTGGTTCGTATTTCTAGTGCATTGGACACGTTTATTACCTAGGGATGGCATGATTCCTGATGAGGGGATCATGACATGCCATATTTGGATAGCAACAAATGATAACTTAGCCGAAGTCAGTGATGTCAAGCATTGTAATTTGTTTTGTGTGCACGGGTTGAACGCCTTCAGGCATTTGGTTCGTATGCCTTGAGGTTCTAGTCTTGTTCATCAACGTCGTTGTGTCTGAAGGGGAGGTTGTCCCTTAGCGTGTAGGAGTGTCTTGTTGCGTCAAGCAGGTATTCGTTCCTCCTTGTTATTCTGCGCATGTTTGCCCAGTTTCCCTTGTGCCAGTGAATGAAGTCATAGTTTCCTGTTTCCTAGGTTGCGTGCTTCTGTTCGTCGTCTGTGGTGCGGTTAACCGTTGTCGTCGTTGCCTTCTTGCCTCTTATTTCTCGAAAAAAAAAAACAAAAAAAAAAATTTGCTTCGCCCGTCGCCGTAACAAAGGGTTCATTACATATGATATATTTTCAGATAATAATATTCTATTTGGATAGTACATGTCATGCCATTTCTGGTGGTATGTAGAACGTCACATAACTCCTCACGGTTTGAGAGTTATGGCCTTACGAAGTTGGAGGACCCTCATATGTCATCTAGAAGCCCCAAAAGGTCAAAGTAATCAAAGT
>ML782228.1:483259-494392 GCA_009831015.1 Picea engelmannii | reverse complement strand
AGGTTGGTGCATGGTTGATGCACTTGTTTATGGTACAGGTTGATTACAGGTTGATGCATGGTTGATGCACTTGTTTATGGTACAGGTTGATTACAGGTTGATGCATGGTTGATGCATGGTTCAGATTTATTGGTACAGGTTTAGAGCGGTATATCTCACAGTGATAGTGTGACAGTGGTTCCATCATTCTACTTCTACTTCAGGGTGGCAGGATGGGGCAAGGACAGGTGGTTGTAGCTACCTTCCAGTTGTAGCCAGAGAACATTGGGGGTTGTAGCCTCCTTTTGGTTGTAGCCATAGATTTGGGGAGTTGGAGCTTCCCTTAGGTTGTATCTTGAGAAACTAGGGGGTTGGAGCCTCCTTCCAGTTGCAGCTGGAAAACAAAGGAATTTGGTGCTTCCAATGAATGTAATTCTTCAAGACATATAAGAAAAAGAATTATGTGGTTTTCTCCCGATTTGGGTTTCCACGTAAAACACTAGTGTACTGTGTATGTGTATGATTGTTCATTTGTTCATTGCTTATTTACTCTGCAGTTATTTGATAATAATGCTTCATTGATATAGCACTTGGATTATATGGTTAAAAGGGACTAAATTGCTCTATTATTGATTCAGCCCCCCTCTCAGTAATCCAACACAGGGCGCTGACACCCCTTGAGGGTCCACTGCGTGCTCTGGTCGGTACTGGTAGCATTCACCGTGAACTCGAGAAGGTCAAATTTTCTGAGTTCTTTGGTGCCTCGGACGGCGCAGCCACCGAGGCATGGTTGGAGAATATGGCGATGTGATTTTCACTTCGTGACTATACCTCCAACTTGAAGGTCTACATGGTGGTATTTCAACTGAAGGGGAGAGATCTTCTATGGTGGAAGACGCTCCTACTGCAACTGAACATGGTTGTTGAAGACGTTTCATGGGAACTATTTGAGGAATGGTTCTGAGAGGGGTACCTATCAGAGGAATTCATAGAGCGTCAACTCAATGAGTTCAACGCCTTACAACAAGGTGGCCATACAGTGACCGAGTACAAGACTCGTTTTATGGAGTTTCTCTGGTATGCTCGACATCTTAACACTGAGAAACTCAAGGTCAACAGGTTCATGTTCGGCCTTAATGTTAACATACGTGAAAAGGTTAGGATTCTGATGCCTCAAAAATTGCATGATGTCATCCAGAAGGCCCTCATAGCAGAGGAGGGGCTTATCAGCGGGGATCAGAGCACGACTCCAATGAGACCATCAGGGAATGTGTCATCGGGTGCGCAGCAACATCAAAAACCATCTAGACATGTGCAAGGATATTGTGGCTTCCATAGGGGATCCACTTTCACTACCCCTCAACGACCGATGCCTCAACAATAGACACCTTATCAGGGATCACCGCATCAGCAGCAGCGTTGACCGCAACAACAGTAGTTTAGGCCAGTTCAGCAGAATAGACCAGGATTCCAGGCTGGTGGGCCATCATCTTCTACTTCTGGTACCAGGACTACTGGACCGAAGAAGAGGTGTTGGATGTGTTAGGAGACACACTACCAGTCCGACTGCTTGGTGGAGAGGACTAGAGAGTCTGGATCAACTGGACCCACTACTGTGGGAGATATGGGCAAGGCCCATCGAATTCATGCAGTGGTGAATAACCGTCAGGCCGAGCACTAGTCGACTGTGCTCGAGATGTTAGGTACCATCGCTAACCAAACCCTTAGTATTTTGATAGATACTGGTGCTACTGAGAGTTTCATTTCTGGTGCGGCACTAAAAAGGATTAAGGTAAAGGAAGTCGATCAAGACGATTTTAGCTTCGTAGAGGTAGCTTCGGGAGCCAAACAGAAGGTTGGAGGAAAGGTTACTGGCTGTATCCTTAACCTGGGAGAGTTTGAATCTAGGGACAACCTATACGTCATGATCTTAGGATCTTATGACATCATAATCAGTATGGACTAGTTGGAATCGCATGAGGCAATACTCAATTGTAAGACGAAACGGTTGAGCTTGGTCGATGATGAGGGATAGAGACACGTGATTGTAGGACAGAACCAGGGAGTTTCCTTGAGGTTCATCTCTTCCTTGCAGCTTTAGAAGATCATGCGCAAAGGATGTAATCTTTATTTGATCCTTTCATTAAACGAGAAGGGAGTAGCGGAAGGTCTAGAACACCTTCCTATGGTGAGAGAGTTTGTAGATGTCTTTTCGGAGGAGTTACCTGGGATGTCACTAGAAAGGGAATTTGGAGTTTACTATAGACCTAAAACCAAGGACTGAACCGATAGCTAGGACACCTTATCATATGTCGACCCCAGAGTTATAGAAGTTAAGAATGAAACTGAAGGAATTGTTCGACCTGGGACTGATACGTCTAAATATGTCGCCGTGGGGTGTGCCTGTTATTTTCATATGAAAAAAGGATGGGTCGTGGAGGCTCTGCATTGACTACCGCCAATTGAACAAGGCAACGATTAAGAATCAGTATCTGTTGCCGAGGATTGATGATCTGTTCGATCAGATGAAGGGTGTGACAGTGTTCTCAAAGATCGATTTGCAATCAGGGTATCACCAGTTATAGATCAAGGAGGATGAAGTCCCTAAGACCACCTTTAATACAAGGTTTCGACATTATGATTTTATTGTTTTACCATTTGGACTGACAAATGCCCCAGGGGTATTTATGGGTTTGATGAACAGGGTGTTTCGCGAGTACTTGGACAAGTTCATCCAAGTATTCATTAACAATATTTTTATTTATTCTTGGATGATGGAGGAGCATGAAAAGAACTTACGCATGGTACTACAGTGTTTGTGAGAGCACAAATTGTATGGGAAGTTGTCCAAATGCTCTTTTTATCAATCTAAGATTCACTACTTGGGGCATGTCATCTCCGACAAAGGTATTGTCATGGATCTAGCAAAGTTCGAGGCTATTATGGAATGGCCTGCATCGACGAATGTCCCATAAGTGCGTAGCTTCATGGGTTAGGTAGGATACTATCAACGGTTCGTCGAGGGATTTTCGAAGATAGAAAATTCGATCAAAGAATTGTAGAAGAAGAACAAGAAGTTTGTTTGGTCCGAGAAATACACTGAAGCATTTCGGAGGCTCAAGGAGTTGTTGACAACAACAATGATACTAAAGGTCCCTGACATGGACACAGACTTCCGCGTATGCACTGATGCATCCAAGGAGGGCTTAGGCGGAGTCTTGATGTAAGACAGTCGAGTGATCGCTTACATATCGAGAAAACTGAGACAACATGAGGAGAATTATGCGACGCACAATTTGGAGTTGTTAGCCATCGTATATGCCTTGAAGGTTTGGCGAGACTACCTTGGTGGATGAGAATTTGAACTAAAGACTAACCACTGTGGACTACAACACATCTTTACACAAAGCGACCTGAACGCGCGACAACGGCGTTGGTCAGAATTACTTAGCAAGTACGACTTCGAGATTACTTACATAAAAGGAATAGTGAACTAAGTGGCATATGCATTTAGTCGAAGACCACTTATCTTTTCGGTGTTTCCTCTTCAGACGAATCTATGTGAAAAGATTCTAACTTTACAGCCTAACGATGACTCGTGCAAAGAAGTCGAGGGTTTTATCGAACAAAACAAAATGATGGTACCAAGATTTGAAGGATTTACGTTTGATGACGATGCTTTATTGAGGTTTAAAAATTGGATTTACGTACCACTGAATGACGAGTTGAGGAGCTTGATCCTAAGTGAGGCTCATAGAGCAGTTTACATGGCTCACCAGGGAGTCACGAAGATGAGGGCTGACCTTAAACCCTTATTCTTCTGGAAGGGAATGAAGGCAAACATAGTCAGCTATGTGGCCAGATGTCTAGAATGTCAGCAGGTAAAGGCTGAACATAGACACCCAATAGGATTACTATAGCCACACGCTATTTCAGAATCAAAATGGGAGGTTATTTCGATTTATTTTATTGTTGGATTGCCACTAACGGAAAGGAGACATGAATCGATTTTCATAGTAGTAGACACTCTGACAAAGAGTGCTCACTTTATTCCTGTGCGTACGACTTATCAGGCACCTGACATAGCTAGAGTTTTAATTAGTGAGATTGTGAGGCTGCATGGCATGCCTAAGACGATTATATCTGATCGAGGATCGGTGTTTACTGGACGATTTTGGACGAGTTTCCAAGAGGCCTTGGGAACCCCACTTAACTTCAGTACTGCATATAACTCGGAGACTGACCAGAAAACCGAACGAATGAACTAGACCTCGGAGGACATCTTATGGATGCATGTGATGGACAAACAAAAGTGTTGGGAAGAATTCTTGCCACTGGTGGAATTCACTTATAACAACAGTTACCAAAGCACCATTAAGATGGCGCCTTTCGAGTTTCTTTATGGGAGACTGTGTCAGACACTTTTGAGTTGGGATCGGCTTGAGGATAGGGTCGTGGTGGGACAAGAAGCGATCCAAGAAATGGAAGAGAAATTACAAAAAATAAGACAGAGGATTAACGAAGCGTAGGATCAACAAAAGAGTTATGTTGATGTGCACCATGTCGACTGTAGTTACGAGGTCGACGATTGAGTCTTCTTGCAGGTTAAACTACATAAGAGCTCGATCAAGTTTGGAAAGGGAGCTAAACTCTCTCCTAGGTTCGTGGGACCTTTCAAGATTGTGGAGAGAAAGGGGCCCATGGCCTATCGACTAGCCTTGCCAGATTCTTTGAGGTGTATGCACAATATTTTTCACGTATCTATTTTGAGACATTATATTAGTGATCCTACACATGTTATTGACATGAGTTCTTTGCAGGTATCGGACAAGGGAGCGCTCACGGCTGAGCCAATCCACATCCTGGATCATCGTGTTTGACAGCTACGACATCGAACATTAGATCAGGTCAAGGTCCAGTGGGACAATAATAGTCCGCACTTGGCAACCTGGGAGGACGCATCTGATATGCGCCACCAGTTTCCATTTTTGTTTGATAGATAGACTTATGATACCGTGATACTCATTATTTTGGCATTTATACCATGAAACTTCAGGACAAAGTTTAGACCAAGAGGGGGTGTATGTAACATCCCTCTCTTGCGCATTGAGTGAACTTATTCTTTGAGGACACTTGCTCGCAAGTCATCCAGATTTAATGATATTAAAACATTGATTTTGATTATGAGGCATTATGGGTTGATGACATGTTGTTTTACTGCATTGACATAGACAATTTCTATTGACTCTGTTTAATTGAATGTGCAGGATTTTGGACCTCGAGGATGCAGAGGCATTGATGGAACCCCTTGGACTCCGGATCGAGTCGAGGAGTGAACCATTAGGGTTTGACTGTTTTATATGTGATATTAGTGCATCTGATTAGATGATATGATTATGGATATATTGCTGACATGATTCGTTGATGATGTAGGCTGATGATAGCTTTCTGAGGAGACTCACATGTGGAGTAGAGGGGTCACGCATGACTACTAGATATGTTGAGGGAGAGGTGTGGACAACAACCCTGCTACAGGATACTAGCATTCCCATCATGGCTCGAACTGTAGGTTAATGTTTACCTAGTTCGAGAGGACCCACGATGCCGTGAGGGTAGACTGCAACAGTCGCTCATGATGATTCTAAGGGGTGCGCAATAAGACCAGGGCCTTATTCCTTAGAGGCCCTTAGTCTCCCACAAGTTTACCTGGCGGAGTATTGAATCTAGGGTATTTTTATGTCTACCAGGTCAGTCAAGAGGTGAGTGGAACCCTTGGAGCACGTGGTGCGTCCTGAAGGGCACGTTGTGCAAGGGAAATAGATGAGGTGAGTGGAACCCTTGGAGCAAATGGTGCATCCTGAAGGGCATGTCACACAAGGTAAATAAATCAGGTGAGTGGCACCCTTGGAGCACATGGAGCGTACTGAAGGGCACATCGTGCAAGGTTAATAGATTAGACGAGTGGCACCCTTGGAGCACCTAGTGCATCCTGAAGGGCACGTTGCATTGATAATGATAAATTAATGAACCCTTATGGCCTTAGGACTAATAACATGATAAGAAATATTTAAAACAAATTCCTTAATAAAATGTCGCCCAACACGAAAATTAAAGTCTAGGTCTAAATTATACTAGTGGCAAAATTTTCTCTATCCTTTAAAAAAAAAAGAGTATATATATATATATTTATAAAAATAATTATAAAATAAATAATTGTTTTATTATATTATGGTAATTTAAAGTTTATTAATTAAAAAGGGAAAAGGGAAAAAGTTAATTTCTACACCAACCAAATTGAGTTCTAAATGAAAAGGAGAAAGAGGGAAATCTAAAATATTTAGGAAACTAGGAAAAGAGGGAAACATAAAAAGAAAAAAGAAATTCCAATTTAAACTGAACTAGCAAATTATTAATGGGGAAAGTCATTAAAACCTTGTTGGCAGCCGATTCACCTTTTCCTATTATCCTATAAGCTGCCTACACCTATGTCTTGCGAACGTCAAGTTTTTTGTCGCATTTTTCAAATAGAAGACATTTTCATTTCTTGCGACATTGACACATTTGTCTTCGTTAGGTTTTCACGACTGTAAGCGTGAAAATTTTTCCTTTCGAAGTTGTTTTTCGATCATTATCTGAACTGTGGTTATTACTTTGCGCTTACCTTTTATTAATCGTTACACGATTGGCAATATCCTTTGATCAGTTCTCATACTTCGATTGATTATATGACTTGATTTTTTTTTAGTTTGTAAGACATTGAGCATTTGGATTTGCATTTTATGACTTGCCTAATCTTTGATTCTATGAAATTCATAAGGGTTTTGATTAAATTTTTATATCTATAATAGGATCCTTATGTTAATCCTTTATATGTGTTTGGCTTGTCAACTATTTGGCACCTTGGTTAAACTTATGAATCAATACATTAGCGCATATTTGATTTTGGGTGATGATTTGTATGTTGGGTGTTTAAACACTATAGCATAGTGTTAGCGCGTATTTGTATGAACATTGGATTTGGTTAGTTGTACACCTGACTTAATGGATGATCCACTATTATGAACAGCTATATCGACGGTTGTACTTTGCTCATCATTGTTTTGCATGGCAATGAATGACTCCACCACCCTCGCATGCGCACATTAACGATTACCCCCTTTTGCTCGTTCATTGCTATTAGACCGATAGCTCTGCTCCTGTATGTGTTTGAACCCTTCCCTTACCATGCATTCAACTCCATGGCACCAGTCATGCGAGTTGAACCCAATGGCAAGTAGGCCCTGTTGATGTTTGATAATGCCCGCCAAGATTTGGCAGACAGTGGATGGCTTACCTTCGTGGAACGTTTCGATGGCTTTAACCTTTGCGTGGTTCGACAGTTTGCCTCGACCTTTGATGGCTGTCAAGCCAAGGTCGGCGATATACAATTGGAAATTGATGAACAGTTTATCAGTCTTTCTATGGGTTTTCCTGCCACTGGACAACAATGGTCCAAGAATTGCAAAGTCGAGGAGGTCCCATGGACACTACTCTTTCAATCGCGCAAGGTTACCTCCTATGATAGAGGTATGCCCGTGACCATGCTTAAACAACGTTGGCACGATTTATTAATGATGATCAAACAATTTATCACCTGTGAAGGTTGATACGGGTTTGTGTTCCTATACCACCTGCGTTTGCTTATGGTTTTTATGGGTTATCAGCTCAATATGCCCTATTATTTGCATAGAAGACTGTTTAAAATGTCAAAGAAGTACAAAAGAAACCAGGCTGATAGTAGCCTTTTTCATTATGGGCTGGTGAAGCTTATTGTTGTCTACCATTTGATTCTGCTCGGGGATTGTTGGAACAATTTCATTACTCGGAATGGTTTCGAGGATTCTAACCCTCCACAGGTTGACAAACCTGTGGTGAGTGACGTCAAGGTTGTACCCCCAGTGCCCTACCAGGTCCTTCTACCTAAACCCTCGGTCGACCCTCCTATCGACTTACCCCACGCTGTGACTAAGAGTGTTGAGACTGTTAAACCTGTGAGCAAAAAGACCAAGGCCCACCTCACTGCAAACGCCAAAGGGAAAAAGAATGCCTGTTTGATTTCGCGAATGGAAAGAAATAATCCAAAACCCCCTGTCGAGCTTAACCCTATCGTGTTGAGTGAGGACTTTGATTTGGAAGTGGAGCGTTTCTTGGCTAGCGAATACCCCTATTCGCAAGGTTTGTGTGCTGAACCATCGTATGACTTTGTGTCAAACCTACCCCCTTGCCTAAAGGACGACCCTAACTACCCAGGCATTATGTTGCCTTGTGAAACCCTCGGTCATTTGCCCAAATCCCCTCCTGCTCTATCCAAACCTACAGTGTCACCATGTGATCAATGCAATTCATGGTTGGAGCGGTATTATAATGATGTCCCAATACTCCAGTCAAAGATTCAATCACTAGAGGACCAGATTGCAGCCCTGACTGGTCAAAAGGCCAAGCTATAATCGACAGATAAGAAACAAAAGACGACCGGCTCCATCTTGTTTAAAAATGTGGAATCAGCCACGGCTGTTGTTAATTCCAAGCTGGTATAGTTGAGCAGCCTTGTTGCTACACAAGTATGGAAAATTTCATTTCATTGTGTAAATAATTTAGGTTTATATAACGATTTGATTTCGGTTTTAAACAGCTATGTTCATTTCATTTGAATGGCTCTGTTACATTGCATGCATTCTATATATAGCTTTGTTTTGACTAAATGGAATTTCGTTTTTTCAATCATTCCCAGTTTAGCTTCCATTAGATTTTCATCAATTTGATTAATCTTGGTGTGGATTTGATTTGTTTGATTGAGTTAAAATGGATGCTCTGCTGTCAATCGAATTTGTTTGCACCTATTCTAGACAGGAATTGTTCCTCATATTCAATTTAGAAAATGATCACATTTCGACTCAATTTCGTTATAATGCATACGCTATGATTGGCAACAGTTTTGATACGGTCAATTGTTATGGTTTTATGTCCCATATGACCTTCGAGCAACAGGAATACAATTCGGATTTTTTCCAATATGACTCTGTACAAACACACCCAAATCGTGAATAGATTTGATTCATAACGATTATGTTAAAAACCCAGCCGGTTAATTCGCATTGGTTTATTGTTAGCTCGACCATGTTATCAGTTGGATTCGTAATTAAAATGGATACTCTGTTTGAATTTGATTTGTGGAACGAGATTGGCTATATCCAGATTCATGATTTATTTCTATACTAAACTCAGTCGTGATTTGTTTGAAATTAATGATTTCGTTCAATACCAATCAAGATTATTTGCCCAGTTTGCAATTATAACTTCTGTTGATTTTATTAAGATTGTGATCACAATTAATCGATCCTGTCTGTTGACTGTGCAAGGATCAACGATCGAAATCTATCACAAATTTGGTTTGGTTGATGTTGTTACGTATGATTTCATTTACCCATAATCGAAACAGTCTTTCTATCTGTGTATTCGATTAAACGATATGAATCTCTTGCTATATCGTTATAGCTATAACGAGTGGAAAATGGTTGTGTTGGATTAGATCGTATCACGTACGATATGATTCATTATCAATTTCAATTGGATATGAAACAGTCTTGTTATTGTTCGATTATGATTTACCCGATTTTGTGGTAACAGAAGAACAGAGTATTCCTACCCCTGTTTTCGATTGAATCATTTTGATCCTGTTTAATGTTAAATGATAAAATCATTTTGATTCGTTTTCAAGTAATCATTGGAAGAAAATTGGATTTAATTATTTTAAAAGATTTGATTTGATTTTAATTCTGATTATGTATATTATTTTAGACTAGCTATAGAATCAGATGATTCTGTAGCTAAGTCTGTGGAATAAGATTTTTATTGTTTTTCTCATCAAATATCTCTCTAACTTGTTATTTTTGATCCATTTCAGGTGAATTCGAAATTGCATTGGATTGGATGGACAGTTAGAAGATATTTGAAATATTTTGGTTTCATTTTAGTTTCCTAGTTTAGTTGATTTTGGGAAAATCTTCCCAAATTATGTAAACAGTTTGATATTATCCACAAAGAGGTTTTACCCTGTGGAAAGACTTATAAATACCTATTATTTTGTAATAATATCATCCTCATTCGTGGGAGAACAACGATATGGAATTTTAATACAGACTGAGACAGAATTTGATATTCTGCTACAGCTTTAGCTTTTCATGATATCAATATTTTTTTTTGTGTTTATGTGTATCTATTTGCATTTGGTTAATGACTACTTTAGCTATCTTGGTATTTTGCAAATGATATAATTAATCAATAATCCATATCTGATTTCTTCCAAGTGTTTAAAAAACATAGCAATTGCTTGATTCGGTTTGTGAATGACAGATTTCTCTTCTTCATAAGTTGAATTATTAAGTATAAGTTTTTGCATAACAAGTTTCCCTTATTGCAGAGATTGATAAATCATATAATTGTTATGAGTTTTTATGTCTTGTTTGTCCTGTTAACAACTCAAAGAGAATTGCAGCCTAACATTTACGAGAAGCTTCTGAATCATCTGGTGTGAGTTTCCTTCCTCCGACCAGCCTCGAAGTCATCATACACAGGACAAATCTGGAGCGTTTCCAGGTCAGTTTGTTGTTTACTCGTTTAGTGTATTTGTTAGTATTTGCTTAGATATATGTGTAGTTAATATATTAGATCATTTAATTTCAGTAAGTTCTATTTCTTGTTCATAAAATCATAAAAATCAAAAAATATCTCTAGCTGTCTTAGGGCAGAAAGCAAGTGAGTTTTACAGGTTTTATTTAAATCTGCCAATTGTAGATATTGTATATTTGTGAATAAGTTATAGTGAAACAAGTAGTTAAATAGCTAATTAGTAGAGTTAGTATAGTAGTAATTAGTAGTTTGTATATATAGATAGTAGATTAGTTAGTTTGTTTAATAGTTAGTTTTAATTAGATTAGTTAGTAGTAGTTCATTTTAGTTATTGTTAGTTAGCTTAGTTTTGTTTTTAGTTAGTTTGTCTTATTTAGTTTTAGTTAGCTTAGTTTGTTTTATTTGTTTTAGTTTAGATTAGTTTTCTCTTTGGTTTTCCTAGGACCTTAGATCGGCTAACGGAGCCGCTAAACCCGTCAGGGTGGT
>ML782228.1:443670-461929 GCA_009831015.1 Picea engelmannii | reverse complement strand
GAATAGTAACACATCATATCATCTGTCAATCACATCATAATCAAATATATAAGGTCTAACATCAAAAAGGGTCCAGATCACTTGCGAGCAAGTGTCCTCAAAGAATAAGTGTCCTCAGTGCGCCAGAGCGGGATGTTACAAATCCTGCTGCAGGAGGGTCTAGGATACCTCCTTCACCACCTCCCTCATCTCCTTCCTCTTCTGGAGAAGATTCCTCTTCTGGCGAAGGCAACTCACCTTCTCAGCCTTCCACACCCATTACCCCAATGGCAAATCAGAACAACCCTGCTAGACCCTGGTTGGACCAGGATGTTGTAGCTGTACCTGGAGCCCAGCACCCTTTACCTAAGCACCCAGAGAAATGGCTTCCCAAGTTTGATCCTGATTCAAAACAGATAGCTGAAGATCATATCAAAAAATTTATGTTAGCCATTAGACTCCGCAATGTTGAACATGAAGACAATCTATGTAGGTTGTTCCCTTACACTTTCGAGGGTAATGCATCCACATGGTACTTTTCCCAATAGCCCCATACCATAGTGTCTTAGGAAAGGTTTGAGTCATGCCTTTTGGAAAAATTCGAAGATGGTAAACCTCCGGAAGTCTTAGTCATGGATCTTTCAAGCTTAAAAATGAACCCAAAAAAAAAAGTTAAAGATTTTAATCAAAGACTCTTAACGCTTAAAAATCGAATCCCTGCAGATTCTATGCCTGCTGAGAGTCTTGTAATAACTTACTCCAGTAAAGCTTTGCATCAAAGCATAGCTATTTGGGTTAAACGATCCAAAAAGTCCACGTTGTTAGAAGCCTTCGAGGAGGCTAGTTAGATTGAAAAAGACATACTTAGTCTTAAGGACTCTTCTAGCAATGAAACAGAGACTGTTTCTTCTTCAAAAAAGAAGATTGAAATCCTCCCCAGACCTACTCAAAGTAAAACACAACCTGAAAACTCTGATTTGAAAAATTTAACTAAAGTTGTTCAAAAACTGTCAAATCAAGTTATAGACTTAAAAAGGTCAACTGAAGAAGCTTCCTCGAGTAAAGGACCCTACAAACCTCCTTTCCAAAAAACCTTTCCTACCAATCGACCTAACCCAAACCCCGAAGGCTTGAACCTAGAAAGTTTGCAATGTGCTCTTCAAACAATTCTAGAAGCCCAAGATAACTTGATGCCTCCCGAGATCCCTCAGGAGGAAGTCGAACAGGAAACAGTTCAAGAAGAAGAGTCTTCTCCAAACATCTTTGGACACTTATCGGATAGCATCTTCCAATCTAACTTCGAGACTATTCACCCGTATAACACTAGGAGCAAGACAACAAACAAGCCTTCTACTGAGAACACTACAACTTCACCTCCAAATCCATCTAAATCAGCAGAAACCAAACAGAGTAATGTGAACCCTAACCTTGATTACGATGTTGTTGAAGATCTTAAAAAATTAAGGGCTAACATTTCTATTTATGAGTTGTTGAAGTTTCCATTTTTGTTACAGAAAATTTTGCAAAATATTTCAGAAAACGACAAGAATGGTAATTCAAATGGTAACAAGGTTGTGCAAAGCAAAGTTCCACAGAAGACTCCACTAAAAATAATCATGATCCTCAAGATAAAGGAAGCCTTCCTGTAGTTCCTGTAAATAATGTAAATAATGTAGATAAAGTAGCATTAGAAATTGCGAGTAAAAAAACACAAGTTACCACTCTTAGTACCCGCAAGAATGTACCTCCTTTTCTTTTAACTTTCGAAATTTTCAACAGAAATGTGCATAATTGTATGGTTGACTCAGGAGCGTCATCTAATGTGATGCCTTGGTCTGTCTGCCAAAAGATTAACGCTGAAGTGGAACCATCTACTTTGAAAATCATACAACTTGATCAGACAAATGTTAAAGTTATATGCGAACTAAAAAATGTATTGATTAGACTATCATCTAACCCTAAGGTTCATCAGGTTATTGATATAATTGTTGTGGATATTCCAAAAGTGTATGGTCTGTTTTTGAGCAGGGACTAGTCAGAGCAGCTACATGGTTACTTCGCAACAGATTGGTCTCACTTATGGCTTCCAGAGAACGGTAAGCCTAACAAGATTAGAGTGAAACGTGAGCATTACCTAAAGTTCACGGTCACAGATTTGAACGATCCTAATGAACCATATACACCTCTGGTTGATTCACCTGAAGTCCAAGGGATGGACACCTTCTTAAAAAATTTCATGGCTGAGGTTTCACCTATCAACAATCCAGAACAGCAGTGCGAGATCGTAGCATACATGCAACGAACAACTTCTATGCAACAGTCCCATGCGCCTGATGGAAACCAAATTTGGTCTCTATATTTCGATGGTTCCAAGTCTAAAGAAGGAGCTGGTGCAGGCTGCATCATTATCGATCCGGCAGGTAACAAGACATTAATGGCTTGTAGACTAGAATTTGAATGTACTAACAATACTGCAGAATATGAGGCTTTACTACAAGGTCTCATAAAAGCTCTGGATATGAACATTCAAAACCTGGTTGTATTTGGCGACTCTGAAATAGTGGTTAGGCAGGTAAGAGATTCTATACACTGTCTTTCCCCGCATCTAAAAATTTATCAATCTGAGGTATGGAGTTTAATGAACAAATTTTATGCTTTCAATATAAATTCCATTCCTAGATTAAATAATGTTGAAGCAGATTTACTAGATAATGTAGCCTCTAAACTTCTTCCTGCAGAAGGCTTGTCCCCAAACGCATTCTCCATTGAGCTATTGTTTCGACCATCTGTTCCTGATAATATCACAAACTGGAGAGTATTTGACGATGATCAGCAAATCATTAACTTTCTGCACATGGAAGAAACCTTTCAAGGCGCAGTGATAGATGAGCGCACACACGACGACAATTTGCACAATTTTACGGTAATACCTGATCTGTGTATTCGATTAAACGATGTGAATCTCTTGCTATATCGTTATAGCTATAACGAGTGGAAAATGGTTGTGTTGGATTAGATCATATCACGTACGATATGATTCATTATCAATTTCAATTAGATATGAAACAATCTTGTTACTGTTCGATTATGATTTACCCGATTTTGTGGTAACAGAAGAACAGAGTATTCCTACCCCTGTTTTCGATTGAATCAATTTGATCCTGTTTAATGTTAAATGATAAAATCATTTTGATTCGTTTTCAAGTAATCATTGGAAGAAAATTGGATTTAATTCTTTTAAAAGATTTGATTTGATTTTAATTCTGATTATGTATATTATTTTAGACTAGCTATAGAATCAGATGATTCTGTAGCTAAGTCTGTGGAATCAGATTTTTATTATTTTGCTCATCAAATATCTCTCTAACTTGTTATTTTTTATCCATTTCAGGTGAATTTGAAATTGCATTGGATTGGATAGACAGTTAGAGGATATTTGAAATATTTTGGTTTCATTTTAGTTTCCTAGTTTAGTTGATTTTGGGAAAATCTTCCCAGATTATGTAAACAGTTTGATATTATACACAGGGAGGTTTTACTCTGTGGAAAGACTTATAAATACCTATTATTTTGTAATAATATCATCCTCATTCGTGGGAGAACAAGGATATGGAATTTTAATACAGACTGAGACANAATTTGATATTCTGCTACAGCTTTAGCTTTTCATGATATCAATATTTTGTTTTGTGTTTATGTGTATCTATTTGCATTTGGTTAATGACTACTTTAGCTATCTTAGTCTTTTTCAAATGATATAATTAATCAATAATCCATATCTGATTTCTTCCAAGTGTTTAAAAAACATAGCAAATGCTTGATTCAATTTGTGAATGACATATTTCTCTTCTTCATAAGTTGAATTATTGTGTGGCCCCATTGCGGCTCGGGGGGCTAAGGGGGAGGAAGAGTACCCGTAGCGTTGGCTGGGAGGTACCGATGAAATCTCATCAGTCGACAAGTGGGAGTTGCACGAAGCGCGCGGGACAACTCAGAGTGGGCGAGCAGGCAATGATACGCTTCCTTTATTTATGCATGGTAGATGGTAGTATGATTTATGCTTTGGATCTGCATGTTTATTTGGGGTAACAATTTTTTTTTTCTTAGTTTTTTAGCTGGTGATTGAGTCTTTCCATAGCCTTTATCTCGATGAGTGGTTGACTCCCATGGCCTTCGATTCTCGACATGTCTTGACTGCCCTTGGGTGTATTGATTTGTGAAGTTTATGGTTGTTTTTCCCTTCGTCCCTAGCTCATCAGTCCTTGCCTGAGAAGTCGGCTAGGAGCCTAATCTATGGTCATCGTTTCGGTGTTAATAGACCTATGGATCGCAATGCCCTGCTTTTCTGTGCGTGGATGATGAGCAAAGGACATTCTTGTCAGTTGTCTACCTTCGTTGTTGTCCTTGCCTGATTGTTGACTTGCGCCTTCCAGTAAGACCTCTGTGTATGGATTATCTTTCTTCATTGTTGTTCTTTTTTTGCGCCTTGATTGATAGAATCCCTGTGATCCTTTCGATGATTTATCCCAATGGACCCTAGCATTCTCTTACTGTTGTCATCATTTTTATCTTGGTATCCTGGAATGTAAAAAGATTTAATTTCAATCTGCGTTTTTATGTTGGCATCCTGAAAATGGAAAAACAATTTAATTACAGCTTGGATTTTTATATTGGTATCCTGGAATGTAAAAAAATCTAATTTCAATCTGCGTTTTTATGTTGGTCTCCTGAAAATGGAAAAACAATTTAATTTCTATGTCTACATTTTTATATTTGGCACACTAGAATGGGATAAACGTTTGTGTAATTCTTGGTCTTCGTTGTAATGGTATCCTGGAAATGGAAAAATGAATTAAATTCATGTCTGCAATTTTTCTTAGTCTGCGATTTATTTTTTTATGCTTTTAATTCTCCATAATCAACCCTTTGTTTTTCAGTCAAATGTGAGGCCAAGTTGACATGTTTAGGATCTTTCTCACTGGCCACATTATACTGCAAAACATCTGAATCTTTCTCCCTGCTTTGCAATTTGACAACCACATCGTTGTTATCGAACAACCTTTCCAACGGGACCAAACCTTTAGGAATTCTATTGGTGGACAGCTGAACTATTTCATGAGCTGCAATTTTTATCTTGAGCTTTGGCTGCTCAATTTCATTGTCATGTTTGATCTCCTGATCGATCTGCAAATCTACAAACTCATCTATCACTGCAAGGAACCTGGTGAGTTCAGCATCGTCCTCAAAAAATTTCCAAAATTTTACATTATCAGGGAGAGAGGGCCTATATTTAACTTGAATTTCATAAGTTAATTTATGAGGCAGAGGGGGTATGAATTCACAAGCAGACACAGCCAATGAATCATCCAATTCATTCATTTCTCTAGGTACAAATGTAATTTTAAAATCTGCAAAATTTTGAATTGCCTTCAACACTTCATCTCTGTATGCCTTCAGCCTGACATGCTTGGCTTGAAAGGACTTATTCACCTCCTGAATAATCAAATCTGCATCTCCAAACACCTGCAATTTCTTAATGCCCTTCTCCTTTGCTGCGTTCAGCCCCAAAAGTAGTGCTTCATACTCATCAATGTTATTAGTCACTTTAAAATCGAGTTTAAAGGACAAATGAGAAGTTTTCTTAGAGGGAGATATGAATACCACTCCTGCTCCAGCTGACTCCTTAGTGCAAGCACCATCAAAGAATATGGTCCATAGATCATCCTCTGCTGTTTCTGTGGGCTGAACTGTGATCTGATCTGTGGGTTTTCTGAGCAGCAATGTATCAGGCAGTGAATCATCAATTTGCAAAATACAAGATCCCATATCTGTGTCGACCGCATAGATAGGATGATTGGATGGATTCTTCTCATCACTGATTACATATGCCAACTGGGATTCCCTGTAAAGTCTTCTGTTCACCCCTCCGAAAATAGGGATAGTAGCGTAGGAGAGATCCATTTGAAGAGTGCCACCTAGTCTCTTCATCCATGATCTTGATAGAAGACATCTGAATTTTGGGGGTATGTCAGCCACCACTATGTCCATCACCATTGTCTTCAGTGATGCTTGGGTCAAGGTTACAGCCAAATCCTTAATCATCCCAAGGCATTTGACTTTTCGAGAATCAAAGGAGAAAAGGTCATGATAAGACTTGGTGATCTCCAGCCCAAGCTCATCCATGATAGCCTTTGGCATCAAGTTGTGTGAAGCACCGGAGTCCAATAAACAATTATGCAGTGTTTTCTCATGAATATTCAAAGAGATGTAGAAGGGAGGACAACTCTCATCTCTGTCTTCTACCAACTGACCCAGAGTGATGGTTGGATTATCATCATAAATGTTGAGGATATCGGCAGAAGGAGATATAGATTAGGGATCTAAAGTTTTGAGGATGTCCTTTTTAAACATCTCATTTTTCATCATCTCAACAAGAGCAATAGGAATATTATTTTTTTGTATTTCAGCCTCGAAATTAAAAGAATATGGAACCTTATCAGTAGTTTTATCAGAAATATTTACCTAACTTGAAGGGGCTTCCTGATTCTTTTGTTGTTCAACAGGAGGCTGACTCTCTGGAGTTTGTTGCTTGACAGGGGCAGCAGTCTTCTTGGGAAGAGCTGATGTTTTCACCTTTGAAGAATTTGTTGTTTGATCTTCTGATGTTTGATCTTTTTCCTTGACAGGGGTAGCAGGCTTTTCAGGAGAGGTTGGTGCATCTTGTTGAGAAGCATTGGATTTGGATCGGAGGTTATATCTATTTTTATCTTCTGCTCTGAAAATGCCATCACCAAGAAGATCATCTTCTGTCTGTTCATTCATTAATGATTCCTCATAATCTTGTTGTGTTAGATAAGACTTCCATGTCTCCTCTCCAACACAATGAATGTCACCTTCTCCATCTTCTTGATCTTCTCCATTGTCATCGTCCATCACAACATTCTGTAGAGGGACTTTAATCCTCTGATGTTCATTAGAATTCTTTTCTCTTTGCAGGATCTGAGTTGGTTGATTATTCCTTCTAAAGCTGTTGGGATTTGGATTAGGATTTATGCCTGCAGAATCGTAAGTGTTTCTACCTTTCACAGGCTGTTTATTTTCGATCTTGAGCTTAGATATCTCAGTGGTTAGAGACTCTAACATTTTGGTCATTTTATCAAGTTTTGGATCAGCATGTGATGAAGATGAGGTTTCATTTTTCGATCTTCTCCTATCAGATTCTCTTTTCCTCTTCTGGGAGGCTAGAATGTTTGATTCCACCTCAAGGGAAGCATCTTGCATGAGGGATAATGATGGTGACCTCCTTTCTCTCAACAACAAACAGAAGTTTGAATCAAAATCATCAGAGTAGGTGATCTTGGCAGAAGCATCTGATGGTTTTATCTCAGCTGGAATTTTTCCATACATCCGGTTAAACCTCTTGGTGAAATCAGAGACTGACTCATTGCTTTGTTTCCTCAAGTTCCTGAATTCTGTGATGTAGTAGACAAAATCTCTTCTGTCACCCCAATGTTTCAGGAATATCTCATCCAATTGCTCGATTCTGGCAATGGAACCAGCAGGAAGTTCTTTAAACCATTTCCTAGCATGGCCATCTAGGCTTTGGACAAAGACTCGTGTCTAAACATCTTCTTGTTCAATATTAAGGTTCTTTGCATAACTGTAAAAGGCCTCAATATGTTCTTCAGCGGACACATCGCCTTCGCCTGTGAATTTAGGCATATATTTCTGATAATCCCCTATTGGCATGGCTGTTACTGGGTTTGGCAATATGAGTGGAGCATACCTAGCAGACATAATTTGTTGCATCTTGGTCAAAGGAGGTGGTGGTGCAGCCATGACTGTCAGAGGTGGGGAAAATGATAGTTTCTTCTTCAAGTCTTTAACACTGGAGGAATGTGAAAGAGGTGAGTCTTCCAAAGGGAAAGAGGTCTGGTAAGAGGCCTTGTAAAAGTTTGTAGGCTACCTCGCTAAATTTTCTTCACCCTTAGCAGATAACTCTTGGAGGAGGTTTTCAACAGAAAGGAGGCTAGTATAAATGTTTAAGTGGTSTTCTTGTTGCTGAGAGTGGAAAGATTGAAGGGAAGAATAACTGTGGATTCTTTCTAAATTTTTTTCAATCAAATTATAATTTATCAATTTATCATCACTAGGATTTTCTTGTTGATCAAAAAGAGTTTGTTCTACTACAGTATTTACAGCCTTTTTATCATCAGTGTTCTCTGAAAAGAACTCAACTTTTTCTGCAGTAGATTTCTCAGAATTTAAAAGAGGATTACCTTTTGGATTTGCTCTTGAAGTTTGACCTTGAATCGTCTTTCCTTTTCTAAGAATTTATTCTGGATTGGATACTGGCGTGATCGGTGATTCTTGAGGATTCGCCGTAGTACTGATCCTCTTAGGAGCCAGGATGAACTTGTGGAGTCACCAGATAGATGATTACAACCAACTGAAAGTGTCTAATCTTTGTCTATCATCAAAGATCAGCTCTGTGTCGTATCCCAGGAAAGCAGAGCTTGAATTTCGTCTCCCCGGCAATGGCGCCAATTTGTTATCACTCCAAGAAACTCCTTAGGGTTGTAGGCTAAGGATGCTTGGTAACTTAGAAATAAAGATTTTTAGGTGTTTTGGACAATGGGGTCTTCAATGGTTTGTATAAGAAATAGCTCAACACACATTTAAAGATACAACTCAACACACATTTAAAGATACAGTGCTTTCAGTAAACAATAACCAGATCCAATACTTCAAAGAGAGTATGGAGAAAATTATTCTTGATTTGCCAATACTAGTGAAAGTAGGGCCTAATACAAGACAACAAGGAATCCTCTAATTTCAATCCTATGAGTTCAACAAAGAGGTAACAGTCTTTATGAACTAAAATAAACTGAAATTAAAGTAGAGAGAATGAAAGATGAATAATTCTGGTATTGCAAACGAAAGGAAACTCCACTTTATTTCTGCAAAAAGAGTCTATACAATGGCATGAAAATGTCTCCTAGTTTGAACCCTTGTTTCATATCAAAAGTAAGCATTTATAGCCTCTTACAAACAGTTTTAGAGATCCTAAAAACATGTATTTGTATTTAATAAAATCAATTCAAATCTAATTCAACAACTTGAAAATAAGTCTTAAACAACTAAACTTAGAACTCGAACTGTCTTCAATCTCCAAAACTTGCCATCTGCATCCTTCAGCTCCTGGTATCTGCAATGTGGTGAAGAATAGCAGGACACCTATCTTGACAGTTGGATCTCCCCAACGCTCATGGTCGATTTTAGAGGAAATGGTTTGCATGTGGTTGCCAAAATTCTCTCGAACCTCTGATGCTATACCCTTTACATGTGATCTAATAGCTCCTTGATACGCTGGAACTCCTTCAAAACTCATTTGGAATGAACTATTCTGTCCTTGGCTTCAAAAAAACTTTTCCAGCTTTCAACAGCTAACTCGTTTAATTTTTCGCGGGTTAGCTGTTGAAAGTAGCCACTTTCCATAGCTAACGGGTCATAAAATATTGCTTTGCACTGGTGAAAGCCCTGATGGCGCTCAAAATGAGTTTTCACCCCAAAATTTTGATTTCAACAAAACTTAGTGTGTCTCTGATTTCTCACCTTGCATATTAACGGCGACTTGAGCGAGTACCTTCAGATCTGGATGGGATTTTTGCCTTAGTTTTTGTTTCAGCCTTTTTATCTGCCTTTTAAGGTGTTTAGCAAGCCACCACAGGCTATTGTAGTCATTGGTGAGTTTTTTCTTTCTTTTCTTCTCTTTAACACTTTCCCTAGCCAATCTCTCAAATGAAGCATTAGTTTTTTCGAAGTTCTCAGACAACTTCTTATACCTTCCTTTGATAACCCGTTCCAAAACCTCTCGCTGAGCAATTACCTCCTTCAGATGCTTGATCTTCTGAGGCTTCTTTGACTTGGAGCTTTTCGATGTTTCTCCCTCTTCTGTGTGAGTGAAGGCCTCATAGTTTTGTGCACACTCAGTTGTCTGCTCAGGATTCTCAGTGACAGGGCATTGATCTTGTTGCTCTGATTCTGAATCTGAATAGGGAAAGTTTAATATATTCTTCCCTGTACTCTGCTCTGTAGGACACTCTGTGGTATTCTCTATGGTCTGCTCAACATTTAACCTTCTCTTCAACCTGTGGGGCTTCACTCCAGATATTCTATCTTCTGAAGGTCCTTGCAGGGTCCTTCTTTTTCTTGAACTGCTTTGAGGAGAGGATTGTTTCTTTGAACCTTTCCCTGGCTCATTTGCAGGCTGGGTCTATGTTTCAAAACCTTCCAAGAATAAAAAATGATCCCAGCTCCTTCCCTGTTGTTTCAATTCCTCCAGGATGATTAATTTTATGAGGCCGAAGTGACACAGAGTACTTTTTATTCTCAAGGGTTGAGCCCTAATCTTCTTGCAAACCTTAGTCAAACTTTTATGTAGGAAAAAAGGTAAATTAATGGGAGTCTTGCCTGTGAAATGGTCCAGAAGTTTGATGTGATACATCATAACTTTATCATACCTGCCCTCTGAAGTAATGTACAATTGAATACCTTTGAACAACTCCTGCCATTCTTCTTCTAGATAGGAAACCAGCATACCCTTTTTCCATGCCTTGTGCTTGTATCCCTCTTTCAAATAAGCTCTGAAATCCAAATTTTTGGGAGCAGTGGTTTTAAACCATCTCTGACCGGTTCTTGGTAGGCTTGTTGCTGCAGCAATAGCAGCTTCATCCACTCTAATTTCCATGGACCCAACATGAGCTTTGTTCCCATCGAAAGTCTTGGCAAAAGCTTCTGCCGTAGACTGATGACAACCGATTTGCAATCTTTCAACAAATTCAATACACCTGCGTTTGAAAAATGTCTCTGAACTTCGAGGTGTGTTTGTAAAAAGGATAGGTTATCCAGCTCTCTCTTGAGTAGAGCCCCGCTGCGCTTCCTCACCATTCTATAACTTGAAAATCCTGACAATTTGTAACCCCTATAACTGTTTATCAAGCCGAGATTCTGTGCTATTGAAAGCACTTCGGGACTCGGCTCTGTTTTAAAACATTTGAAATTTTGAGAGGCCTCCACGAACAGGGTGTGATATAGAAACCACAATTTGATTTGATGTTGTCAGGCTGATGGTACCTCCTCTGTACCTGCATCACTGAACTCGAACTTGCCATCCCCAATGCCATGATTGTGGAGCGTGAGTTTCTGAGCCGAATTCGTATCACAATCCTATTTTGACGTGCAGAATTGAGTTTCCATCATTACCGACTTTCATCAGTGCATGATTTGGATTTTCCTGACGTGGGATGATCATATCATCATTGCCTTCAGACGTGGATATCACGCACGTGATTCCCGCTTTCTTCAACCAACGGCCCGTGGAAAACGCCTCTGTTAGTTGTTCATACTTGCCACTTTCACCAGCGCATGACCCTGTGGAAAACCCCTGTTAGTTGTTGAAAGTCTTCACTTTCCTCAGCGCATGACCTTTTAAGAATTGCTTCTTAGCTGCGGAAAGTTTTCACTTTCACCAGCGCACCACCTTGTAAAAACCGCTCCATAGCTGCGGAAAGTATGCACTTTTAACAGCGCACGACCCGCGAAACTGATTATTGGACATTTTGAAATTCATCACTTTCAACAGGGCACAGACTTATGTGAAGTGCTCCTTAGTTGCTGAAAGTCACCACTTTCCACAGTGCACACTCAACTTTTGGACACACGTTAGCTGTGGAAAGTGAATTATGAAAATTTTGAAAAGAAGACTTTATGGGTCAAATTATTTTCTAAGACAAAAACCAAAACCTAAGTTTTGCAGCTATAAAAACTCAAAAATAACTCGAGGACACTACCGATAGCCATGCTATCCACTACAAAACTTGACCAAAAGGACGGTTTCATTTTGGGAGTTAATATTTGGCTCCAACTGGGATGGACATCTCCCTGTGAGTTGTCCAAGAACCTAGCTAGACTCAGTAGCCTTATTACAATTTGAAAGAGAAACTTGAAAAAAGTTGCTAGTACCATTGGGAATGGAGTTATTTGAATGACAGAAATAAAGAAAATAGAACTGAAAAAGAAAATATGTAGAAGAAGAACCTGGCTTCAAAGGAAGCCTTATGAGAAATAGATCTTGAGGAAGTGCCCATTGAAAGGGCCACCTGATACTGGCTCGCCTGAAAGAGTTTGGAGAACAATGGTATTGTTTTGTTGCACCATTGTTATGACAAAAGGACCTGTCTAGAGAGCCTCAAATTTCCCGTGTTTCCCTTTCTCCTGCCTTGCTGCATCCCACTTTAAGACCAAATCCCCTGTTTTGAAGACATCTGATTTGACTTTCTTGTCGAAAGTTTGTTTGATTCTTTCCTGATGCAATTCTGTTTTTTCCAAGAGCTACTCTCTATCTTGCTTTAGTTCTACCAAATTGTGAATTCTCCTAGTCAAATCACTTGGTTCAGAATCAGTTTCTTGTAAGAATTTTGCAACCGGTAATGCAATTTGAACAGGAAATATGGCCTCAGTACCATATACCAACTTGAAAGGAGATGTACCAATTGATTTCTTACATGTTACCCCGTCAGCCCACAAGGCAAATTTCAGTTTAGAATCCCAACCTCTGGCATTTTGTTCAAGCACCTTCTTTATGATTCTGACTAAACTCTTGTTGGATGACTCAGCTAAACCATTCCCTTGTGGATAGTAGGCTATGGAATGTACCAGCTGAATTCTCAGCTCTTCACACAATTTCACCAAGTGTTTATCTTTGAATGCAGCAGCATTATCAGTGACCAACCTCTTGGGACAACCAAATCTGGCAAATATGTTTTCCTGCAGAAAGTTCATGATGACCGTATGATTGGCATTCCGGGTGGGAATAGCCTCAATCCACTTTGTAAAGTAATCGGTGGCAACCAGGATCCACCGATGCTGACCACTAGAAGGCGGATGAATCTCACCTATGAAATCTAGGCCCCATTGCTGGAAAGGCCCTGTGACTACTATAGGTTTGAGAGGAAGGGACTTCAGTTGTTGTTTACCTTCAAATCTCTGACATTTGTCACATGTTTTCACAATCTCATATACATCTGAAAATAAGGATGGCCAATAGTAACCAGATCTTAAGATCTTGTGTGATGTGGTTTTCCAATAGTGATGTCCTCCGCATTCACTATTATGAAATTCACACATGAATTTGGTTGCCTCCTCTTGGTTTACACATGTCAACAACAAACCAATGGGATTCTTCCAGAACAACAAATTATCATTGATGCAGAAATTTATAGCTCTGAGCTTCAAAGCCCTTCTTTGAGTCTTTGTCAAATCTGATGGGACTGATAAAGTCTGCAGAAACTGAATGATATGGTTGTACCATTTGCAATTAGCTAGATGAGCTGAAACCTGCATTCCCTCATCTTCCTTGTTCTCTGAAGACAGAACATTTTCTGCATCAACACTCGTCAGATTTATGTCAAGCAGCCTGCAATTTTCCTCTGCCAAAAGTTTGGCAAGGCCCTGGCCTTTCACTAGTTTTGCTAGTTTGATTTCAACATCGAATTCAATCAATCTAGATATCCACTTACTCCTTTTTCCATCAATGTCAGGTTGGACAAGAACATCTTTAACTGAACTGGAAGGAACAAAAGCTATTACCTTTGCCTGAAGAATGTAGACCCTGAAAGCTTTCAATGACTTGACAAGTGCATATGCTTGTTTTTCCAACAACACATACTTTACCTCTGCGTCCCTCAAGACCTTACTAAAGACGTAAACCGACTGCTCTTGATCATCAACATTCTTCTGCAAGAGTACTGTTGCGATTGTATCACTGGAAGCAAATGAAAAAATGTAAAATACCTTGGAGAAATCGGGGTTGATCAATACAGGGGTTGTTGTGATGGATTCCTTGATGGCATTAAATGAATGTATGGCCGCTTCAGTCCACTTTACCTCAGAGTCTTTCCTCAACATAGCAGTGATATGCTTTGTGAGTTCAGCAAAATTCACTATAAATCTTCTGACAAAATTAATAGTCCCAAGGAAAGATTGAATGTCTTTCTTTGATCTAGGAAGAGACAGATTTTCAATTGCTTCTACCCTCTTTGGGTCAATCTTAACCCCATTAGCTGAAACAATATGCCCAAGTAATTTACCCTACTTAAGTGAAAATTTTGATTTTTTCGGATTAAGAGAGATGTCATACCTTCGACATTTCAGAAATGTCCTTCTTAAGTGTTGCAAGTGAAGTTCGTGACTGCTTGAGAAAAAAGTGATATCATCGAGATAAATCAGGACGAATTTATCTTTCTCCCCAACGAAAGCAATGTCCATTGCCCTTTGGAATGTCGCTCCTGCATTCATCAACCCAAAGGGCATTTTTTCGTACATAAACGTACCCCATGGAGTGGTAAAGGCAGTTTTTTCTTTGTCTTCCAGATGGACAGCAATCTGATTGTATCCGGAAAACCCATCAATAAAGGAGATTACCTTCGATCCTGACACCTTCTACAGAATATGCTCCATTTTAGGCAGAGGGTAGTTGTCTTTCCTAGAGAATTTGTTTAAATTTCTGAAGTCAACGCAGAGTCTCATCTCCCCATTCTTCTTCCTAACCGCCACAAGATTAGCAATCCATTCTGAATACCTAAGAGGAATGATAATGCGGGCGTCCAACAATTTATTAATTTCTCTTTCCATTGTGGGCAGCAACAAAGGATTGAAGGATCTAAGCTTCTGCCTGAATGGTTTGGTATCTTTATTCAAGGGAATTTTATGTTGAATCACCTCTGTGTCAAAGGTCTTCAAATCATCATACTGCCAAGCAAAGATGTCTGCAAATTTCTTCAGCAATTCTCCATAATCATCCCGTTGTTTTTCTGTCAAATGTGAGGCCAAGTTGTCATGTTTAGGATCTTGCACACTGTCCACATTATACTTCAAAACATCTGAATCTTTCTCCCTTCTTTGCAATTTGACAGCCACATCATTGTTATTGAACAACCTTTCCAACGGGACCAAACCTTTAGGAATTCTGTTGGTGGACAGCTGAACTATTTCATGAGCTGCAATTTTTCTCTTGAGCTTTGGCTGCTCAATTTCATTGTCATGTTTGTTCTCCTGATCGATCTGCAGATTTGCAAACTCATCTATCACTGCAAGGAACCTGGTGAGTTCAGCATCGTCCTCAAAAACTTTCCAAAATTTTACATTATCAGGGAGAGAGGGCCTATATTTAACTTGAATTTCGTAATTTAATTTATGTCGCAGAGGGGGTATGAATGCACAAGTAGACACAACCAATGAATCAGCCAATTCATTCATTTCTCTAGGTACAAATGTAATTTTAAAATCTGCAAAATTTTGAATTGCCTTCAACACTTCATCTCTGTATGCCTTCAACCTAACATGCTTGGCTTGAAAGGACTTATTCACCTGCTGAATAATCAAATCTGCATCTCCAAAAACCATTTCTTAATTCCCTTCTCCTTTGTTGCGTTCAGCCCCAAAAGTAGTGCTTCATACTCAGCAATGTTATTAGTCACTTTAAAATCAGGTTTAAAGGACAAATGAGAAGTTTTCTTAGAGGGAGAAATGAATACCACTCCTTCTCTAGCTGACTCCTTAGTGCAAGCACCGTCAAAGAACATGGTCCAGAGATCATCTTCTGTTGTTTATGTGGGCTGAACTGTGATCTGATCTGTGGGTTTTCTAAGCAGCAATGTATCAGGCAGTGAATCATCAATTTGCAAAATACAAGATCCCATATATGTGTCAACTGCATAGATAGGATGATTGGATGGATTCTTCTCATCATTGATTACATATGCCAACTGGGATTCCCTGTAAATTCTTATGTTCACCCCTTCGAAAACAGGGATAGTAGTGTAGGAGATATCCATTTGAAGAGTGCCACCTAGTCTCTTCATCCATGATCTTGATAGAAGACATCCGAATTTTGGGGGTATGTCAGCCACCACTATGTCCATCACCATTGTATTCATTGATGCTTGGGTCAAGGTTACATCCAAATCCTTAATCATCCCAAGGCATTTGACTTTTCGAGAATCAAAGCAGAAAAGGTCATGATAAGACTTGGTGATCTCTAGCCCAAGCTCATCCATGACAGCCTTTGTCATCAAGTTGTGTGAAGCATCGGAGTCCAACAAACAATTATGCAGTGTTTTCTCATGAATATTCAAAGAGATGTAGAAGGTAGGACAACTCGCATCTCTGTCTTCTACCAACTGACCCAGAGTGATGGTTGTCTTATCATCATTAATGTTGAGGATATCGGCAGAAGGAGATACAGATTGGGGATCTAAAGTTTTGAGGATGTCCTTTTTAAACATCTCATTTTTCATCAGCTCAACAAGAGGAATAGGAATCTTAATTTTCTGTATTTCAGCCTTGAAATTAAAAGAATATGGAACCTTATCAACAGTTTTATCAGAAATCTTTACCTGACTTGAAGGGGATTCCTGATTCTTTTGTTGTTCAAAAAGAGGTTGACTTTCTGGAGTTTGTTGCTTGACAGGGGCAGCAGTCTTCTTGGGAAGAGATGATGTTTTCACCTTTGAAGAATTTGCTGGCTGATCTTATGATGTTTGATCTTTTTCCTTGACAGGGGCAGCAGGATTTTCAGGAGAGGCTGGTGCATCTTGTTGAGTAGCATTGGATTTGGATCAGAGGTTATATATATTTTTATCTTCTGCTGTGAAAATGCCATCACCAAGAAGATCATCTTCTATCTGTTCAGTCATTAATGATTCCTCATATTCTTGTTGTGTTAGATAAGACTTCCCTGTCTCCTCTCCAACACAATGAATGTCACCTTCTCCATCTTCTTGATCTTCTCCATTGTCATCTTCCATCACAACATTCTGTAGAGGGACTTTAATCCTCTGATCTTCATTAGAATTCTTTTCTCTTTGCAGGATCTGAGTTGGCTGATTATTCCTTCTAAAGCTGTTGGGATTTAGATTAGGATTTTTGCCTGCATAATTGTAAGTGTTTCTACCTTTCACAGGCTGTTTATTTTCGATCTTGAGCTTAGATATCTCAGAGGTTAGAGACTCTAACATTTTGGCCATTTTATCAAGTTTTGGATCAGCATGTGATGAAGATGAGGCTTCATTTTTCGATCTTCTCCTATCAGATTCTCCTTTCCGCTTCTAGGAGGCTAGAATGTTTGATTCCACCTCAAGGGCAGGATCTTGCATGAGGGATAATGATGGTGACCTCCTTTCTCTCAACAGCAAACATAAGTCTGAATCAAAAGCATCAGAGTAGGTGATCTTGGCAGAAGCATCTGATGGTTTTATCTCAGCTGGAATTTTTCCATACATCCAGTTAAACCTCTTGGTGAAATCAGAGACTCACTCATTGCTTTGTTTCCTCAAGTTCCCGAATTCTGTGATGTAGTAGACAAAATCTCTTCTGTCACCCCAATGTTTCAGGAATATCTCATCCAATTGCTCGATTCCGGCAATGGAACCAACAGGAAGTTATTTAAACCATTTCCTAGCATGGCCATCTAGGCTTTGGACAAAGACTCGTGTCCAAACATATTCTTGTTCAATATTAAGGTTCTCTGCATAACTGTAAAAGGCCTCAATAGGTTCTTCAGAGGACACATCGCCTTCACTTGTGAATTTAGGCATATATTTATGATAATATCCTGTTGGCATGGCTGCTACTGGGTTTGGCAATATGAGTGGAGCATACCTAGCAGCCAGAATTTGCTGCATCTTGGTCAAAGGAGGTGGTGCTGCAGCCATGACTATCAGAGGTGGGGAAAATTATAGTTTCTTCTTCAAGTCTTCAACACTGGAGGAATGTGAAAGAGGTGAGTCTTCCAAAGGGAAAGAGGTCTGGTAAGAGGCCTTGTAAAAATTTGTACGCTGCCTAGCTTAATTTTCTTCACCCTTAGAAGATAACTCTTGCAGGAGGTGTTCAACAGCAAGGAGGCTAGTATAAATGTTTAAGTGGTCTTCTTGTTTCTGAGAGTGGAAAGACTCAAGGGAAGCAGAACCGTGGCTTCTTTCTAAAGTTTTTTCAATCAAATTATAATTTATCAATTTATCATCACTAGGATTTTCTTGTTGATCAAAACGAGTTTGTTCTACAACAGTATTTACAGTCTTTTTATCATCAGTGTTCTCTGAAAAGAACTCAACTTTTTCTGCAGTAGATTTCTCAGAATTTAAAAGAGGATTACCTTTTGGATCTGCTCTTGAAGTTTGACCTTGAATCGTCTTTCCTTTTCTGAGAATTGATTCTGGAT
>ML782228.1:410797-443620 GCA_009831015.1 Picea engelmannii | reverse complement strand
TCAGTGTTCTCTGAAAAGAACTCAACTTTTTCTGCAGTAGATTTCTCAGAATTTAAAAGAGGATTACCTTTTGGATCTGCTCTTGAAGTTTGACCTTGAATCGTCTTTCCTTTTCTGAGAATTGATTCTGGATTGGACACTGGCATGATCGGTGATTCTTGAGGATTCGCCCTAGTACTGATCCTCTTAGGAGCCAGGATGAACTTGTGGAGTCGCCAGATAGATGATTACAACCAACTGAAAGTGTCTAATCTTTGTCTATCATCAAAGATCAGCTCTGTGTCGTATCCCAGGAAAGCAGAGCTTGAATTTCGTCTCCCCGGCAACGGCGCCAATTTGTTATCACTCCAAGAAACTCCTTAGGGTTGTAGGCTAAGGATGTTTGGTAACTTAGAAATAAAGATTTTTAGGTGTTTTGGACAATGGGGTCTTCAATGGTTTGTATAAGAAACAACTCAACATACATTTAAAGATACAACTCAACACACATTTAAAGATACAGTGCTTTCAGTAAACAATAACCAGATCCAATAATTGAAAGAGAGTATGGAGAAAACTATTCTTGATTTGCCAATAGTAGTGAAAGTAGGGCCTAATACAAGACAGCAAGGAATCCTCTAATTTCAAGCCTATGAGTTCAACAAAGAGGTAACAGTCTTTATGAACTAAAATAAACTGAAATTAAAGTACAGAGAATGAAAGATGAATAATTCTAGTATTGCAAATGAAAGGAAACTCCACTTTATTTCTGCAAAAGAGTCTATACAATGGCATGAAAATGTCTCCCAGTTTGAACCCTTGTTTCATATCAAAAGTAGGCATTTATAGCCTCTTACAAATAGTCTTACAGATCCTAAAAACATGGATCTGTATTTAATAAAAGCAATTCAAATCTAATTCAACAACTTGAAAATAAGTCTTAAACAACTAAACTTAGAACTCGAACTGTCTTTAATCTCCAAAACTTGCCATCTGCATCATTCAGCTCCTGGTATCTGCAATATGGTGAAGAATAGCAGGACACCTGTCTTGACAGTTGGATCTCCCCAACGCTCATGGTCGATTTTTGAGGAAATGGTTTGCATGTGATTGCCAAAATTCTCTCAAACCTCTGATGCTATACCCTTTGCATGCGATCTAATAGCTCCTTGATACGCTGGAACTCCTTCAAAACTCGTTTGGAATGAACTGTTCTGTCCTTGGCTTCAAAAAAACTTTTCCAGCTTTCAGCAGCTAACTCGTTTAATTTTTCGCGGGTTAGCTGTTGAAAGTAGCCACTTTCCACAGCTAACGGGTCATAAAATATCGCATTGCGCTGGTGAAAGCCCTGATGGCGCTCAAAACGAGTTTTCACCCCAAAATTTTGATTTCAACAAAACTTAGTGTGTCTCTGATTTCTCACCTTGCATATTAACGACGACTTGAGTGAGTACCTTCAGATATGGATGGGATTTTTGCCTTAGTTTTTGTTTCAGCCTTTTTATCTTCCTTTTAAGGCGTTTAGCAAGCCACCACAGGCTATTGTAGTCATTGGTGAGTTTTTTCTTTCTTTTCTTCTCTTTAACACTTTCCCTAGCCAATCTCTCAAATGCAGCATTAGTTTTTTTCGAAGTTCTCAGACAACTTCTTATACCTTCCTTTGATAACCCGTTCCAAAACCTCTTGCTGAGAAATTACCTCCTTCAGATGCTTGATCCTCTGAGACTTCTTTGACTTGGAGCTTTTCGATTTTTGTCCCTCTTCTGTGTGAGTGAAGGACTCATAGTTTTGTGCACACTCAGTTGTCTTCTCAGGATTCTCAGTGACAGGGCATTGATCTTGTTGCTCTAATTCTGAATATGAATAGGGAAAGTTTAATATATTCTTCCCTGTACTCTGCTCTGTAGGACGCTCTGTGGTCTGCTCAAATTTTAACCTTCTCTTCAACCTATGGGGCTTCACTCCAGATATTATGTCTTTTGTAGGTCCTGGCAGGGTCCTTCTTTTCCTTGAACTGCTTTGAGGAGAGGATTGTTTCTTTGAACCTTTCCCTGTCTCATTTGCAGGCTAGGTCTGTGTTTCAAAACCTTCCCAGAATAAAAAATGATCCCAGCTCCTTCCCTGCTATTTCAATTCCTCCAGGATGATTCATTTTATGAGGCTGAAGTGACACATAGTACTTTTTATTCTCAAGGGTTGAGCCCTAATCTTCTTGCAAACCTTAGTCAAACTTTTATGTAGGAAAAAAGGTAAATTAATGGGAGTCTTGCCTGTGAAATGGTCCAGAAGTTTGATGTGATACATCATAACTTTATCATACCTGCCCTCTGAAGTAATGTACAATTGAATACCTTTGAACAACTCCTGCCATTCTTCTTCTAGATAGGAAACCAGCATACCCTTTTTCCATGCCTTGTGCTTGTATCCCTCTTTCAAATAAGCTCTGAAATCCAAATTTTTGGGAGCAGTGGTTTTAAACCATCTCTGACCGGTTCTTGGTAGGCTTGTTGCTGCAGCAATAGCAGCTTCATCCACTCTAATTTCCATGGACCCAACATGAGCTTTGTTCCCATCGAAAGTCTTGGCAAAAGCTTCTGTCGTAGACTGATGACAACCGATTTGCAATCTTTCAACAAATTCAATACACCCTGCGTTTGAAAAATGTCTCTGAACTTCGAGGTGTGTTTGTAAAAAGGACAGGTTATCCAGCTCTCTCTTGAGTAGAGCCCCGCTGCGCTTCCTCACCATTCTATAACTTGAAAATCCCGACAATTTGTAACCCCTGTAACTGTTGATCAAGCCGAGATCGGCGCTGTTGAAAGCACTTCGGGGGTCGACTCTGTTTTAAAACATTTGAAATTTTGATAGGCCTCCGCAAACAGGGTGTGATATAGAAACCACAATTTGATTTGATGTTGTCAGGCCGGCGGTACCTCCTCTATACCTGCATCACTGAACTCAAACTTTCCATCCCTGATGCCATGATTGTGGAGCGTGAGTTTCTGAGCCGAATTCGTATCACAATCCTATTCTGATGTGCAGAATTGAGTTTCCATCATTACCCACTCTCATCAGTGCATGATTTGGATTTGCCTGACATGGGATGATCATATCATCATTGCCTTCATATGTGGATATCACGCACGTGATTCCCGCTTTCTTCAACCAACGGCCCGTGGAAAACGCCTATGTTAGTTGTTCATACTTGCCACTTTCACCGGCGCATGACCCTATGGAAAACCCCCGTTAGCTATTGAAAGTCTTCACTTTCCTCAGCGCGTGACCTTTTAAGAACTGCTTCTTAGCTGCGGAAAGTTTTCACTTTCACCAGCGCACCACCTTGTAAAAACCGCTCCATAGCTGCGGAAAGTATGCACTTTTAACAGCGCACAAGCCGCGAAATTGATTATTGGAAATTTTGAAATTCATCACTTTCAACAGCACACAGACTTATGTGAAGTGCTCCTTAGCTGCTAAAAGTTGCCACTTTCCACAGCGTACACTCAACTTTTGGACACATGTTAGCTATGGAAAGTGAATTATAAAATTTTTGAAAAGAAGACTTTATGGGTCAAATTATTTTCTAAGACAAAAACCAAAACCTAAGTTTTGCAGCTATAAAAACTCAAAAATAACTCGAGGACACTACCGATAGCCATGCTATCCACTACAAAACTCGACCAAAAGGACGGTTTCATTTTGGGAGTTAACATATTATTGACTAATTGCAACCTTGACATGCCCCGTTTAGAATGGAACCCTTGTTAAAAATAGATTGTAATCCTGGACTAGTTAGGCTGGGTGATTGGCTGGGTCATGGACGATGTCGTCTCTTGGCTTGTGTCATCCCTTGTCTTCCTCCTCTGGCATTTCTTCAACCTGTCGTTGGGGTATGGGTGTGGTTTTCTTTCGGTATTCGGTTTCTAGCGCGTCAGAGTTTTCTAGAGTCCTTGGTCCGGATAGGATGTGTTGTGCCAAGGTTATTGACGCGTCTATCACCTGGGGATGACATGATTCCTAATGAGGGGATCATGACGTGCCCTATTTGGATAGCGATGAATGATAACTTGGACGAAGTTGGTGTCTTCCACGTCAGTGTTGTCAAGCGTTGTAAATTTGGTTTTCCGCATGGGTTGAACGCCTTTAGGCGTTAGGTTCGCATGCCTTGAGGTTCTAGTCTTGTTTGTCAACGTCATTGTGTTTGAAGAGGAGGTTGTCCCTTAACATGTAGGAGTGCCTTGTTGCGTCGGGCGGGTAGTCGTTCCTTCTTGTTATTCTGCGCATTTTTTCCTAGTTGCCGTTGTGCCAGTGAGTGGAGTCGTAGTTGCCCGTTGCCTGGGTTGTGTGCTTATGTTCGTCGTCTGTGGTGCGGTTAACCATTGTCGTCATTGCCTTCTTGCCTCTTATTTCTAAAAAATAAAAAAACACAAAAAATAATTTTCTTCGCTTGTGGCCGTAACGAAGGGTTCGTTACATATGGTATCAGAGTGAGGTTCGACCTAAGACTTGGGATCACTACAACTTTCATTGATATGATTTGATTATGATGTTGCTAATTAATTTGACTTGTATTCGTGTAGGTAATCATGGTTAGAGAACGTCGTGGAGGCAGACGACGGGGTTCTAGTGGAGAAGGCACGATGCCTCCAGTAGCATCTATGCCTAAGGGGTCTAACCCCCAGGGAGACGAATAGGTTGTCGGGCAGGAGAAGATAGCAGTAGGTGATGTGGTCGGAATGATGAGATATTTTCAGCGCAGGTTTGAGGCACTGATCAGTTGTTTGGACAGAGATGAGGCCAGGGTGTCGACACTGCCTAAGGGTCCACTGAGTGATCTGGTCAATACTGGTAGCATTCACTGTGAACTCGAGAAGGTCAAATTTCTCGAGTTCTTTGGTGCGTCGGAAGGCGTAGCCGTCGAGGCATCGTTGGATAATCTGGCGATGTGCTTTTCACTTCCTGACTATACCTCCAACATGAAGGTTCGCATGGTGGTATTTCAACTAAAGGGGGGCGCTCTTCTATGGTGGAAGATGCTCCCACCGCATCTGAACATGGTCGTCGAAGACGTGTCATGGGAACTATTCGAGGAACGGTTCTGAGAGAGGTACCTATTAGAGGAATTCATTGAGCGTCAGCTCAATGAGTTCAATGCCTTACGACAGGGTGGTCATACAGTACCAGAGTACGAGGCTCATTTTATGTAGTTGCTCCGGTATGCTCCGCATATTAACACTGAGAAACTCAAGGTCAACAGGTTCTTGTTTGGCCTTAATGTTAGCATGCGTGCAAAGGTTAGGATTTTGATGCCTCAAACCTTGCATGATACTGTCCAGAAGGCCCTCATCGTAGAGGAGGAGCTTATCAATGGGGGTTAGAGAAGAACTCTAGGGAGACCATCAGGGCATGCGTCATGGGGTGCGTAGCAGCATTAGACACCATCCAGACATATGCTAGGATATCATGGCTTCCATAGGGTATCCACTTTAACTACCCCTCGATGGATAATGCCTCAACAATGGACACCTTATCGGGGACCACTGCATCAGCAACAACTTCGACTATAACAACAATAGTTTAGGCCTATTCAACAAAACAGACCAGGATTCTAGGTTGGTGGGCCTTCATCTTCTACTTCGGGTACCAGGACTATTGGACCAAAGAAGGGGTGTTGGATGTGTGGGGGGCCACACTACCAGTACAATTTCTCGGTGGAGAGGACTAGAGCATCTAGATCAGCTGGACCCACTATCGTGGGAGATATGGACAAGGCCCATCAGATTCATGCAGCGATGAATAACCGCTAGGCCGAGCACCAGTCGACTATTCTCGAGACGTCAAGTACCATCGCTGACTAGACCCTTAGTATTTTAATAGATCCTAATGCTACCGAGAGTTTCATCTCTTGTGCGGCCCTGAAAAGGATTAAGGTAAAGGCATTCAATCAAGACGAGTTTAGCTTCATAGAGATAGCTTTGGGATCCAAACAGAAGGTTGGAGGAAAGGTTACCGGCTGTATCCCTAACCTAGGAGAGTTTGACACCAGGGCCAACCTATACGTCATGATCTTAGGATCTTATGACATTGTGATCGGTATGGACTGGTTGGAATCGCATGATGCAATACTCAACTATAAGATGAAATAGTTGAGCTTGGTTGATGATGAGGGACAGAGATGCATGATTGTAGGATGGAACTAGGGAGTTTCCCTGAGGTTCATCTCTTCCTTGCAGCTTCGGAAGAGCATGCACAAGGGATGTAAGCTTTATGTGATCCTTGTGTTAAATGAGAAGGGAGTAGCGAAATTTCTAGAACACCTTCCTGTGGTGAGAGAGTTTGTAGACGTCTTTCTGGAGGAGTTTCTTGGGATGCCGCTGAAAAGGGAATTGGAGTTTACTATAGACCTAAAATTGGGGATTGAACCAATAGCTAGGACGCCTAATCATATGTCGACCCCGGAGTTACAGGAGTTAAGAATGCAACTAAAGGAATTGTTGGACCTTTGATTGATACGTCTAAGTGTGTCGCCATGGGGTGCACCTATTATTTCCATACGAAAGAAGGATGGGTCGTGGAGGCTCTGCATTGAATATCATCAATTAAACAAGGCAATGATTAAGAATCAGTACCCATTGTCGAATATTGATGATCTGTTTGATTAGATGAAGGGTGTGACGGTGTTTTCAAATATCAATTTACGATCAGGGTATCACCAGTTATGGATCAAGGAGGATAATGTCCCTAAGAATTCCTTTAAGACAAGGTTTGGACATTACAATTTTACTGTTTCACTGTTTGGACTGACAAACACCCCAGGGGTATTTATGAGTTTGATGAACGGGGTGTTCCGCGAGTACTTGGACAAGTTCCTCCAAGTATTCATTGATGATATTCTAATTTACTCTCAGATGACGGAGGAGCATGAAGAGAACTTACGCATGGTACTACAGTGTTTGCGAGAGCACAAATTGTATGGGAAGTTGTCCAAATTCTCTTTTTATCAATCAAAGATTCACTACTTGGGGCATGTTATCTCCAACGAAGGTATCATCGTGGATCCAACAAAGGTCGAGGATATTATGGAATGGCCTGCACCAACGAATGTCCCAGAAGTGCGTAGCTTCATGGGTTTGGTAGGATAATATTGATGGTTCATCGAGGGATTTTCGAAGAGAGAAAATCTGATCTTGGAATTGCAGAAGAAGAACAAGAAGTTTGTTTCAACCAAGAAATGCGGGGAAGCATTTTGGAGGCCCAAGGAGATGTTTACAACAACACCGATGCTAAAGGTCCCCGAAATGGACGCAGACTTCCTGGTATGCACTGACACATCCAAGGAGGGCTTAGGCAGAGTCTTGATGAAATATAGTCGAGTGATCACTTACATCTTGAGGAAACTGGGAAGGCATGAGGAGAACTATGCGACGCACGATTTGGAGTTGTTAGTCATCATATATGCCTTGAAGGTTTGGAGACACTACCTTGTTGGACGATAATTTGAACTAAATAATGACCACTGTGGACTACAACACATCTTTACGCAAAGCAAACTGAACGTGCAACAACGAAGTTGGTTGGAATTACTTAGCAAGTACGACTTCGAGATTACTTACATAAAAGGAATAGTCAACCAAGTGGTAGATGCATTGAGTCGGAGACCACGCATCTTTTTAGTGTTTCCTCTTCAGATGAATCTATGTGAAAAGATTCTAACTTACAGCGTGACAATGATTGGTACAAAGAAGTCGAGGGTTTTATTGGACAAAACACAATGACGGTACCAATATTTGAAGGATTTATGTTTGATGATGATGGTTTATTGAGGTTTAAAAATCAGATTTACGTACCACTGAACGACGAGTTGAGGAGCTTGATCCTAAGTGAGGCTCATAGAGCAGTTTACATGGCTCACTCGGAAGTCACGAATATGACGGCATACCTTAAACCCTTATTCTTCTGGAAAGGAATGAAAGCAGACATAGTCAACTATGTGGCCATATGTCTAGAATGTTAGCAGGTTAAGGCTGAACATAGACACCCAGCATGATTACTATAGCCACATGCTATTCCGGAATCAAAATGGGAGGTTATTTCGATGGATTTTATTGTTGGATTTCCACTGACGGCAAGGATACATGACTTGATTTTCATAGTAGTAGACACTCTGACAAAGAGTGCTCACTTTATTCCTATACGTACGACTTATCAGGCACCTGACATAGCTATAGTTTTCATCAATGAGATTGTGAGGCTGCATGGCATGCCTAAGAGGATTATATCCAATCGAGGATCGGTGTTTACTGGACAATTTTGGACAAGTTTGCAAGAGGCCTTGGGAACCCAAATTAACTTCAGTACTGCGTATCACCCAAAGACTGATGGGAAAACCAAACGAACCAACCAAAACTTGGAGGACATGTTGCGTATGTACGTGATGGACCAACAAAATCATTGGGAAGAATTCTTGCCACTGGTGGAATTCGCTTATAACAACAATTACCAAAGCACCATTAAGATGTCTCCTTTTGAGTTTCTTTACGGGTGACCATGTCGGATGCCTTTGAGTTGTGATAGGCTTGAGGATAGGGTCCTGGTGGGACCAGAAGTGATCCAAGAAATGGAAGAGAAATTGCAAACAATAAGACAAAGGATTAAAGAAGTGTAGGATCGACATAAGACTTATGCCGATGTGCACCGTGTTGACCATAGTTACGAGGTCAGTGATCGAGTCTTCTTGCGGGTTAAACCGCATAAGATCTTGATCAAGTTTGGAAAGGGAGATAAACTCTCTCCTAGGTTCATGGGACCTTTCAAGATTATGGAGAGAAAGGGGCCCGTGGCCTATCGACTAGCCTTTCCAGATTCTTTGAGGCGTATGCACGATGTTTTTCACCTATCTCTTTTGAGACATTATATTAATTATCCTACACATGTTATTGACATGAGTTCCTTGCAGGTATCGGACGAGGGGGAACTGACAACTGAGACAATCCGCATCCTATATCATCACGTTTGACAGCTACAACATTAGACAGTAGATCAGGTCAAGGTTTAGTGGGACAATTATAGTCCGCACTCGACAACCTGGGAGGACGCATCTGATATGTTCTAGCAATTTCCATTTTTGTTTGACAGATAGACTTATCATACTATGATACTCATTATTTCGAAATTTATAATGTGAAACTTCGGGATGAAGTTTTTACCAAGAGGGGGTGTATGTAACATCCTACTCTTGTGCACTGAGCGAACTTATTCTTTGAAGACACTTGCTCACAAGTGATCCAGATTATTATGATATTAAAACATTAATTTCGATTATGAGGCATTATGGATTGATGACATGTTTTTTACTACATTGACATAAACATGTGCTATTGACTCGGTTTTACTGAGTGTACAGGATTTTGGACCTTGAGGATGCAGAGGCATCAATGGAACCCCTTGTTCTCCGGATAGAGTCAGGGAGTGAACCATTGGAGTTTGACTGTTTTATATGTGATATTAGTGCTTCTGATTAGATGATATGACTATGGATATATTGCTGATATGATTCGTTGATGATGTAGGTTGATGATATCTTGCCGACCAGACTCACATGTGGAGTAAAGGGGTCATGCATGACTACCAAATATGTTGAGGGAGAGGTGTGGACAACAGCCCTGCCACAGCCTACTAGCACTCTCGTCGTGGCTCAAACTATAGGTTAATGTTTACCTAGTTCGAGAGGACCCACGATGCTGTGAGGGAAGACTGCGATAGTCGCTCATGATGATTATAAGGGGTGCGCCATAAGGCAGGGGCCTTATTCCTTAGAGGCCCTTAGTCTCCCACAAGTTCACCTAGCGGAGTATTGACTCCAGGTCTTTTTTATGTCTACCAAGTCAGTCAAGAGGCGAGTGGCACCCTTGGAGCACGTGGTGCGTCCTGAAGGGCACTTCGCGCAAGGGAAACAAATGAGGTGAGTGGCACCCTTGGAGCACAAGGTGTGTCCTGAAGGGCATGTAGCGCAAGGGAAACAAATGAGGTGAGTGGCACCCTTGGAGCACATGGTGCATCCTGAAGGGCACGTCACGCAAGGGAAACAGATGAGGTGAGTGGCACCCTTGGAGAACCTAGTGCATCCTGAAGGGCACGTCGCATTGTTAATGATAAACAAATGAGCCTTTATGGCCTTAGGATGAATAACATGATAAGAAATCTTTAAAAAAAATTCCCTAATAAAATGTCGCCCAACACAAGAATTAAAGTCTAGGTCTAAATTATACTAGTGGCAGAATTTTCTCTATCCTTTTAAAAAAAAAGAGTATATATATAGATAAAAATAAAATAAATAATTGTTTTATTATATTATGGTAATTTAAAGTTTATTAATTAAAAAGGGAAAAGGGAAAAAGTTAATTTCTACACCTGCCAAATTGAGTTCTAAATGAAAATGGGAAAGAGGGAAATCTAAAATATTTAGGAAACTAGGAAAAGAGGGAAACATAAAAAGAAAAAGGAAACACAAGGGAAAAAGAAGAAAGTCAAACTTAGTAAGGTATCTAGCATTTAAGAACTTACCAATTTAAACTGAACTAGCAAATTAATAATGGGGAAAGCCATTAAAGCCTGCAAGGGAATTTGGGGACACCTATGAGTGATTCTAGGAGTGACTCTAGGTGGGTGAGGGAAATAAGGGCAATTAATTAATTAAAGAAATTAATTTATGGAGGAATGAAGGGGATGGGTGACACTTGTATGGGGAGGATTTTTATGAATTAATTTATTAAACTTTAAATAAAATGAGATTTTGGGAAAGAAAGGTACTTCAAAACTCTATATAATGGAGGGAGGAGAAGGATGATGGACCTCTTCGGTTTTCATAACGTTATGCTGCAAAAATCTCTACTTGACTAACTTAGGTTGTGGGAGTTGGGATACCCATCTCGATGAGGAGTGGTAGCTCGACCTTGCGAGGCGAGCTAGGAGCTAGATGATACTCTGGTTAGTGTGCATGTCCCCTTTGCAGCTCGGGGGGCTAAGGAGGAAGAAGAGTACCCCTAGCATTGGCTGGGAGGTACCAGTGAAGTCTCATCGGTTGACAAGTTGGAGTTGCACAAACCGCACGGGACAACTCAGAGTAGGCGAGCAGGCAATGGTACGCTTCCTTTATTTATGCATGGTAGATGGTAGTATGATTTATGCTTTGGATCTGCATGTTTATTTGGGGTAACAAAATTGATTGTCTTAGTGTTCTAGTTGGTGAATGAGTCTTTCCATATCCTTTAGCTCGATGAGTGACTAACTCCCATCGCCTTCGATTCCTGGCATGTCTTGACTACCCTTGGGTGTATTGATCTGTGAAGTTTGTGGTTGTTTTTCCCTTAATCCCTAGCTCATCAATCCTCGCCTAAGCAGTCGGGCCCGGAGCCTGATCTACAGTTGTAACTTTGGCGTTAATAGACCTATGGATATCAACACCCTTCTTTTCTGTGTGTGGATGATGAGCGAAGGATGTTCCTGTTAGCCGTCTACCTCCATTCTTGTCCTTGCTTGATTGTTGACTTGAGCCTTCCAATAAGACCTCTGCGTATGGATTATCTTGCTTCCTTGTTGTTCTTTTTCTGCACCTTGACTGATAGAATCCCTGCAATCCTTTCGATGATTTATCCCAATGGACCCGGGCGTTCTCTTACTGTTGTTAGAATTTTTATCTTGGTATCCTGGAATGTAAAAATATTTAATTTCAATTTGCATTTTTATGTTGGCATCCTGAAAGAGGAAAAACAATTTAATTACAGTCTGCATTTTTATATTGGTATCCTGAAATGTAAAAAGATTTATTTTCAATTTGCATTTTTATGTTGGTCTCCTAAAAATGGAAAAACAATTTTATTTCTAAGTCGACATTTTTATATTTGGTACACTGGAATGGAATAAATGTTTGTGTAATTCTCGGTCTACGTTGTAATGATATCCTGGAAATGGAAAAATGAATTAAATTCCTGTCTGCAATTTTTCTTGGGCTGCGATTTATTTTTTTATGCTTTTAATTCATTGAAAATGAAATATCGACCCATGTCTGCGTTTTTCGGTATCTTAGGTGATTGAAAATGTTTTTATCATTGTCTGCGTTCTGTTTAGTACCCCCGTCTACGATTTCTTCGTGCATTAACTGTATAACATTTTTCCCTATGATTTGCATTTTGTAATGATGGTAGTATCCTTTCCCGTGATCTGGGATTGTTTGTTTTTGCTAAACATTTGGGACAACGTTTTAGCATCAGGTCGCCTTGGTTGTAGGCAACAACTGCAATGGGGCAGTAATTCCAAATTTTTTCCCAGCGTATTTTATTACACGATTCTACTACCACGATTGACTGTTCACGAATTTTAGTCCTTACTATAACTACCTTTAAGACCACAAATTACCCCCTAGTATGACTGCGTTTGTTGTGTAAATGACCACCATTTTCCACTTGTAAATGTGACTGGGTTTGTAGTTTGAAACGCCCACGAATTTGCCTTAAAACGTTGGCCTGAGCTTGTTGTAATTACCACGATTTATTATCAATTTATTACCACAGATTTTACCTCCTTACTGTTACTTCCAGACCCTTCGTGCTTTCTATTTACAGAGTGAGTTGATTTTTCAACCACCACTCCTTTTTCATTAACTATTTTTTTCCCCAGGATCGCAACGAGGCTTAATGCCTAAGGGGCGACCATGTGATGTTGTCGGATTTGATGTTATATAAGAATGTGATTTTGGTGTCATCAAAGGCAGTTTGGATCCACACATCTTTTGAGCCCGCAATTCACCACCTTCTGCCACGTAGCTCTTTTGTTATACTATGGTTTCAATTGTGGGACCGCTAAATAATTTTATCGTTCGAGCATGTTTTTTCCCCTCAATGAAGCGTGGTTGTTGATCTGGTCATGATCTGCGATCTGGGAAACCCTTCTTTTTCTACCATGTGCTTCTCTTAGATGGACCATGTTTCTTGCTGCAAAGATCAAAGGTTATTAATTACTTCAGGAGTTCGGGCTTCGGGCCTTTTCAATGCACAACTCTTACAATCCTCTGGAGCGTAGTATCTCCGAAGTGAGAGATCTGCCTCCATGTGTCCTTCTATTTTGGATGGCCAATATTCATTTTGGGAGTTTGGGATTTGGGACTTCGGGTCTTTTCAATGCACAAATCTTACAATCCTCCGGAGCACCATATCTCCAAAGTGAGAGATCTGCCTCCACGTGTCCCTTTTTTTGGAGGACCGATATTCACTTTGGGAGTTCTTCTTCTTCTTGCTCGTGCAATCCTCCAAAGTGTTAGATTTGGTGATGTGTGTCATCATATTTCAACAACTTAGAATTAATTTGGGACTCCAGGCCTTCCAGTGATACTGTTGCAAAGGTCAACGGTTCTTGTTGATTTGACATCAATAGTCCACAATTACTTCAGGAGTTCTAGATTCGATATTTTTCCTTCTACTTGCTCGTGCAATCCTCTGAATTGTCATATTTTCGAAGTGTTAGATTTGGCGATGTGTGTCCTCAACCTTCAACGAGTCATATTTATTTCGGACTTCGGGCCTTCTGGTGATATTGCTGCAACAATCAATGGTTCTTGTTGATTTGAGATCAATGGTCCATAATTACTTCGGGAGTTTGGGCTTCAGGAGTTTTCCTTCTACTTTCTCGTGCAATCCTCCGAAGTGTCATATTTCCAAAGTGTGAGATCCGTCGATGTGTGTCCTCAGCCTTCAATGGCTCAGATTTACTTCAGGACTTCGGGATGTTTGCATGGAAATCTCCCGAAGTAACTTTCTTCGCTTGACATGGCAGCCTCTCGTCACTTTGGGACTTCTGTCTAGTCGTTAATCCTTGTGCGAATTTTATATTTCGATTGTCCGAGAGCTGCTAATATGAATTGCACATGGGATATCCACCGTTGAAAAATGAACCTACTTGTTGCTTTTATTTCAAGCCTGAAATGGACTGCTTTTGAATGTTGTTCTTGGACGTTACCTGTGCAACAAAAGACTTGGTCATCCTGTGACCTTGAAAATTTTATGTGATAAGAATAAGGTTTTACATCCAGGTTACTATTGGGCTAGCATTTTTAAGGATGCTTCCAAATATGTGAGAAGTTGTGATAGTTGTCAGAGGATAGGAAGAACCACATCAGCTGATGAAATGCCCTTACGTGCCCAATTTATGATAGAACCTTTTGATAAATGGGCCCTTGATTTTGTAGGACCAATTTCCCCCATGTCTCGTAAGAATAATTATATCATGATTTGCACAGATTATGTCACCAAGTGGGTAGAGGAAAAAGCCTTATTTAGGGCTACTGAAAAATATATTGTTGAGTTCATTTATGAAGATATTTTTACCCTCTTTGGTGTTCCTCGTGATATTGTCACAGACCATGGTACACAATTCACTTCCAAGCTTATGAAGGAATTAATGGAAAAATATGGGATAAAGCATCGTAAGTCTTCTCCATTGCACCCACAATATAATGGCCAAGTAGAGTCAACAAACAAAGTATTGGGAACTATCTTAACCAAAACTGTCCAATTACACCATAGAGATTGAGTTGATAGACTTCCGGAGGCTTTGCAGGCATATCGTATCACCTGGAGTAACACCACTGGGAATACCCCATACGAACTAGTTTATGGAAAACAAGTACTTTTATCGATTGAATTTCAAGTAAGGACTTTTTGTATTGTTGGAAAATTGGGATTAGACTTAGACGAAGAAAAAAAACAACGATCCCTACAATTGAACGAATTGGATGGGATTAGACAAGATGTTATCCAAAGAAAAACTTTAGTTCAAAACCAGAGGAGAAAGTGGCATGATAAATTTATTAAAAGGAAACAATTTCAACTTGGTGATTGGGCTTTGTTGTCTGATTCCTGATTCAAAACTTTTAAAGGAAAACTTACCACTCAATGGTTGGGTCCTTATGAGGTAGTTACCATGTACGATAATGGGGTTGTTAAGATAAAAACAATTGATGATGGACAAGTCTCTTTTGTAGTGAATGGACATCGACTTAAACTTTAACACAGACCCATTTCTAGAGAAAATTTTATACAGGTCATGTCAGCCGACAAGGCATTGGCCTTCGTGGATGGGGAATTTTCTTCTCCCTCCCCATGTTCTTCAGACTTTTTTTCTATTTTTGATTGTACATATGTAAATATTTTAGAGTGTGTTTTTTTTTCAGATAAACAATTTTAGAGATTTCTGCAGGTGTTCATCTAACAACAAGTGGACAAATCCAAGGAGACAAAAAGGGAAGTATTTTACTTTGAAATAAGATGTTTCTATATTTAAACTTTGTTGTTTTCTTAAAGCACCAATTTGATAATGACTTTTTATTATGATTAGAAAACTGCCTGCTTTTAATTAGACATTTTTACAAGATTTATATCTTCCTTTCTCTCAAGGCATATTTCATGGAATTTTCTCATAACCTCCACCACTAGAGGATATAAGGAAGTGACACTTTGTCTTATCAAACCTAGAGGTTACTAGTACAATTTTCCCAAGAACCCTGAGTAGGTGAGTAAAGTATCTTTATGAAAGAGTAGAAAGAAGGTCTGATTAGCGGTTAACCATAGAAACATCAATATAACTTCAAAAAAAAGAAGAAAGTGAGTAGGGACTGAAGATACCTTTATGTTATTTTCCAATGGTACCATGCACTAAACATTAAAAATTCTTGAATATACCATATCTTCATATTGCCTATGCCCACTTCAGTATCCCTTACATTAGGAAAATCTATAAGGAATACATAAAGAAGAGTCATGCTCTAACTTAAATACCATCCTGGTCCAAAATAAAAAAATTTAGAGATTCCTCCCCATCTCCTTGAAAAAATCAATATTCATACACAAATCTTAAAAGATGGTGGACCAGTCTCTGCTGTAAAAGGGTGTAAGAGGCTAACCCGTCGGGATATTGAATAGGTCTGATGGCAGCGGGTATCAGCCTATGGTATGACTAGGTAAACCCATCAGAGTATTGAATAGTCTTGTTGGAAGTGGGGCATTATACCTAGAGAGGGTGATGTTTTGACAGACAATAAATAAAATTCCTAATCTTAAAACTTGTCCTAATGTACGACACTACTTGTAGGAAAATCTAAAAAGAAGTATGCATGGTTAAGAAAAGGTAAATGAACTCCATCAATTTTCCATTGGGAACTAACTTTAATCCATTCCTAAGACTCTCTCTCCTACCCTTTCTTAACTATATGTAGGATGTTTTGTCCTAAAGGTGGGGCCATATTTTAACCGTCTTGTCAGACTAATGTGTGAAATTTATCTCTACACTTGGAAAATGTAAATCTTAGGCTATTGGGAGAATTGACTAGTTTCCTATATCTTTGATTGTGAACTATCAGAATACTTAGGAGTGAGGGAGGGGTTTCCTGAGCTGAAAAATGATAAACACTTCCATCTTCATTATTTTCCATGAGAAGAGGAAGGAGGATCTCTGTCAAAATTATGTCATGTTCAAGGTTTTTTACAATATTCCAGTTTATTATATCAGTAGTTGTTTGTATTGGTATGATACGTTTTATACTGTTGAAATAAATTTGTGTGTTATAATCCTGTTGTGCATTTTTATTTATGTTTATGCAATGAAAGATTGCTTACACTTAACTTTTTCTTGTAACAATTACAGATCAATAACAAATGTTAAACACTGCCATATGTATTGCAAGCCTATGAAAATAGGAACATTCGTTTGTACTGTTAGAGATCGATAAAAAAGGAAATAAAAAATGGATGTTATAATCTTATTCATGCTCATCCTATCCATGCTCCTATTCATCATGCCTGCCAGAAATCGTCCAATCTGAGTGCTACAAGAAAACGTTCATTTACTATTGGATAATTTTCACTTACACAAGGGACCAGATGGAGTGTCATTTGGAGGACCGGATGGAGTGTCATCTGAAAGACCACATGGAGTGTCATATGGAGGATCAGATGAGGTATTGTATACACTATAAATGATCACGATCGTGTTTAGGTACGATCACTCCAATTGATTTATGCCCGTTGCAGTGATGAATTAGATGAATCAAATGGTGTATTTTTAAAAATATTTCATTTTGTGATCAAATTAAAATTATAAATGCATTTTATGATCAAATGTCCAAGTCGAAGACTTGGACATTGACCTAATTTCTTACACGATTTTGTTTTACCTCCAAAGTAAAAACCATTCAAATTCAAAATCGGCGTAATTATGATCACATATGGCATTCGTGTATGACAAATGCACCCATGCTTCAACCGTTTCGATCACAATTGCATTAAGAAATGGGTAGTCTGTCTCAATTTCTCATACCCTGCCTACTTCACTCATCCTCTTCTTGCTATATCGTGCTCTCCCTCTGCCCAATTTCGACCTCCTTCTCATCCCTTTCTCTGTAACCATGCCTAACCGTCATGAACCGTCCTCCTACATTGAGCTACCGACCATTCTGAAATTTGTAGCATGTCGAGAAGTCTTCCTTCATGCAGGTTGGGGACCATTACTTGTCAGTCTGTAGGGGAAAGATGATGGTGTATCTCTCCAATTCTCTCTCGAATTTGATGGGATACTTTATCACATAGGGTCTCTGGTATTTTCGGTCTCTAAAGAATCCATTGGCTCAGCCACAAAATTTCCACGGGTTGGGGATTGGTGGTTCAAACACCATTAGCTTCCACGTCCAAGTTATAACAGGGTGTTCAAGCCCAAATACCAAAATGTCTATGGAGCCAAAGGGTATTTGAAAGAGTGGATCAAAGATGAATTAATCAACTCTCTAATTGTAATTACAAGGCTCATTACCTGCGAAGATAGTTACTTTGTTTTTAAAGCCTGTCATTTCCATCTTTTGTCCGATTTTAAATTCAATAAACCCTTGATTTTTCCCTTTTATTTTATGAAAATCCTCGAGAAGATTTATTCCCAGGTCCATAAAAATTTGGCCAACTCTCACCACAGTTTATTTCACCATGGCCTCATTAAATTGCTTGTTATATCAAAATTGAAAAAACAGAGTAAAACATGGGAAGATTTCCTCTACCAATTTTTGAATCCCCATATCACAGTTAAGACAAGAAACAAATTGATCGATTCAGGGACTATTACCCCACCTAATATTCACTCTCCAAAAAATCCAAACCCTTGAGTTCAAACTATCTCCCTGTATGATAAGAAAGCCAAGAAAACTATTGATTCCCCTGTAGCCTCATCTTGTAATAAAATGAAGAAACCTGTTGATAATTCCCAATTACCTTCAACACTTATTGATTCTAAACCTAAGAAGCTACCAAATTCATTTCATAAATATTTTCCTTTGGTAGCTACAAAGAGGAGAGGATATAATCGATTCAATGGGAAATCCTTTCGAAGAAGCACCCGAAGTATGAGTGGCAAGTCCAGTACAAAACCTCAAAGTACTTAGGATCCTATTCAATTGTCTTCTGACCATGAGATACCCCATAAAAAACTTAAATATATTTTTGTAGAGGAGTATAAGCCCGATAAAGAGATCAAATATGAACCTATTACACCAATTCTTCCTCACAGAAACAATGTCACTCCCTCCTCCCAGACGCCTAAACCTTCTTCTAAATTTGATATACCTTCTACATCTATCAAGGAGCCTAAGCCTTCCTCTCTTGAGACATATAATCAATCCCTAGCTATTGAGAAATTGCAAAAGGAGAATGCTCAACTTCTTCAACAGTTGGCAGAATGAGAAACCGTGGATCAACATTTGCACCATGACAATGTTGTCCTACAAGAAAAAGTAAAATATCTTCAACAATTGGTCGATCAGATGACTAGCACCAATCACAGTCTTAGGATGCAATTGAAACATCAAAAAAGGCCTAAGACAAAGTCCCCAGGGCATGAGGAAGAATCTTCTAAAGATAATCTACCCCCTCCTTCACGAGTATAGCTATGTTAGGTGATCCATTTTTGTTGCAGTGGGACCTGCAAACTCTTAGGCCTGGGAGAAATGTTGATTTGGTGTTTTCACTATTTTTCCGATGATCAAACCTCTTTTGCATATGAAATTTATACACTCTATGTTTTTATTTATCCCTTTTTAAAGGTATTATCAAGTTTTTTGCAACAATTCAACATGGAACAACATGAGGTATGTGTAATCATCATTTCCTAATGATTTAATGTTACTTCATATTCAATTGAATGACCACAATGTCCTAACATTTCTTATTTTCCTGCAACGGGCCAAAAACGTGATCCGACCTTCCATTCAGTCCTTCATCCAGACCTTCATCTGAAACTCCATACGACACTCGGAGCGCAGTGGAGTTGGCGGTCATCATATCGACGGGTTTTGATGGGAAAATCAGAAACATGGGTTTTGTACCCACTCACACCCTCCAGCTATGAAACTCATCGCATTTAGACTTGGGTAGTTGTAGCGGCCGCTATTTTAAGTGCACGAGGTTGTTGGAGGCGATGCGTTATGTTGATGAAATTTAATGAATTTTTTTTTTTAGAGAGTGTCGACCCTTCTAGGGTTCGACCTCTAAAGCTCTGCATAAACTCTATAAATACTTGTTGTCTATGCCACGAGGAAACACGGATTTTATATATGCACACAAACATTATCTTCAATTTTGTTGTACACTCTGTTTTGGTGATTAATATCAATGTCATATTGATTTTGTGACTGCGTTTTTCCATTGAAGTAGTGCCACGACCTTTTGAGGTTCCCACCAGTGGTATGGCTAACTTGTGCACTCCAATATATATTTATATTTTCGTATTTGCCTTTCATAATTCGCTAATTTCGAATTGATTGTTTACATCATATCACTATGTATATCTCTTCTAATTTGCAACTCACTTCCTGGATTGTATATGTATCTTAGAGTGGACGTCCATGTTTACTTGTTTATATTTAGATTCCTAATACTTTGATTGGAGGTTGTTATTCATTTGTTTATAAGTTGTTCAACGATGCCACTATGTCTCTTTTCTCTGTTTCATAAGTTGTAAACCACTTTGTAGAGTAGCTATTTAGATAGTGTCCATTTCATTAAGTTGTAATCTTCAAGTACTCTCTATAGGTCTTCATAATTTGTTAATCTTGTTTCTAGCATCAACATGGTAAGATGAAAGTTGATTTTGAGTTATGATTTTCAATTATATCCTAGTTCTAATGTTGAGTTATGATTTTCAATGATAAACTAGTTATGATTTTGAGTTATGATTTTTTATTAGTACCAATTATGAGTTTGTAGGTTTGCATGAATTATCAATTATGTACAGAGTATTTTCCAGTATCAGTGTGATAGAGCAAGTGATTGATTTTGAATCTCTTCTACACAATGTTTATAGATCACATGGATTACAAGAACATTTAATGTTGTTTTTATGATGGCAAAGCTTTCAATAGATTGCCTTATCAATACTCTGCATTTCTCTGTAGAAATTAGAATTGAGTTGATTCCACTTGAATTATTATTAGTGATTAGATGCATGATGTAATTCACCACCATAGACATAATCATCACATTTGAATACAATCACAACACTCTTTCTTTCAGTTAGGTAGATTAGTGTAAATATAAGGTTTATTCTCTACAAGATAAAAGTAATTGTGATTTTTTTCTTTAAGAATAGAGTTCACTTGTAAAGACAATTCTGACAAATTGTTTACTTATTCAGATACTGCTTGTTCATTCAGAAAGTTGCTTACTTAGAGTAAATAGTTCATATTCCTAGATTGCTTAAAGATTATTAGTTAAAAGTTGTTTTGTATATTTAACATAGAATATGTTGTTTAAATTAATTTTAAAAGTCATCTTCTAAAGTAGAATTGTAAACTGAAAAGAGTATCGATCCCTAGGGTAAACCATCTTTTTATCTAGTTAATATTTATGTAAGCTTTTCTTTCTATCTTGACTCATAATATGTTGCAACTCTAAGTTTACTTACCCTGGTTAACAATTTAATTGAGGAAATTAGTTCATATAGTTTACCCATCACTGAGCGCTTAGCTTAAAGGCGTTATTCATAGCTTCGGGACTTCAAGATCTATGAAATTATCCCAACACAACACTCCAATCTCCTCGAGTGGTTATTGACTGAATTTGGTCATAAAGGAGACTTGACCAATAACTACGGGTCTTATCCCGTATTTTCAAACAATCCAACTTCTACGACCAGATCTGATGGTTTGCATGAGTTTCTCCTCCCTCCACAATCTACAATGGAGATTCACTTCAAGACTCTAGGCTTCGGGAGTTATGAGACTCCAACACACACTACCTCCTGAAATGTCGAACATTGAACTGACGATCTATGACTCACATCCCTCCAACATCCAATGACTATGATCAACTTCGAAACTCTGGGATTCAGGAGTTTTCCAACCTCCACTAGCAACTTCTCCTGAATTTCCAAATGTCAAATTCCTGAAGAATTCGGGGATCAACGATCCACGTGTACCCATTGACAAATATCCAAGATTGATTATGAGCTTTGGGACTTTAGGGAATTCTTCCTCTTGCACAACAGCAGCCAAATTCTCCTGAAGTGTTAAATCGCCAAACCACTCAGGGATCCAATGGTTCCCAGTTACCCAGTGATCTACGATGTATATTCACTCCAGGACTTCAGGCTTAGAGGCTTCAGACAATTTCAATGACTACCCCCAAATTCTTCTGGACAGTCAAAGTGTTAAAGGTCCTTAACAATCGACGACCCATGCTTCGCTCTGAGATCTAAGACTGAGATCTGCATCGGGACTCCGGGATTTGGGGATTTCTCCTCCTAGCAACACCAAGACTAATTTCTCTCATAGTGTCAAATCTCTGAACTATGATATATATGAATCACTTTCCTTGCACTCAGATATGACGGCTGGGATATAGTCTCCTTAATGACGCAATGTCTTATTGTCTGGAGTTGATCCAACAAACTAGATCTGTTCTCATAGCCAATCCAACAGTTTTTGTAGCTTCTTACTCTGCAGTAGCTCTGATTCCCTCCAATGAATGATTTCTCAAGGTTTTCAAAGGATTGACCTTTTATCTCTCTTCATAGGGACGACCCCTTGGCCTCTTGTTGCGCTGCACCTCCTGAGCTTGTTCAAAACTTCAGATGAAGTATGGGCACACACCTTGCACTTCTCTTGTAGTCTGGAACTTTAGAAAGTTCTATGGTGCACACTTGCTCTATCTCTCTTGAGATTTCAACTATTTGGACTTCAAAGGGGATTGACCCTTTGTTCTTCAAAGGGGATCGACCCTTTATTCTTCAAATAACTACTTATTCCCTCCTAGAAACCATGCTCTTCCTCCTGAGATTTTGAACATAGTTGGAATGTTATTTCAGTGCTCTCCTGGCACTTTTTGCTCTTCCTCCTAAGATTGGGACTTAAATAAGTCACCTGCGCACTCCTTATGCTAACTCTCCCTTGATATTTTACATTGTTATGAGTGTAGTCACACTCCTTGCGCTTGCTCTATACACTCCTTGCACTATCCCTTCTGAGCTTATGACCTATTCTAGTGTTCCCACCTGGCACATTTTTCCTAAACTCCTCACTGAGCTCTTGCACACTCCTTACGCTAGCTTCTTAGAGTTTTCTAACAACTCTGGTGTGCAATCCTTGCACTAGCCTTGAGATCCCAAAACACTCAGAAATTCACACAGATAGGGAATTATATCTATTCCTGCAAAGGGAACATTCATACACTCATGGAATTCACATATGTACAGTAAACATTCAGGAAACATTTAGGAAACACATAAAACATGCATAGAGATTCACATGCAGGGAAATATGCTTTTCTATTAAATCTGAATGCTTTTTACAATGTTTACAAGACTAGACTGCAACAGAGTCTCAATTCTTCTCTCCTCTCCTCTTTTGAGAGCAATTCTATTATCATGTTCTTCTCTTGAGCTTCTCTCCTCTCTATATTATCATCTACACTATGATTTCAATACTTTGGTATTTTTACCAAAAGATGGGCTTCTCGAGCCTTCCTCACCTACTACATTAAATTACATTTAATTTACATCTAATCTGAATCATATCTAATATTATAGCCTATCATAAATTAAAGGAGACTTACATACAACCTATACAAATACAATGGATYTGCTCTCCTCAATCCTTTACAACATTTATTACATTAAATTTGAGATTTAAACACAAAATGAGAAGGTTGGTGCTTCTCTCTCCTTGGGATCTTCTCCATCCATTTGTGTTGTTGCATTGATTGTTGACGCATTGTTGAGTATGAGTGATGCTCCTACATCACATAGAGGAGTCTCGGCCTAGGTTGATAGGTGGATGAGCTTTTGGCATTGATTTGGAATCTTCTCCAAGTCATGATCTCAACCTGGTGTGTGTGAAACCATATGGAACAATGATTTTTTTATATAAACAACTTAGTGTCTACATAAATATATTTAAGTTGCTACAAAATCTATGATTCTGTAGCGACTTATTAAAATTAGTAACTAGTTAAAAAAATTTGCATAAGAAATAATCGAAATATGATTAGAATGAACAATTTACCTTCGATATTCTTCAATATACAAATTCTATAGCTAAGAAGGATAATCATGGGAAAAATGGTAAAATAGAGTGTAAGTTGGTTCATAAGTATAGGTTTTGGAGGGAAGTTTATGATAGGAAAGTGACAAAAAAGTATGATTTGAGGGCCCAACAATTCACATAAAATGAAATATAATGAGAAATGAAACATACCCTCAAGCATACATTTACCATGTAATCATTGAAGTCTATTATCTCCAATATGTCCCAACCTTTGATTTCATAACATTATCTTATCTCTAGGTACAATAGTGGTGTTTTATTATTTATTGCTATCATCATGAATAATATAACTATTACACCCATCATTAATATTACTTCATAATATCTTCTATAGAATTCCAATCCAAATTCCCCTAATCAATACTATTGCTCCTCAAACCATCTTGCAAGTTTCATTTTCAAATATAGTATGCACACCTGCATCGCTCATATTACTTATGAAAATCAATTTTTAGGCTAGATATGGAATGTGCGGAACCTTAGGGAGAGTTCTAATCCTTCCATCTTTCAGAAACAAATTGACCCTGCCATGTCCTATGATTTTGGTTGTCAAGTAATCTCCTAATAAACCATCACCTCCATTGTACTTTTATATAAAAAAAAACACTCAATGTGAGGAGTCATATGAAATGAATCACCCAAGCCAATCAACCATACATCATGATTTGAATGTGTACTTGTCAAGTTCAAGTAAACATCACCTCCTTCCATGGAGGTTTTCATTTCTGTGGAATGGGTATATCAAATCTATTAATTTTAACAACATTATTAGATATCAATCTTTCTTATAATGCCCAACATTACAACATTTCTATAATTTCATTATAGATTGTCTTGGAGATTTAGATTTGGCCCTTGAAGACTTATTTTTCTGATCTTGTCAATGACCTATTACAAATAAAACAACATTGGCCACACGATGTATGAATTTTCTCTAATAACAAGGATGAACTACTGTAACATCTCGCTATGGCACACTGAGCGAACTTATTCTTTGAGGACACTTGCTTGCAAGTGATCCATATTATTATGCTATTAAAACATTTGACTTTGATTATGATGTGTTATGGGTAGATGACATGTTGTTTTACTACATTGACATAGACAGGTGCTATTGACTCGGTTTTACTGAGTGTGCAGGGTTTTGGACCTCGCGGATGCAGAGGCATCGATGGAACCCCTTGGACTCCAGATCCAGTCAAGGAGTGTGCCATTGGGGTTTGATTGATTTACTGTGATTTTAGTGCACCTGACTAGATGATAAGATATGGATATATTCTGACATGATTTGTTGATGATGCAAGCTGACGATAGCTTGCCGACCAGACTCACATATGGAGTAAAGGGGTCACACATGACTACTAAATATGTTGAGGGAGAGGTGTGGACAGTAGCCCTGCCACATCCTACTAGCACTCCCGTTGTGGCTTGAACTGTAGGTTAACGATTACCTAGTTTGAGAGGACCCACGATGTCGTGAGGGAAAACTGCGATAATCGCTCACGATGATTCTAAGGGGCGTGCAATAAGGCGAGGGACTTATTCCTTAGAATCCCTTAGTCTCCCACAAGTTTACCTGGCAGAGTGTTGACTCCACGGGTTATTGATGTCTACCAATCAGTCAAGAGGCGAGTGGCACCCTTGGAGCATGTAGTGCATCCTGAAGGGCACGTCACGCAAGGGAACAGATGAGGCGAGTGGCACCCTTGGAGCACCTAGTGCGTCCTGAAGGGAACATCGCATTGATGATGATAGAGGGATGAACCTAGATGAACTAAGACAAATAAAAGGTTAAGAAATTTTAAAACAATTTCCCTAATTAAATGTCGCCCGGTACAAAAACTAAGTTCTAAGTCTAAAATTTTGCTAGGGGTAAAAGTTTGTCTACCTTTAAAATAAAATAAAAAATAATATATATATATATATAATAAAATAAAATAATAAAATTTAAAATAAAAACCACTTAAGCAATAATTATGGTCTTCATCCCCCGGATGGTGCCACATTGCAAAGTGGAGCCATGCGGGACAACGTCGAGATGCAACATTAATACATCCACCGGAGACCATCCCCTCAGCCATTAAGAAAGCATGAATCTGTGCAGCCATATCCAGGCGATGAGCCCCTTCGCGCAAGTGATCGGTACAGTGCACCAGCGCACTCGGAAGCAATCCTTAATGGCCATGGAGGTTGTTTTCGTCCTCCTCCTTATCACTCGCCTTGGCAGAATTGAACAACATTCACCCATTGCAGCGTCGAGTGCAGAGTTAATTTTAGCAGAGCGACAATTTGCAGACCCACCGGAGCTCTGGAGAAGAGCCCTCCACCTGCAAGGGACCTTGGTCATCTCCAGGGTCTCCACCATGCCTGGAGCATGAGGTAAGCTGCGCAGGGGTGCCTCTTGGTACACAGCCGAATCTCGCCACCAGAGACAGAAAAAATTTGAGCAAGCATTAGCCATGGCATCCCTATGAAGGCATAGGAAACCATGAACTCCTCCAATGGCGTACGTGGAAGAAATCACCTTGGAAGACGCCATGCAAAGATATCCCAAGCTCCCTCTATTCACAGTCCCGGACAATTGGAATCCACCCACTGATTTTAACATTGATGACAAGATTATGCCTTCGTGCAAACTGCTTGGCTCCAGTGCAAATTGCCCAGCGAAGAATTTTACCACTTGCTACGTTGAAGAAGAGACCCCGTCCTGCACAAAGGGAAGCAGAGACTCACCCCCCAGTACACCTATGGAGGCGGCGACCTAGCTTTCTAACTGACCAACACATCATGACTGTGTGGCACATGCAAGTGAGGGAGCAACAAGGCCCATTCCCTCAGCCTCTGTTGATGGCCACTGGCAGGACCAGCACCCCTTCACCAATTCGGGGTACCTCGCTCTAATATTCGATATGCAGAGCCTGTTGGACGACCAAATATTTCGCATCACCTGCATCGACAACCGACTCAACATGTTGTTCGCGGCTCATTCCAAGACTCTCCCTAAATGACAATGCCCTATGTGCACGCAAGCTTACGCGTTTCTAGCAGGATGGAAAAAGCACGAGGACGAGGACGAGATGACCGGATAAGAGGTTCAATGTTGTTCTTGGTTAGAAATTTTTTTCTGTTTCCGAACCAAGCTTTCGCCCAGTTAGATATTAGCTATTTTGCAACTAGTTTTTTGGCATACAGTTTAAACTTAATGGCTGGAAGTCCTGGTTTCCTTCGGGCAGGACGGTACTCTGATAGTTTTGTTTGCAGGGAAACAAATGGCACAAGATACCCAGCTGTCTCGGTTTCCTATTTAAGCGGGACAAATGGCATCATAAACAGTCACTGTAACTTGCTAATGATAATATAACAGGTTCTATCCTTTTTTACTTAAAAAATAATAATAATAATAATTATGGTCTTCATAAAATTTTGTAACATAAAGGGAGTAAGAAAATAAATTATTCATAAGAAATAAAATCTGTGGGTATAAAAAGTAAAGAGGGAATTAATTATTTTATCTTTTGATAATTTAAAAAGATACTAAATTAATGATAAAAGGGAAAAGGGGTTAAATTCCACACCTTCCTTTTTGAGTTCTAAGAAAAAGGGGAAAGAGGGAAAAACAAAAAAAATATGAAACAAGGGAAAAGAGGTAACCTAAAAAGGAAAAAGGGGAACTTAAGGGAAAAAGCGGGAAGTCAACTTAGTAAAGAATCTACATTTAAGAGCCTTCTAATTTTAAACTGAATTAGCAATTTCATAATAGGGAAAGCCTTTAAAACCTGTAAGGGAATCTAGGGACACCTAGGAGTGATTCTAGGAGTAACTCTAGGTGGGTGAGGGAAATAAAGATAATTACTTAATTAAAGAAATTAATTTATGGAGGAATGTAGGGGATGGGTGACACTTGTACGGAGAAGAATTTTTAGGAATTTATTTTTAAAAACTTTAATTACATGAGATTTTAGGAAAGAGAGGAAGTGGGAAATTCTATATGATGAAGGAAGGAGAAGGAGAAAGGATCATCTTCTGTTTGCATAACGTTACACTGCAGAAATAGAGACTTGACTGATTTACTTGTGGGGAGTTGGGATACCCAGCTCGGAGAGGAGTGGTAGCTTGGCCTTGCGAGGTGAGCTGGGAGCTAGACGAAACCTCTAGATAGTGTGTGTGGCCCCTTTGCGGCTCGGGGGGCTAAGGGGGAAGAAGAGTACCCCTAGCATTGCTTGGGAGGTACCGGTGTAGTCTCAACGGTCGGCAAGCGGGAGTTGTACGGAGCACGGGATGCCAATCGGAGCAGGCGAAAAAATAATGGTATGCTTTCTTAGTTGAATGATAGAATGTTGTAGGATGTATGTTTTAGATCTGCATGTGTATTGGGTAGGTAAACTGTTTGTATAGTTTCATGACTGAAATTTTTATAGCCCGGTTGAATGATTGGTTTATTGATTTCCATGACCTTCGTCTTCCCGCATGTCGTGACCACCCTGTGTGTTGATTGTGACCTTGAGGTTGTTATCCTTCATCCCTAGCTCACCAGTCCTCGCCTGAGCAGTCGGCCAGGAGCCTGATCTACGGTCGTCGCCTTAGCATTAAAAGACCTATGGATCTCAATGCCCTGCATTTCTGTGCGAGGATGGTGAAGCGAAGGCGAACCTTCAGCCGTCTACCTATGTGGATGTCCTTGCCTGATTGTTGACTTATGTCCTTTAGTACGGCCTTGGCTTTTGGATTATTTGGCTTCCTTGTTGTTTATTCAGTGCCTCGACTGATATAAATCTTGTGATCCCTTCGATAAGTTATTCTTTGGCTCTGACGTTCTCTTACTATTGTCAGCATGTTTATATTGGTATCCCGAGATGTAAAATATTAAACTTCCATTTGCATTGGGTTCTTGTTGGATTGACTTGTTTTTATTACCTCTGCGATTAAATTTATGTAACAGATGTAAAAGTATTACCTATGCCATTGTAATTAGGTAATGGATGTAAAATATGACTTCGGCGTTTGTAATTATGTGAAAGATGTAAATATTACTCTTGCGATTGTAGATATTTAATGGATGTAAATTATTACCTCCGTGTTTTCCATTATGTAATAGATGTAATAGGGTTACCTCTGTGTTTGTTTCATATCATGATGGATAAATTTTACCTTGCGTTTGGTCTTGGGTAAATTGTAACTCTGTGGATAAATTATACCCTGCGTTGGGTCTTGCGTAATTTGTAACTCTTTGATGGTAATCTGCGAGATTGAAACCTGCTAACTGTGTGTCACCATACCTCTACGAATCATAACCATGTCTGGCCATGATACCTTTACCGTTTGCAGTTTTTACACCTGGCCAATGATTTTGATTTGCATCTCAACCTGTTTCAGAGAGGATTTTGGGTCTGCGACTCCATCCACCTGGTCAGGGATTCCCTTTCTTTGCATAAAAAAAGAATTCCAGTGTCTTGTGGTTGGAGTTCCACTTAGAACACCTTTTGATTTATGTATGGCCTGAAGCCTGGGACACGTAGTGCATGGTCTCTTGCCCCTCGTGGGCTCTCTCCTGGATGCCTTGTTTGGGCTGTCTCATGACTTGGTATGCGTTGTCACCTCGTCCGTTGGCTTTCAGTTGTAAGTTGGAGTGATTATGCGCCCAATATATTTGTATTTTTCTTCTGGAAAATTAGTTAGTAAAATCGGTTCTGTAAAATTGTTTCTGGCTCTAGGTTCAACACGCATCCAGTAGATTACTGTCCGCCACCGCATAAATGGGTTATTCCCTTTTGTGATAATTCAATTCAGTATACCTCAGACTTGCGAACTGCATGCATTTGTTCTCTCAGGTAATGATAGCCAACTTTTCAACTAAAAGGTTTAGAACGTTCCTCTAATCCGATGTGTTGTATTTAGAAGGCCAAAATAACTTCTAACCTACCACTTTACTTTGGTAGACAACCCCTGTGCATTTACCCAGGAGTCTTACAAGTATTAAACCACCTTATTTTTATGAAATTCGCTCCCATATTACATCAACTTTATTTTTAAAGAGAAAAATATTATTATTTGGGTTCTTAGGTTTCAGCATTGAGAAATTTTACCTTTTTACTCAGCCACTCCTTACCTTTCTGACAGCCACATCTTGCTTTAACGAATGGCCTTATTAAACCCACGCACTTTTCAATTTTACAGGACACCAAATGTCACTATATTGTCTTTACTTTAAAAGTCTTGTTATTTCCTTATTTGTTATTTAATAGTAGCTTTCCACTTTAATAATTTTACTACTGTACCAAGAACAATGGCTAGTTGGGTGAATTTAGAATTGGATGATGGATTGAGATTTATTCAACAATAGTAATAAAAGCTTTAGCAATTTGCCTTGTTAATAAGAGCCTTCTCCTTTATTTTAGTTAGCAATTTACTTATTTTAGTTAGTGTTTGATAATAACAAGTTACTTTAGTTTAGTAATGTTTCAATTAAAGTTAATGGCTAGTAGATTGAGATGTGGTTAAAATTGAACTGCCCAATTAGAATGTATAATGATTAAAGTTGGAGTGGAGAATTGTTGGAGTCACGGTTATGTAGCTTTTAATTCACTCGCGCCTCGAATTAATTTGAAAGTTGTATCGTGTCATGAATAAATAAGAAGCATGGTTGATTATGTAATTGTTCTCTTAGCACTTTTAAATCAAGTAGGTTACTCTTACGCCTTTAGCAGATGCTGACGTATGACCGAATTGTAAGTTTATAATAGAAATTGTGCACCATGAAATTTTAGTATGTGAGACTCATTTTGTAATTTGATTCCTTGCTCCATGAATCAATTGATATCATTTTGCACCATGATATGTATGGACAGTCTTGGGGTAGTTACTTCATCCGCCACTAAAAGGGTAATTATTGTTGAATTTAATGATGGATTTAGTAATTGAATTCCCTTGCACCCTGGGAATTGGTGTGATGTGCAACTGATTCATAGAACACTTTTGTGCACTATTCATTGTTGATGTTATTGTCTTAGCATATTTAGTTTTGGTCTTGATTGAGTCGGGCGGGACGTAGACACCTCCTTGTTCCTTAGAATAGTCGCCAGCCCTGAGACCTTAAATGGTCAAAATCGATGGGAACCTGGGCTTGAGCATTTCTTATGTGTCCTGGAGGTCCTAACCATTGCAAGGTAGGACGGGCGGGTAGTCATTCTTATTTTGTCAGTGATTGTCATCCATTGCTTCCAGTTTTTTATGTGCTTCTTAGGTCGTTATGTTGTTGTCACGTACGTTGCATGCGTCAAGTTCGTCGTCATGTGGCATCGTTGAGGATAATGTCTTTATTACCCTTGTACACACACACACAATATATATATATATATATATGTGCTTGTTATGAGAGGTTGTTGTCGTAACTAAACGACAGGGTCTTTACATATGGTATCAGAGCGGGTTAAACCCGTGACTTGGGAACTCTATGGCTTTCATTGATATGAGTGATTATACTGTTGTTGATCGAGTTGACTTGTGTGCCTACAGGTAATCATCGTTAGAGGAGGTCGCAGAGGAAGATGACGGGGTGCGAGGGGAGGAAGCGCGACGCCTCCAATAGCATCCACACCTGAGGGGTCTAACCCCCAGGGAGACGAGTAGGTTCTCGGACAGGAGTAGATAGCAGTTGGCGATGTAGTTGGAATGATGAGATCTTTTTAGCGCATGTCCAAGACACTAATCAGCCGTTTGGACAGAGATGAGGCCAGAGCGGCGACACCCACTGAGGTTCCACCACGCACTCCGGTCAGTACTGGTAGCATTCACCGTGAACTCGAGAAGGGAAAATTTCTTGAGTTCGTTGGTGCCCCGGACAGCGCAGCAACCGAGGCATGGTTGGAGAACATGGTGATGTTCTTCACACTTCGCAATTATACCTCCATCATGAAGGTCTACATGGTAGTCTTTCAATTGAAGGGGAGCGCTCTTCTATGGTGGAAGACACTCCTACCATAGCTGAACATGGTCGTCGAAGACATGTCATGGGAACTGTTCGAGGAACGGTTCCGAGAGAGGTATCTTTCAGAGGAATTCATTGAGCGTCAGCTCAATGAGTTCAATGCCTTACGACAGGGAGGTCATATGGTGCCCGAGTACGAGGCCCATTTTATGGAGCTACTCCGGTATGCTCCGCACCTTAACATTGAGAAACTTAAGGTCAACAGGTTCGTGTTCGGCCTTAATGGCAGCCTGTGTGAAAAGGTTAGGATTTTGATGCCTCAAACCTTGCATGATGTTTTCCAAAAGGCCCTTATAGCATAGGAGGAGCTTATCAGCGGGGGTCAGACCAGGACTCCAGCGAGACCAACAGGACAAGTTTCATCAAGAGCAAAGCAGCATCAGACACCAGCCAGACATACATCAGGATATCGTGGCTTTCAGAGGGGATCCACTTTTACTACACCTCAGCGACCGACGCCTCAGCAGCGGACACCTTATCGGGGACCACAGCATCAGCAGCAACGTCGACTGCAGCAACAACATTTTAGGCCTGGTCAGCAGAACAGACCAGGATTCCAGGCCGATGGGCCGTCATCTTCTACTTTGGGTACCAGGACTATTGGGCCGAAGAAGGGGTGTTGGACATGTGGGGAGCCACACTACCAATGCAGCTACCCTGTGGAGAGGACCAGAGCATCTGGATCAGTCGAGCCCACTACCATGGGAGATATGGGCAAGGCCCATCGGATTCATGCAACAGTGAATAACCGTCAAGCAGAGCACCTGTTGTTAAGTACCTAAACCATATCTATAAATATACTTCATAAATAACCGAGAATAAACCATAAACCATTCACCATAACATTAACACAAGAAATAGAGAAAACCCTTGAGGTAGGGTAACACCATATATTAATCCTTATGGAAGGATAAAACTCCTCAAGCAATCCTTGCTTGTACAATCACAATATTCTTCACTATGTTTCATTACATTGCCTAGACTTCTTTATATAGCTCTCCCTATCTTCTAGGAACCTTTTAGAGAGCCTTCTCACATTTATTACATCCAACTACCATAGTGGGCCTTTATTAATATAGTGGACCTAGTCAACCTTACATTGAATGACCACATTCCCATATATTAAATGACTTCCACTAATAACACATAACTATATTCCCATTGGGTACCTCCCTAGGTACCCCATATTACCTCCCTAGGTATACCACATTCCATCCCCCTTCACATGTTTCAT
>ML782228.1:397546-410210 GCA_009831015.1 Picea engelmannii | reverse complement strand
TTATGAATACAACCATGAACCTGTAATATAGATTTTTCACATGAAAATAAACTTTTGGTTCTCTCTTTATCCTTATTTTCTCCATGAGACCACTTGTCTAACAATATTTTTTCAATTTCTCCATTGGAGAGTCTCATCATCTCATAATCAAGTGATTTCCACCAAATTGCAGCATCACCTTGCAATTTGAGACTTACCCAATGGGGCCAAGTATCTTCCCATACGGATTTTATTTCTTTAATGAATGATTCAATACTAGGGCCATCACATTTCCCTGTAAAATACATCCTGCTATGAAAAACCCCCCAAAATAGAACAATAAGTTACGACAAAAAATCACGGCTTTTTCTGGAAAAACCCTGAAAAATTGTTGAATTTAGAATGCTCATAACTTTACTTCCCGAACTTCGTTTCGGATGATTTTTTTTTTGAAATTGGGTATTTTTCCAAGAGGAATTCAAATATCCAATTTTTGTTTCCAAATTCAGCTCGTAAAATTTTAGATCTGAACCTGAAGTGCGCCGCCCTCTTTTTCTTCCCTAGAAAAAAAAATTCTGCAAAAAGAGAAAACAAATCTTCCCTTCTTTGGCCAAGTGCTCTAATACCAATTGTTAAGAAACTAATATTGATCTGAAAATATAATCACCACAAATACTGAATACACAATAGATCCACAGAGCAAGATAGAAGAAACCACACTTTATTATTACCAAACCCTTGAGGTAGGGCAATACCATACAATGGATCCTATTATGGAAGGGATCCTCTCCTGTTCACTTGCCTCTTCGAGGGGGCATCCTCCTATTGAGCTTCAGTTCCAAATACAATACTTCTCTTCATATCTCATTACATTGCTTGAACCCCTTTATATAGTGCTACCATCACCTAAGAACATTCTAGAGGAGGAATCTTATAGAAGTAGAACCTTCTAAAAAGTCCTCTTACATTTATTATATCTAACTACCATAGTGGGCCTTATTTAATATTATAGTGGACCTAGTCCACCTTACATTCAATGACCTCCACTATTATCACTATGGGCCCTCTGGACCCCCCCACTACCTCTCTAGCTACCTTACAACTGTGCTCGAGATGACAGGTACCATCGTTGACCAGACCCTTAGTATTTTGATAGATCCCAGTGCTACCGAGAGTTTCATTTACGGTGCAGTGATAAAAAGGATTAAGGTAAAGGCAGTCGAACAGGATGAGTTTAGCTTTGTGGAGATGGCTTTGGGAGCCAAACAAAAGGTTGGAGGAAAGGTTACGGGCTATTTCCTCAACCTGGGAGAGTTTTTCATGAGGGCCAACCTATACGTCACGATCTTAGGATCTTATGATGTCGTGAATAGTATGGACTGGTTGGAATCACATGAGGCGATACTAAACTGTAGGACAAAACAGTTGAGCTTGGTCGATGATGAGGGACAAAGACGTGTGATTGTAGGACGGAACCAGGGAGTTTGCCTAAGGTTCATCTCTTCCTTGCAACTTTGAAAGAGCATGCACAAGGGGTGCAAGCTTTATCAGATCCTTGTGTTAAATGAGAAGGGAGTAGTGGAAGGTCTAGAACACCTTCCAGTGGTGAGAGAGTTTACAGACGTGTTTCCAGAGGAGTTACCGGGGATGCCACCAGAGAGGGAGTTGGAGTTTACCATAGACCTAAAACTAGGGACTGAACCAATAGCAAGAACGCGTTATCGGATGTCGACTCCGGAGTTACAAGAGTTGAAAATGCAACTGAAGGAGTTGTTGGACCTGGGACTGATACGTCCTAGTGTGTCACCGTGGGGTGAACCTGTTATTTTCATACGAAAGAAGGATGGATTGTGGAGGCTTTGCATTGACTACCGTCAACTGAACAAGGCTACGATCAAGAATCAATACCCATTTCTAAGAATTGATGATCTGATCGATCAAATGAAGGGAGCGACAGTGTTCTCCAAGATCGATTTGTGATCAGGGTATCACCAGTTGCGAATCAAGGAGGATGATGTCCCTAAGACCGTCGTTAAGATGAGGTTTGGACATTACAAGTTTACTGTTTTACGATTCGGGCTAACAAACACCCCAGGGGTATTTATGAGTTTGATGAATGGGGTGTTCCGCGAGTACTTGGACAAGTTCGTCCAAGTGTTCATTGATGATATTTTGATCTACTCTCGGATGAAAAAGGAGCATGACGAGCACTTGTGCTTGGTACTACACTATTTGTGAGAGCACAAATTGTATGAGAAGTTGTCCAAATGCTCATTTTATCAATCAAATATTCACTGCTTAGGGCATGTCATCTCCGGCGAAGGCATCGCCATGGATCTAGCCTAGGTCGAGGCTATTATGGAATGGCCTGCACCTACAAATGTCTCAGAAGTGTGTAGCTTCATGGGTTTAGCATGATACTATCGACAATTCGTCGAGGGATTTTCAAAGATAGAAAATCCAATCACGGAGTTGCAAAAGAAGAACAAGAAGTTTGTTTGGACTGAGAAATGCGCGGAAGCATTTCGGAGGCTCAAGGAATTGTTGACAACCGTACCAATACTAAAGGTCCCGAATATGGACGCGGATTTCTTGGTATGCACTGATGCATCCAAGGAAGGCTTAGGCAGAGTCTTGATGCAAGACAGATGAGTGATTGCTTACATTTCGAGGAAACTTAGAAGGCATGAGGAGAACTACGCGACGCATGATTTAGAGTTGTTAGCCATCGTATATGCCTTGAAAGTTTGGAGACACTACCTTGTTGGACGAAAATTTGAACTAAAGACTGATCATTGTGGACTACAACACATTTTTACGCAAAGCAACTTGAACGTGCGACAACGACGTTGGTCGGAATTTCTTAGCGAGTAGGACTTTGAGATTACTTACATAAAGGGAACAGTGAACTGAGTGGAAAATGCATTGAGTGGAAGACCATGCATATTTTCAGTATTGCCTCTTCAGACGGATCTACGTGAAAGGATTCTAACTTTACAGTGTGACGATGACTAGTACAAAGAGGTCGAGGGTTTTATTGGACAAAACACAATGATGGTACCAATATTTGAGGGATTTTCATTTGATAACGATGGCTTATTGAGGTTTAAAAGTTGGATCTACGTACTCCCAAACGATGAGTTGAGGATGTTGATCATAAGCGATGCTCATAGAGCAGTATACATGGCTCATCCGGGAGTCACGAAGATGAGGGTAGACCTTAAACCCTTATTCTTCAGGAAGGGAATGAAGGCAGACATAGTCAACTATGTGACCAAATGTCTAGAATGTTAGTAGGTATAGGCTGAACATAGACACCTAGCAGGATTGCTACAACCACATGCTATTCCAGAATCGAAATGGGAGGTTATTTCAATGGATTTTATTATTGGATTTCCACTGATGGCAAGGAGACATGACTCAATTTTCGTAGTAGTAGACACTATGATGAAGAGTGCTCACTTTATTCCTATGCGTACGACATATCAGGCACCTGACATAGCTGGAGTTTTCATCAGTGAGATTGTGAGGCTGCATGGCATTCCTAAGAGGATTATATCCGATCGAGGATCGGTGTTTACTGGACGATTTTGGACGAGTTTCCAAGAGGCCTTGGGAACCCAAATTAACTTTAGTACTGCATATCACCCAGAGATGGACAGGCAGACCGAAGGAACGAACCAAACCTTGGAAGACATGTTGCGCATGTGCGTGATGGACCAACAAAAGCGTTGGGAAGAATTTTTGCCACTAGTGGAGTTCGCTTACAACAATAGTTACCAGAGCACCATTAAGATGGTTCCTTTCGAGTTTCTTTACGGGCGACCATGTCATATGCCCTTGAGTTGGGATCAGCTTGAGGATAGGGTCCTGGTGGGACTAGAAGCGATCCAAGAAATGGAAGAGAAAATGCAAACAATAAGACAAAGGATTAAAGAAGCACAGGATCAACAGAAGAGTTATGCCGATGCGCACCGTGTCGAACATAGTTACGAGGTCGACGATCGAGTCTTCTTGCGGATTAAACCGCATAAGAGTTCGATCAATTTTGGGAAGGGAGCTAAACTCTCTCCTCGGTTCTTGGGACCTTTCGAGATTATGGAGAGAAAGGGGCCCGTGGCATATCGACTAGCCTTGCCTGATTCCTTGAGGCGCATGGACGATGTTTTTCATGTATCTGTTTTGAGACATTATATTAGTGATCCTACACATATTATTGACATGAGTTCCTTGCAGGTATCGGACGAGGGGGCGCTCACGGCTGAGCCGGTCCGCATCTTGGAGCATCACGTTCGACAGCTATGACGTCGAATGGTAGATGACATCAAGGTCCAGTGGGACAATTATAGTCCGCACTCAGCGACCTGGGAGGACACATATGATATCTGCCAACAGTTTCCATTTTTGTTTGATAGATAGACATATGATACTGTGATATACTTTATTTTGGTATTATACTCTGAAACTTCGGGACAAAGTTTAGACCAAGAGGGGGTGTATGTAATGTTAGCGCTCTGTGATTTTCCTAAGGCTGTGGAGGCAATCACAGAGGTAACCTCGAACCGCTTGGAGTCTTGGATCTAGCCCTCCAAGACTCAGAGAGGGATCTCTCTTTTCAATTTAGCTTGGTTTTTATGGGATGGATTTTAGGCTAGCTATGAAAGTATGGGGTTTTGATTTTTAATTGGTTGTTTTGGGACAGCAAGGAGGGCCATTGGGCAAATGGGGTCTACGCTTGAATATGTGTTTCATTCTCAGATCTGGAAAAAGTTCTTACACAGGGCAAGGTAGCGAAAATGTTGGATCGAAATAAGTTTTGATGATGTCGATTTGAGGAAGAAATAGGGGAGGAAAAATCCAGGCAAAGGAGCAGCTAAGAATTCCTAAGTTGGGCTCTTTAGATGAATAACATAAAGATTATCAAAAGGATAGATGCAGAGTATCTGCCAATAAATTTTGCTCTGTGTACTATCTTATGATAATAAGAATTGAAAAACAATTGGAAAGATGACAGGAAAATACTTTAACAGAGGAAAAACACCACCAATATATCTGCACAGGAATCCTGTAAAAAACATGTCCTTTACTGATCAGTCTTTTAATGACTACAGAGAAAAGTCTTCTGGCCAAGCACAGCCCACAGTCAGCAAAATAAAACACCTCTCATAGGTCCAGCCAAATGGAAAAACACTCCACAGGTCGAAACCTCTCTCACTCAGCCCCAGTCGAACCCTATCTTTGTCTTTTACATGTGTATAAATACAAAAATCTCTCAATCTTCAGAAGATTCGAGCTTTAACTCTGCTTGATAAGAATAGATAACAGTTACAACAATTCTATGACACCTGTAGGTTGTTTCCAGAACAAACCCACCAGTAAATTAAAGGAAAAAAACTAAATTTAGAAACTGTTTTCTTTGGTTGTCCCGAATTTGCTGAAGTTTGTTAGGATTTGCTAGCAGCTGGAGAATCGATGCTCCAACTATTGCCTGAAATATAGGAAACTATGCCACTTGTGCTCTAACTGCCAGGTGTTCCCTGTAAATGAACTCTCTATTTGCCATATGGTTCAACAATGTCTAAACGCTAGGATGTTTCGCCATTTGTCATTCATGAAATTAAACTGCCACTGGTCGAGCTGCCATCTGCTCCTCTTTCCACTGTTTCTTCTTAAACATTTTTTCCCGGTAATCTATTTCATCAAGATAATCTTTCCTCTGCTCTTTAGTCAGTTTAGATAGTCGATATTTACTCAAAGGCTTGAAAGGAGGAAGTCGATCATACTCATCTTCATCATCTGAATCTGACAGCTGCTCTAGATCTTCATCAGAATCAATATCTTCCCTAGTCTACTCATCTAGGACCTTCAGTTGTGATCGAGACTGTAGAAGAGAGGACAATAAAAATGGCAATGATGGAGCTCGGGTGCGAAATCCAAATGGCCTTCCAGGGGTATTGTCTTGTAATTTCAAAAGTGCATTTACTTCAGCTAAAATTTTTGATGAAAAGCACGACAATAATAACTGAGGTTTCCAAACCTTCCCATTGGGTAAAACACTTTGACCTGCCTTGTTCATAGACTGATCATTACCAGCAGAGGATTCAAATTTAAAATGGGGTTTAGCATCAATGGGCACATTTTCTTCTTCAACCACATATTTCTCTTCCATATCTTCATTCTTGGAGACAGAAAAGTTTGTTTTTGTTTCAGGATTCCTATCTACCTCTCCTAGAGTATATGGATCAACAGTGAATGCTTCAGGCTACGAGATGCCATCGTGTGCTTTCTCACTCACATCTACGTGTGTCACTAGCACTTCAGACTTCATACCTTTCTTTGGTTCCAAAGATCCTAGATTTTCTCTCTGAGCTAACTCCATTCCTTCCTTCAGTTGTCCTAAACCTTGACAAGTCTGAGAGTCTAAATTAAACTTAGCTCCTTCCCTACTTGTTGCATTGGCAACATCCCATCCCTTCATAGTCTCGTTTTCTGCAGCCTTAGTTTCCAGCTTACCATCTGCTTCAGTCCTTTGAGTATTGTCTCCAGCTTGATTTTACAAGGCTAATAGGGCAAACCAAACAGGGTTACTTCTTCTTTCATATTTCATAGAGTAACCGTTTTCCAGAGATCCAGCCACAACTCTCTGTTTCCTAGATAGAAATACTCTCTCTGGACTGAGCATTTCTACTTCTTTTGCATTCTGCTGATACAACGAATCTTGAAGTGAACCCAAGGGAAACAACTCACATTGGGAATAATGTTGCATCAAGTGATCAACTAATCACCAAAGCCACCATAGGTACAGCTCTAGGGACTACGCATGGATCATGTCGACCACGTGCTTGGAGTTCTGTCTCCTCTCTATTTCTGGTGACGGTCATTTGTTCATCAATGTTTACAAAATGAGCGTACCTTATCCTCGTAAGAACCAACTCTCTCTTTGCTGGAGTTATAACTAATTTCTCTACCTCCCTGGGTTTTGGATATGTTTCATGAGCCACAAGAGGCACAACACTTTTTTCAGAGTGTGCCTTCAAGACATAAGCATATCTATCTGTAAGACCAACACATTCAACCCATCCATAAGAACACTCTATTTCTGCATCCCAACAGTCTACTGCATAATGAGCCATTTCGTTCTATAAATGTTACCTGAAACGCAGACGCTCCTTATGAATTCCAAGCGCTATTAGAAACAAGTAAGTCCTTCCTATGAAGTACCCCAGCGTCTCATTGTTAATAGTTCCCTTGGCAACTGCTTCCCCCAGACGAATCTTTATGGGTGATTTTAGAGCCATTTGCTCTTCCCTAGAATAGAGGAGAAATTCCAAATCAGCAACATTTTTGAACTTTGGATGAGATTTATCATCAGGATTGACAAAGTGTTCAATCTCAGCAAGAGCGAATTCTCATACTCTCAAGAGCCCTTGACTATAGGCGCATGGGGACTTAGCAATTCCTGAGCTTTAACTAGATGTGGCTTAATGGTATCGCTTGACACCTCATAACCCTCTATGCATGCGTGCTTCTCTGTGTTTGACACCTTGACTCTGGTTCGAACATCTGGCACAGGGTTGAAAAGATGCCTTTTATATTTTTGGCTTCTGCGTGCAATATCCCAAATTCACGCGGTAAACGGGGCTTTGGGTGATTATATGAACCAACAGTTACATAGTCTTTCGATGAGGTGAGCCCGAGGCTGAGCTTTAGACTTTGGCATTGGTGTTGGCGCTGGCTTGTGTGTTTGTTGTTGGTGTGTGAAATGGTGCTTATCCTTGGTGTTGATTATTCGGGTGTTGGCCCTAGCCCAATATTATTTTTTGCTAAAAATATTGTCAATTTTTTGCATAAAACTCTGCAAAAAAGGCCGAGGGGCCACTTTTTGCTAAACTCACCAAACATAGATTATAAAAACCCAAATTAGGCTAATAAACCCAACTTTGCATTTACCCACAAGAGTCAAAATTTTCCATTTCAAACGACTTCACAATTTTTTGATAAAAATGCACCGGAACTCGCTTTGAAGCTCGCGCGCAAGTACTCATCTTATGCTTGGTCAGTGTCAAGCACTTTCTGCCACCTTAGCCATGCGTCATGAGTGAACACATAATGCCTGAAATAGATAGATAGAGTCAGAAAATTGATTCCCCTATTATATAGGGTTCTAACATGTAACATCCCACTCTGGCGCACTGAGCGAACTTATTCTTTGAGGAAACTTGCTCACAAGTGATCCGGATTATTATGCTATTAAAACATTTGACTTTGATTATGATGCGTTATGGGTAGATGACATGTTGTTTTACTACATTGACATAGACAGGTGCTATTGACTCGGTTTTACTGAGTGTGCAGGATTTTGGACCTCGCGGATGCAGAGGCATCGATGGAACCCCTTGGACTCCAGATCGAGTTAGGGAGTGTGCCATTGGGGTTTGATTTCTTTACTGTGATTTTAGTGCACCTGATTGGATGATATGATATGGATATATTCTGACATGAATTGTTGATGATGCAGGCTGATGATAGCTTACCGACCAGACTCACATATGGAGTAAAAGGGTCACACACGACTACCAAAGAGGTTGAGGGAGAGGTGTGGACAGCAGCCCTGCCACAACCTACTAGCACTCTCATCGTGGCTCGAACTGTAGGTTAACAACTACCTAGTTCGAGAGGACCCACGATGCTGTGAGGGAAGATTGTGACAGTCGCTCATGATGATTCTAAGGGGTGTGCAATAGGGCAGGGGCCCTATTCCTTAGAAGCCCTTAGTCTCCCACAATTTCACCTGGCTGAGTGTTGACTCAAGGGGTTATTGATGTCTATCAATCAGTCAAGAGGCGAGTGGCACCCTTGGAGCACGTAGTGCATCTTGAAGGGCACATCGCGCAAGGGAACAGATGAGGCGAGTGGCACCCTTGGAGCACCTAGTGCATCCTGAAGAGCACGTCGCATTAATGATGATAGAGGGATGAACCTAGATGACCCTAAGACAAATAACAGGTTAAGAAATTTTAAAACAATTTCCCTAATTAAATGTCGCCCAGTACAAAAACTAAGTTCTATGTCTAAAATTTCGCTAGGGGTAAAAGTTTTTCTACCTTTAAAAAAAAAAAAATAATATATATATATATAATAATAAAATAAATAGATAAAATAAAATAAAATAATAAAATACAAAATAAAAACCACTTAAGTAATAATTATGGTCTTCATAAAATTTTGTAACATAAAGGGAGTAAGAAATTAAATTATTCATAAGAAATAAAATCTGTGGGTATAAAAAGTAAAGAGGGAATTAATTGTTTTATCTTTTGATAATTTAAAAAGATACTAAATTAATGATAAAAGGGAAAAGGGGCCCCCGGGGGGGCAGCTCAATTGGCAAGTGCCGTGAAAATGAAGTTCCATGAGGTTTCGAGTTCAATTCCCCCCGACTTACCTTGTGTGTCGCGTAAGGGGCATCGTGGGCACACCTGGAGGTTATAGTGGTAGCGGTTGGATAACACGGCCACGTGTAACGCGAGCACGTGCCCAACTAGTTACTGATTCCTCCAGACACAAAAAAAAACAAAAAAAAACAAAAAAAAGGGAAAAGGGGTTAAATTCCACACCTTCCTTTTTGAGTTCTAAGAAAAAAGGGGAAAGAGGGAAAAATAAAAAAAATAGGAAACAAGGGAAAAGAGGTAACCTAAAAAGGAAAAAGGGGAACTTAAGGGAAAAAGCGGGAAGTCAACTTAGTAAAGAATCTACATTTAAGAGCCTTCTAATTTTAAACTGAATTAGCAATTTCATAATAGGGAAAGCCTTTAAAACTTGTAAGGTATTCTAGGGACACCTAGGAGTGATTCTAGGAGTAACTCTAGGTGGGTGAGGGAAATAAAGATAATTACTTAATTAAAGAAATTAATTTATGGAGGAATGTAAGGGATAGGTGACACTTGTACAAAGAAGAATTTTTAGGAATTTATTTTTAAAAACTTTAATTACATGAGATTTTAGGAAAGAGAGGAAGTGGGAAATTCTATATAATGAAGGAAGGAGAAAGAGAAAGAATCATCTTCTGTTTGTGTAACGTTACGCTGCAGAAATAACGACTTGACTGATTTACTTGTGGGGAGTTGGGATACCCAGCTTGGAAAGGAGTGGTAGCTCGGCCTTGCGAGGGGAGCTGGGAGCTAGACGAAACCTCTGGATAGTGTGTGTGGCCCCTTTGTGGCTCGACGGGATAAGGGGGAAGAAGAGTACCCCTAGCATTGGCTGGGAGGTACCAGTGTAGTCTCGACGGTCGGCGAGCAGGAGTTGCACAGAGAACGGGACGCCAATCGGAGTGGGTGAACAGGAAACGGTACGCTTTCTTAGTTGAATGATAGAATGTTGTAGGATGTATGTTTTAGATCTGCATGTGTATTGGGTAGGTAAACTGTTTGTTTAGTTTCATGACTGAAATTTTTATACCCTGGTTGATTGATTTCCATGACCTTCATCTTCCCGCATGTCGTGACCACCCTGTGTGTTGATTGTGACCTTGAGGTTGTTATCCTTCATCCCTAGCTCACCAGTCCTCCCTTGAGCAGTCAGTCAGGAGCCTGATCTACGGTCATCACCTTAGCGTTAAAAGAAATATGGATCTCAACGCCCTGCTTTTCTGTTCGAGGATTGTGAAGCGAAGGCGAACCTTCAGCCATCTACCTGTGTGGATGTACTGGCCTGATTGTTGACTTACGTCCTTCAGTATGGCCTTGGATTTTGGATTATTTGGCTTCCTTGTTGTTTATTCAGCGCCTCGACTGGTAGAACTCCTGTGATCCCTTTGATAAGTTATCCTTTGGCTCCAGCATTCTCTTACTATTGTCAGCATGTTTATATTGGTATCCCGAGATGTAAAAAGATTAAACTTCCATCTGTGTTGGGTTCTTGTTGGATTGACTTGTTTTTATTACCTCTGCAATTAAATTTATGTAATAGATGTAAAAGTATTACCTCTGCCATTGTAATTAGGTAATGGATGTAAAATATGACTTCAACATTTGTAATTATGTGAAAGATGTAAATATTACTCATGTGATTGTAGATATTTAATGGATGTAAATTATTACCTCCGTGTTTGCCATTATGTAATAGATGTAACAGGGTTACCTCTGCGTTTGTTTCATATAATGATGGATAAATTTTACCTTGCATTTGGTCTTGGGTAAATTGTAACTCTGTGGATAAATTATACCCTATGTTGGGTCTTGCGTAAATTGTAACTCTTTGATGGTAATCTACGAGATTGAAACCTGGTAATTGTGTGTCACCATACCTCTACAAATCGTAACCATGTCTAGCCCTGACACCTTTACCGTATGCAGTTTCTACACCTAGAAAACGATTTTGATTTGCATCTCAACCTGTTTTGAAGCAGATTTTGGGTCTACGACTCCATCCATCTGGTCATGGATTCCCTTTCTTCGCATAAAAGAAAAATTCCAGTGTCTTGTGGTGGGAGTGCCACTCATAACACCTTTTGATTTATGTATGGCCTGAAGCTTGAGACACGTAGTGCATGGTCTCTTGCCCCTCGTGGGCTCTCTTCTGGACGCCTTGTTTGGGCTGTCTCATGACTTGGTATGCATTGTCACCTCGTCCGTTGGCTTTCAATTCTAAGTTGGAGTGATTATACGCCCAATATATTTTTATTTTTCTTCTGGAAAATTCGTTTGTAAAACCGGTTCTGTAAAATTGTTTCTGGCATTGTCTAGGTTCAACACGCATGCAGTAGCTTACTGTCCGCCACCGCATAAATGGGTTATTCCCTTTTGTGATAATTCAATTCAGTATACCTCGTACTTGCGAACTGGACACCAACTGTCACTATATTGTCTTTAATTTAAAAGTCTTGTTATTGCCTTATTTGTTATTTAATAGTAGCTTTCCACTTTATGAATTTTACTAATGTACCAAGAACAATGACTAATTGGGTGAATATAGAATTGGATGAAGGATTGTGATTTATTCAACAATAGCAATAAAAGATTTAGCAATCTTCTTTGTTAATAAGAGCCTTCTCCTTTATTTTAGTTAGCAATTTACTTATTTAATTAGTGTTTGATAATAACAAGTTACTTTAGTTTAGTAATGTTTCAATCAAAGTTAATGGCTAGTAGATTGAGATGTGGTTAAAATTGAACTGCCCAACTGGAATGTATAATGATTAAAGTTGGAGTGGAGAATTGTGTTGAAAAAATACTGAGAGGGGGGGGTGAATCAGTATTTCGAGCTATCAATAATTTTTAACTTTTCTTTTACTGAAAAATCTTATTCTATTTTATAGAGATCTGTTGTATATTCTTATGAAAACAGTAATTCATCCAGAGATCTTATCATGGGTTTCTTCATTCATCAGATGTCTTTTAAACAGTATTTCAACCAAATAGACTAACACACATGAACACCAGGATTTAAGGTGGAAACCCAAATTGGGAGAAAACCATCGTTGTTGTTGTCTCTGTCTTCAATTATTATTATTAGGAAAACTTTATACAACAATGTACTAGTGCAGACTCATACTAGTACGCGGGCTTCTACCTGCAGAAGGATACAACCTTCTCTCGTTTACCAGCCTTTCCTGGAAGGGAGCTTCAACCCCCTGAAGATAGCACCAGTTTCTACTGGCAGAGTGCTACTGCTGAAGGGTTTA